>JAPDEI010000007.1:600000-1072169 GCA_027569055.1 Aspergillus baeticus
TTGCATAGGCCGACTGCTTCCCATTCCCAAAGATACCCACCATGGATCCAAGGACGATGAAGAAGTCCAGGTCAACATTGGGCCCGCAAACTTCATCAAGGAGGAGAGTGCCCTGCACCTTGGCACCCATAACCCTCTGGATGGCACCCAAGGAAGTCTGCAGGAACTCAATGTCTTCTAGGATGAGGGCACCGTTCAACACACCGCCAAATGGAGGAAGGTGTTCTTGGATGCTGCTAAAGACATCCATCACCGATTGCCGGTTGGTGAGATCCCTAAGACAGAATGTTAGTTTTTATTTCTTTCCTTTTCTTTTTGTTTTTTTCTTTCTCTCTTTCTTCCTGGATGGGGATAGGGGAGGAAAAAAAAACTCACATTTTCATTGGGACCATCCGCGCTCCGCATCCTGCCATCATGTCAATCCACTGCGGATTGACTTTTGGGGTTCTGCTGGCCAGGACAATATGACGGGCTCCCTTGCTGACCATCCAACTGGCGATGGATCGGCCAGTGTCGCCCGCCATACCAGCCAACAGATAGGTTTTGTTCGCGGATAACTTGACGAGAGAGCCGGGCGGCTGAATCTCCGCAGATAGACGGGGGCATCGTTCCCAGTTCACCACACAGCCAAGAGCCACCGGTTTCGTGGAAAGGTCTGTGAGATCCACAGTCTCTACCGGTTCCGAGTTTGCCGCGAGCTGGACCGCCAATTCGGCGTTGCCTTTGAGCCTCTCGATCAGGAGGAGGCCGGGGTCCTGGCTGTTGGACTCGGTAAACCGGGCAGATCGCTGGTAGACGCTCCCGCCGGTGAAGCACTGCACCCCACTGGGAATGGCTGCCTTGAGATGGCGAGACATCAGATTCTCCTGGCCTTGCTCCACACTAAGGCATGCGGCGACGGAAATATTCCGTGGGATGAGTCGGATAAGAGCACGCGGCGAGGCGCGAGGAGGTAGGGCGTAGACACCTTCAGGAGAAGAAGAAGCTGTTTTCACCGTCGTAAAGTGAGGGGTGATGCTGGCTCCGGTAGCCTGGGTACGAACCGCCGCGCGAAACACATCGGTCGCCTCATGGATGAGAAGGGTCGAGTTGACCGCCGTCTCCTGTACTAGGAACCCTGCCACGGCAATATCAGCCGCAACCTTGAGGAATGAAGCTTCCCCGTCGGCCGGGACCTCTGCAGGCAGTTTCCAGGTCCATGCCCGCGGCACCCGGATGGATGACGCATGGCGATCGGCAAGGGCAAGCAATCGGACACCGGGGTCGGCCTTCTCCTCGCCAATAACCAGATGGAGGAAACAGTCCTTTGTGACCGGCAGAGCATGGGCAGTGGAGTATCGAGTGCGGATCTGGATATAACCCGCACCAGACCCATCCGTCCGCTGCGGCTCGCTCCCTGCAAGCTGGGCCACATACAGGCCGTTGCTTGATGGCCCAACGCTGACCGCTGTGTCCGCCAGATTCACCTCCTGGGCCAGATGTCTCCGACTGGCCACATATCGGTCATTGGTTGCGTCGTCCTCATGCAGGCGGCCGATCTGCATGGTTCCGTTGTGGTACCACAGCTCCAGCTCGGTGGAATGCACACAGTCGGAGAACTTGTAATCATTGGGCATGTCCGTGTAGACGAGACGCATGAGCGTGGCGGCCAGCAGTGATGCTGTTGTCTCCTCTCGAGTCGCGATATTTAGGTATTGATAACGAGATCGCGTATTCTCCTGGGCAATCGATTTCAGCCACCCCCTACTCAGCCCATACTGAGGGATGTCTCGCTCTAGACCCACCGTCACCCACAGCACCTTATCGGCTAGGGCGATCAATCGTTGCATTGAGCGAAGACGGTCCTCCGTAAGGTGGGTGAGCCAGGACCACCACAGGTCGGCCAAACTCAGGATGGTCACGGCCCTGTCGTCGGAGAGCTTTGTGAGCTCCGGTGAGTCAAGCGATGCCGCGTGGATGATCTTCGAAAACCGCGGCGTCAAGAGCTCCGCCAGTTCCGCGACCAGATTCTTGGCCCAGGTCATGGTGCCCCCGAGGATGAGCAGATCTGTGGCTCGTGGGAGCAATTTCAAGGGATCCGGACAAGGGGCGAGCGGCTCGCGCAAGAGCTGCAGGCGTGTATCCATGGCCTGGGACACGATTGCCGAACATAACGAGTAACTGGGATTATCCCAGGGGCAGGTATAGGTGTCTACGCCGCTGAAGCCGGTGTCTCGAAGGATCTGGTCCCAGGAAGGGACCGACACCATCGGGCCCCAGATTCGTCCATCGTCTCGGCCCGCCCACCAGCCCTCGAATCCGCACACAGTAAAGCCGGAGGTGAGGGGTTCGGAATTAGTTGTCTCCTGCATAACCAGGTATCCACCTGGCTTGAGAAGGCGACGAACGCGCTCCATGGTTCGTTTCATGAACCTGGTGGCGTGCAAGACATTGGACGCCACGATTAGGTCGTAGGAATGCTCTTCGAAGCCCTGCTCGGTAGGATCCTGCTCAATATCCAGTGCTTTGTAGATCATGCGATCCTCGTATGCTTCCAGGGTAGCCTTTGCGTCCTCGAAGAATGCCACGGAGATATCCGTGAAGGTGTAGGAATGGAAGGATTTTCCAATGCGATTGAGGATGGCGCGTGTGGCAGAGCCAGTGCCGGCTCCAATCTCGAGGATCTTCATCCGCGGGAACCGGAAGATGATCTGGCTTGTATACTCTCCTAGTATGTCGTTTATCAATTCCATCTCTATGTTGCTCTCGTAGAATCGCGTCAGGGTGTCATTCCGGCGGAGTTCTTCCAGCAATGACTTTTCACCGCGGATGAACCCCACGAGATTGGCAAAGACAATGGCCGTCGACTCAGCCTCCGCATGGCCAGCTGTCTGCTGGACGATGTTATCCAGATCCTCCCGAGTGGCGTCCAGCCACTCGGGCCGTAAGTATGCATGCCTTCCTTCTTGGACTAGCTCTATGACGTGATCGATCCATGAAACAATACTTGCGCGATGGAGGTCCAGTCCCTGGCGGTCCTCAACCGTCAGCTCCTTCTGCACGAATTTTAGGTAGAGCAGTGTGGACCGTTCGATGAGCAAAGCCGATTCCGGCATCTTTCTGGAACCGATCGGGCTCAGGTAGGGGGTGACCGGCCCTAGAGCGATTTTGGAGAAGGGACGACGGTCCTCGAGCGGCTGCTGCAGAGGGGTGATTTCCGCCTCGGTAATCTGGACCAAGCACTCCCCTTGCTCGCTGAACAGATCGATATGACTGCTAATGCCGTCCGCACTCGACTTGGAGAGCGCTGCTGTGGCCAATAGCGTGCTGCCGGCTGCTGCCTTGGCACCGGCGAGTCCACAGAAGAAGGCAGGGTTGATCACGATGGACTCCATGCGGGTGGGAACCAACAAGGTGAACACTTCGCCGTCACCGGGTGCCCCGAGCGTGGCAAATGCAACCTGCAGGGTCGTATCTAGCACAGCCGGATGGAGGAGCATGCTGCAAGATGATGGGTCGT
This sequence comes from Aspergillus baeticus, assembly GCA_027569055.1. NCBI lineage: Eukaryota > Fungi > Ascomycota > Eurotiomycetes > Eurotiales > Aspergillaceae > Aspergillus > Aspergillus baeticus. Next base: position 603,500 of record JAPDEI010000007.1, read on the forward strand.
GGTGCTCGGTGGCTACCATCACATTGGACAGTTGGGCAAACGCCAGGTCCTTCTGGCGGTGCAGGGCCTGGATCTCTCTGAACGGGCCAGTATAGCTGTAGCCCAGCTTGGAGAGGGATTCGTAGAACTGGTCTACGTCGAGGGCGTGCATCCCGGGAGGATCTGCGTGGTATGACCCAAGGGAATTGGTGTCTGGTGTTCCCCAGTCAATCGTTAACCGCCCGGAGGCACGTAGCTGCAGTGACTCCCCGGTGCAGGCATCGATCTGGAATACACCAGTGGTAGTACTGTCGGCCTTGCTCTCGTGGACGTCTGATAGCCGGAGGAGGGTCTCCACGCCAGTGGGATTGTCCTCGGGTAGCACAATGCCGTGGTGGATGATAAAGTCCTCTACCTTGACTAGACTCATTGTTCTGCCCCCGGCCACGACCCCCGCAGCCTCCAGTGCCATGCAAATGTAGCCGGTGCCGGGGAAGACCATCTGGGACTGCACTCGATGGTCGTTGAGCCAGGGAAGGCTTTCCTGCCGGAGATAGTTGCGCCAGCGCCACTCTCCCTCCCCTGATAATGGCTCCAGACTTCCCAGGAGGGGATTGGGAGGGCCACGGTTATGAAGATGCGCCTTGATCATTCGTTTATGAGCCGAGTAGGCCGTGGTATGGTTGAATGGGTAGTTTGGTAACCCCTTCACTAGCTCAGGGTGCCAGGCTAGGTTGAACAGGCGCCCGTAAGCTGTAATGTCAATGTCTTCGACACCAAAGTGTGCCCAGATCTCTCCGATCGCAGACGCAATTCCCTGGAGTCCATTGCTACCACGGTACACAGGCCCGAGATATGGTACATCAGAGCCATCACCACCGGGCAGGGCGGCCGCCAGTACCTGTTGGGCAGGGCCTTTGAGGGCAGGGTGTGGCCCAAGTTCGACCACCATATCCGGCTCGCCAATGGCATCGACAACCGCGCCCAGGGCTTGGGAGAATGAAACAGGGCTCACCATATTCTCGACCCAGTACTCTCCGCCCAGACAGGCCTTGTGACCGGTTACATTCATAGGCACCCCAGGATAGACACTCGAATACCACTGAGTGTTGGTAGCGGTGGCACTCTGGACTTGGATCTCGCACGCGTCCAGAGCCTCTTTGTACGCCGGTGCGCAGGCATACATGTGGTGGGAATGATATGCTGTGTCGACGCGCAGGGCCCGCACGAACCGGTTCTCCTTCTTGAGTTCCTCCTCTAGCTCCTGGATGGCGTCGGCGTCTCCCGACAGAGTAACACTGGCCGGCGCGTTGCTGGCTGCCAATGACACCCGCCCTTTGAAGTCCTCGTCCTCACAGATCTCTGTTGCCTCTGCTGTAGTAATACCAGCCGCCAGCATGGCACCGCGCTGGCCGTTCTTTGCACCTGCCTGAGATGCAACCAGCCCGCGGAGATACGCGATTCGAATTGCATCACCTGCGGCTAGAAACCCTGCCGCATATGCTGCCGCAATCTCCCCGGAAGAATGACCCACCACGGCCTTGAACGAGACTCCCAGGGCCCACATAAATCGGACCAGGATGACCTGTAAGGCCGTACAGAGTGGCTGAGACAGGCTGGCGCGGGTGAGATCGGCGGACGCATTCGAGAACTCTTCCAACATGGAAAACGTGGGGCGGTACTTTGCCGGCAGGCTGTCCAACGAGGCTTGCATCTCTTGTAGCCATTCCAGAGCCATCGGACAGCTGCTGATGATATCATAACCCATCTGTGGCCACTGGGCGCCCTGGCCGGTGAAGATGGCGACCACCTGTCGACCGGCGCGTTGGGGGGTGGTGAAGGGTAGCGGCTGCTGGTTGCTGTCCTCCAATGTTACCCCGATCTTGCTGATAAGATCATCTATGGTTGCCGCGGTCAGGGCAAGTCGGTATTTCAAATGAGATCGCCGGTGCAGCAGAGTGGCGGCGAAATCAACTAGATTCACCCAAGCGTTTTCCTGGAGAAAACGCTCATAGCCGCGGAGAACAGCAGGTAGGGATTCCAGGGCGGCCGCAGAGAAAACAAAAGGCAGCAGACCAGGAGGGGGCGGGGGGGTTTTCTGGTGAATTCCGTTTGTGACCTTGGGGGGCTCATAGCTTTCCAGGATGGCATGGGCGTTGGTACCTCCGAAGCCAAACGAATTGACGGACACTCGGCAGGGAACGTCCTCAGGAAGGGCCGGCCAGGCTGTTGCTTTTGTGGGCACCTTGAGATGTGAAGCGTACGGCTCCAAGATGGGATTCATCTTCTCAAACAACATGTTGGGCGCGATCATCTTGTTTTGCATCGACAGCGAGGCTTTGATGATGCCCGCCAGGCCGGCGACACCCTCCGTATGCCCGATGACCGTCTTGATGGAGCCGACGTGCAAAATGTCTGGACCTTCAGGCACGCCATTCGTAGGGTCAGCCTGGCTATTGGTACCTTCAGGTTGGCCATTAGTTTGACCAGCGCTTGCGGGCGGCCCGAAGAACGTGTGATGAATGGCTGAAGCTTCCTGAGGATCACCAGCCGCTGTCCCCGTTCCATGAGCTTCAAAGTACTGACAGCGGTCCCGGGGGTTTCGGGGGTCCAACCCGGCGCGGGCGTAGGTTGTCTCGATCAGGCGCTGCTGTGCCGTCGCGGACGGCATGGTGAGCCCGAGGGTACGGCCATCCTGATTCACCCCGGTGGCTCTGATGACGCACTCGATGGGGTCTCCATCCGCCACCGCGTCCCGGAGCCGTTTGAGGACCAGCGAAGCCACACCTTCACCACGGGCGTACCCATTTGCGTTGGCGTCCCACATGCGACTCCGACCCTCTGGGGACAACATGGTCATCTTGGCGGTGGTGATGAAGAAATACGGACTCAGCATTAGATTGGTACCGGCCGCAATTGCTACGGGGCACTCATGCTGCTGCAACGCCGTCACAGCCTGATGGAGGGCCACCAAGCTGCTGGAACAGGCGGTGTCGACCGTAGTTGAAGGGCCGTGCCAGTCGAAAAAATAGGAGATGCGGTTTGCCAGGATGGAACGGGCTGTACCGGTAGCAGAATGGCGGGGCGATCCCTGGTGATCCAAGGCGAGAAGCTCGCCCCAGTCTGCCCCCATGACACCACAAAAGACGCCAGCGTTGGACCCCTGAAGCTGATCCAGGCGCATCCCTGCCGCCTCGACAGACTCAAACACCGTTTCCAGCAATTGCCTCTGCTGGGGATCCATCGCACCAGCTTCGTTGGCTGAGATGTGGAAGAACGGCCCATCAAACAACCGAGGGTCTTCTGACAGATAATACGCCTGCTGGGCGTTGGTGGTTCCGGGATGATTGGCATCTTGGTGGTAAAAGGAAGGCCCATCGAAGCGGCTCGGGGGTGGCGCTGATGCCACATCTCGGGGTTCTTTGAGCAGATCCCACAGGCGAGATTGTGAAGTGGCGCCGCCGGGGAAACGGCAACTGGTCCCCACGATTGCAATGGGCTCCAAGGTCATGCCAGGCAGATGCAGTCTTGTTAACAGTAGAAAGAAGATGAAGAAATCGGAAATGGATGTTGATGTTGAACTGACTAGGGCGAGAGAAGCCAGGGAGTTTAGTAGCCAAATGCTCAACCCAAAGGGGTGCGTTATATAACTATATCGAGCTCATGATGAGACAATGCGATACGGATCCTTGTATTTTTCAACCCTCTATCGTAACTTACACCATGTCCTTTCATTCACCGGCGGAACTTGATCTCACGTCATCGGTTCTTGGGGCCTGGGAAGCGGCGGAGGGGGATGGATCAAAGGTTGTAAACCCAGGGTTCCTTGGCGTATGTGCTTTGTTCAACCAAAGAATGCGGGTGATAATGCTTTTTCTTGCCTTTTCCCTTTTGCTTTTCGGGTGCATCGCAACTTCAGGAACCCTGAATCATGGTGGTTACACGACATGCAGTACTAGTGCTGACAATGTGGAGGAAGAGGTGTTGTTGGGATTATCACTGCATGCCCTAATCGATTCGCTGTCCTGATGGACTCATGACAAATACTCCTTGAGGCAACATAAGTACAATAGTACTTTTCTTATTATTGCTTTTTTGCGTCGTTAAAGTAGGGAATTCAGGTAAGAAGAGAATCTACGCCCACAAAAGAGACCGGAATCGGCGTGTCGCTGAATCTAACGAGATGTCACCCATCATGGAGGATCCGAAAACTTCAGGCCTGAGGGTCATCATCATCGGCGGTGCTATCACCGGTCTTACGCTCGCTCATTGCTTAGACAAGGCCGGTATCGACTATGTGTTGCTCGAAAAGCACCAGGACATCCGGGCGAATATTGGGGGATCAATCGGGCTACAGCCAAATGGTCTTCGTATCCTCGATCAGGTTGGGGTCTACGACCATATGAAAAAGTGGCGGAATGATACAGATGTGATGAAACCAATTTTCCCAGATGGCTTCTCGTTTTCAATTTGGGCGCCTACTTGGTATCAGGAAGGGTAATGTGTTTCCACTTCCAACCTACCATTGCTGTGACATCCTGAAAGGTATGTATGAGATAGTAGTCACTGATATCTTCCAAACCACATCAGCCTCGGATATCCAATGACGATGGTGCGGCGTGCGGGAGTCCTTGACGCATTGTACACGTCATTGAAGGACCAATCTAAGATCAAGCTGGGGACAAAGGTCGTCAGTATCAACCGCAGCTTAGCTCCCGATGGTCGCCTACGGGTTGACACCGAAGATGGGCAACACTATACAGGAGATGTCGTCGTTGGGGCAGACGGAGTCCATGGCATTGCACGAGCGCAGATGTGGCGGATGATGGACCAGGAGAAGCCAGGAATGATAACGGACCAGGAGCGCGAGAGCATGACGGTCGACTACATCGGTATCTTTGGCATTACGGAGCCTATAGAGTCAATCACGGACAGCCTGAATCCGACAGAGATGTATGTGCCCTCCTACCCCAAGGCCAACTGGTTCGTCCAGGCTCATGTCGACAACACGGTCACCTGGTGCCTGAACCTGAGGTTGGATAAGACGTACCTTCTTCGGGAATTTCACCGCTGGTCACCAGAACAGGTCTCCGAGAAGATGAAGGATTTCCTAGAGTATGACATATGGGGCTCGATCAAATTTCGCCATTTATGGGAACGAACCACCGCGGTTTCAGCCGCCCCGTTGTATGAGGGCTTGATGACAACATGGACATTTGGTGGGATAGCCTGTATAGGTGATAGCGTCTTCAAGGTGGGTTGGGGGGAGAGGATTTTTATACCGTCACTCCTACTTTCTCCCGTCCACAACAATCGGCTGACCGTCATTCCTTGTGCAGCTGACAACCGTGACTGGCAAGGGTGCAAATATATCCATTGAAAGCGCTGCCGCCCTTGCAAATACCTTGCACCAGCTGAGCGTCCGCGAACAAAAGCCATCGAATGCAGAGATCCAAGCCGCCCTCGCAGAATCTGTCAAGGGTGTCCAGCGAAAGCTGCGGACGGTCTCTGCCGTGTCTTATCGTGCAAGTCGGGTTTGCACTCTGGAATCAGTCCAGGAGTGGTTTTTCTTCCGTTATCTTTGTCGAATGACGTGGAGGATTCTTTTTTCCGTCACTTTTAACGAGTTCAGAACTGCCGAGACATTGAGCTATCTGCCGTTACCACACCGGGCTATTCGTGCCGCAGAGCGACTTGAAAGCGCACAGAGGAGGAAGAAGAAGATGATTGGGCTTGGAGCGCTGATTGGATTAGGGGTTTGTTATTATTGTTTCCCTCTCTAATGGTGTGTGTGGGGAGCCTTCAACACTGCTCGCTTCGATGGGAGGGAAACTTAGATTTATACGCAATCAGTACTATTTTATTCGTACACACTATTTGGTCCGCATTCCCACTATTTGCAGGAACCATGTCGAGAAATTAGCGACGGTTTCAACGCAGGATGGACTGCGCACGAATAAACAATTTCTGTAGCTGAGGCGTTTCCCCAGGCCGCGACTACTCGAACAAATCCCCAATTAACCTCACGATACGTCGTCAAATCTGAATGGGTGGCTAGGCAATGTGGCAAAACCAATAAAGGAATCGATGAAAATCAATGAAACCGTGGATTCTCTGGATTAGCCTTATCTAGAGGAAGAATAGAGAAAAACACAACGAACAAAGAAACACAAGAATTGCTTCTTGACGGTCCGTTGGGCCAGAATTCCCCCAGTACTAAGGAGCCCACCACTAACTATGGTACCTTTTATTATACAGACCCGGATTTACACTAAGTACTAAGTGCTAGTGGCGTAATTAAGCCAGAAAGTTCGGCGCCATCAATGCATCACATTCCTTACGGAGATAGGGACGTGCATTCCTCAAATACTACCATGTTCTTGCACCTCGTTCATGGTTCAGCTGGAAAAAAACACAAGTATTATGACAATATATCGAGCAGACTGAGCATCTAGCAAGCTAGCCTTGGGGAAAGCCATCACATATTCTATAGTGCATATCCACCGTCGACGACCAACGGCGTTCCATACATGTAGCTTCCCATCGCTGAGGTCAAAAACAGAACTGCATTGGCCATCTCCCTCGCCTGACCGACGCGTCCTAGAGCGATCTTCTCTATTTCAAAGGGTAGTACTTTCATCATCTCCGCCATGATATCCTTGGCGAACAGGGTATCACCGAGCAATCTATCACTGTTAGAAGTCCAGAACGAACTTTGAGAAATAGGTTACCCACCCAGGGCAAATGGCGTTAATCCGAATTCCTTCCTTGGCATATGTTTTTGAATCCTAGAGCCATGGTTAGTTCTCCCGGTATCATGTAGAACAGAGCAGTGGTCTCACCAGTTTGGTCAATGCAATCACCGCTTCAGTATTATTAGCGTATAACGTTTCTGTCTCCGGAACACCCACATTTGGAAACTCACCATGTTTCGCGGCCGTGTACGCGTTATAAGCCATTGGGACACTTGGGCTGGCAACCCCGAGAACAGAGGCGATGTTCACGATCGTTCCTCTCTCTTCACATGCACCCGACCTCCTAGAGACAGGACTCAGTTTCACATTTATTTGACGTTCTTTTTAGAAAAGAACAAGGGAGAACGAAAAAAGGAACAAGAAAAAATTGGGCCGTACTCTTGTTTCAACATCTGAGTGATAACTAGCTTCTCACAAAGAAAGACCCCTGTTTGGTTGATGTCAATCACTCTCTGCCATTCCTCGAGTGGCGTCTCGTGTGTCTTGCGTGGAAGTTGGGGGACCCCAGCACTGTGAACAGAGATATCAATTCGGCCGAACTTTTCCACCACCGACTGCACCACCGCGGTGACCTGATCTTCCTTGCTCACATCTGTTGGGAATACTTCCACCTGAACAGTAGGGTACTGTGCCCTTAGCTCTGCCTGGGTGGCCTGGAGACTGTCCACATTCAGATCAACCAGAGCCAGGTTCTGGATTCCATTTTCAGCGTAGACAATTGCAGTGGCCTTGCCAATTCCTATACTCGGGGTCAAATTGGCATCAAATTTAATAGTGGTTGCTAGAGAGCAATACCGGATGCCCCTCCCGTAATGAGGGCAGTGCCTGACACGTAGCAGGGAGGTTTGAGGTGGCTGCCCATGGTGAATATCTTGCGCAAGGACAACAACCCCCGAGAAAGTATACGCCGTATGGCTGCAAAATGATACTGGAGCTTAGAAGACATTGACTCGTAGATATACCCAACTATAGACTAACCCGGTTGTACAGGTGGACCGCCTGTAAGGGAGAATGAGCGGGCCAGTCGCTTCATGAAGTGGTTGTTGGGGGAGACGATGGTGAGATGTGTCACGTCGGACCACACAAGAGGAGGGGAGGGGTCGGTGATCCTGTGGAAACGTAAGAGATAACAGAGCCTTCTCTTGGGCAGCCGGGACCTTTGAAAGCCGATTGGAAGAGATGGTATCTCTTTTCCAATCCCCTCCTCGTCGGCAAAGTAGAAGGCCGAGGACAAACAAGGAAATCACGTCAAGTAACCAATGGCAGAAGCTCTGAGGGGCGGGGGATCATCGCGGGAATATCAAAACTACACAGGTAATCTGCCAGCGATATGCAGCCCTCATATTTCAGACTGAACCTGGGTCAACTGGAGTAAGTGATATCTATAGGATAGGGTAGTATGGAGAGTGTGGAATTGAAAATTACGAGTTCGTACAGCATTACATCTATATATTATTACGTACTGGTTGTCGATCTGAGCGGCCCGTGCCTAGCTTGGCGGAGTTGTGTCACCGCGCTTGTGCATCACTGCACATACATAGGTACCTTTTTCTTTTCTTTTTTCCTCCGTTACTGGACATGGATCATTCCAGGCCCCAGTACCCCTCAGCCCTGAGCGAATACTGCAGTAGCAGTGGATCCAATTGGGATCTTCCCGCATCTACACAATGCCAGATACATTCGATTTCGGGATTTAGGAGTGAAACCGACGTCAGTTTGCTCTCGGAACGGAGTTTCCCTGACGGCCTTGCGCGGGGATGGCTGTGAGTGGTAAAGATGACCTTCGAAATGATTGCGCAGCCCGTGCTTCGGTATTGTAGGCGGAACAAGATGCGCAGCCTGGACTCCCCTTCACATCCGCTGTGGCTGCTGACCTTGCACGCCGACGATGCATCGTAGATCATGAGTATACTTACATGTCATCTCCCCATTGACTACTAGGAAAAGACCGAGTGCCGATGCAACGTTGGGTGGCGGTGGAGGAGCAAGAGGGGCAAGAGGGCAATCTTGCCAAGTCACTTCACACCAAAGGAACTTCGTCAGTCCGAGAGGTAGAAGATACTAGTACTTCTATGAGACACACTCTATGTAAGTGCAAACCAGCGGAAGCCGTCATCGTACATGAGCTTTTGGTGTCTTCAACAAGGTGGAAAAATCGAGGTACACTCACGCAGTTTTGGGTCGTGTATTTAGCGATCGATATTGTAGACCCGACTTATCTCCCTCTTATTTAACATGAATATTTTCTTTTCTTTTTCTTAGCAAGGCAAACACCTTATAACACACGCCCGACCTCGACTCCTTCCTGATCATCATTCCGATCTTCAAACACTCAGCAGTTGCTGGATATCCTCCCTCACAATGTTTACCATCCAGAAAGAGCATCTCATGGTATTCATGACCGTTCAGTCAATCATTACAGTAACGTTACTTCTTCATACCTCTAAAAACTCCTGGTATCGGTCTTTGAATATCCTTTGTATTGCCCTTCTATCCTTCGCAGCCTACACAAACAGCAGCACCAAGCAGGAGATTAATGGTTCCGCACTCCCGTACCAAATCCTTGGAGCAACAAGCTCAACAGCCGTGCTGCAAACCGTGAACCTTCTTTTTTTCGCAAAAATAGATTCAGCGGACCTGGACCGCATCCGGCAGCTCCAAGAACGCCCGGTGTCCCGTACCATGCTCGCAATTCAGCTAGTTTTAGACGCCCGTATAATCGGTACACCATGGCAGCCTCCGAAAATCCCATGCTTCCCCCCAGCCCTTGGCTCAAATCGTCCGAGTCGCCTGCGGTTCCTCGTTGTTTATAGCGCGGTATTTGCATGGAAATACCTGTTCCTTGATTTCGTTATCGCTCAATTCGGTACCCCACTGCCAACTGCTGTGTATCACTACCGGCCCGATTTGCATTTTCTTTCATTGGACGCTGCCAACATGGAGTGGACTCATCGGCTCCTGGCATCACTAGTCATGTGGTTAATGCTTCACCATTTCATTGATCTCATATTCTTGGTTCTGGGGCTTGTAAACGTGGGGTTGGGGCTTATCGAGGCCGATCGATCGCCGCCGTTATTTGGCCGCATTCAGGATGCATACACAATACGAAAGTTTTGGAAGTAAGCATTTTTCGTATTCAGCATTCAGCATTCAGCACCCAATCCCAACTCCCCACCCCGGCTCTGCACCTGCACCTGACGTCCAGTGGCTAAATTGCATTACACAGTACGTATTGGCATCAAATGCTTCGATGGCCAATCACAGCGTGGAGTCGCTTTATCACTCGCGATGTTTTGCGTCTTCCATCACCCTCTCTGGTGGAACGATACTTGAACATCGGCTTGGCTTTTTTCCTGTCCGGGGTCGTTCATGAATTCGCCACTGCTACCATTGGCATGCCGTACTCTGAGGCCGGCTCGTTGACGTTCTTCTCGCTATTTGTCGTAGGGATCATGATTGAAGATGGCATGCAAGCGGTATACTCCCGGATGTCAAAGGGTGGACCATCCCAGCCTACTCGTTTATGGATGAAAATCATTGGTTATATCTGGGTCATCTTCTGGTTTACTTTGACTACCCCTGGATTCACCTATGATTTAATCCATACATTCGCTAACTCCCCAAAGTTGCTCCCTCATCGGGTCACCGAGAGCTTGGGGACAGCCACTGCTGGGTCACTCCTTCTTGTTGGCGGGGTGGTTTTGAGGGCTACTCGATGTATGGAATGAATTGCTCCTACAAACTTTAGTCTCTGGGTCTGAAATGTACTTCCTTGCTTTGTCTTTGCCCCTGATGCGCGATGACAGTGACGGGCAACACAGACCGGAGGCAGCTCCGTGAGATTGGCGGGGCGCTGACCCTGGGGCTGGTGATAGAGATGCAGCCGTCCTGGGGTGCCCTCTGTGAAGCAGAAGTGGTGAGTATGTTCATATAAAATACGGCAGCGAGTTCCAAGACGTGAGAAGTTGATATGGCACGGCGAGTAAAGCCCAGTTGGAGGCTATTGTGGTGCAATGTGATCCAACAGCGGGGTTTTCAGACCTTACAGCCAGGTTAATTTAGGCTGAGTGGCCCCTAAAAGGTATCCTGTCCTAACACTCCCGTCGCCACTTTCCATAGAACGGCATGAACACAGAAAATAAAAGAAAGCGAAGAGGTTTTCAATTATAAGTGCAGGCTTTTTAGGACGAGCGGTTTTGTGGGGTTGAGGTGTCACTTGTAGTGATGTAGAAGGTTGTTGGACGACATTTTATGTGTATACTGGCTCTGAAAAGAGCTCGGCAAGGTCTCGTTGATACGAGGTGAATATATCGTTCCTTCATTAGCGGGCGCCAAAGCCGGACATATTATGCTAGTTGTTCATTCCTCTATTTATATTACCATCATACCGACGTATGTCAAACTTTAGCCTGACCGCGCAGCTCGATCTGCTGATCGATAACATCCCTCGTGATCTGCTCCAAAGAGCGCCATCGCATCCCCAACTCCGTCTCGGCCTTGGTCGTATCAACAGGCCAAGACTCCCCGGCAATATCCTCTGAGATCTTAAACCCAAGGTGCGGCGGGTACACCCTGGCCACAATCGCCGCCACATCCTTCCAAGACGCCTTCTTCCCCGCGAGCAGATACGACGACCCATCCGGGATATTGTCGGCCAATGCCTTGACATGCCCCTCGGCGACATCGTCAATATGCACGGCGCTAATGGTGATCAGAGGTTTCCCGCCGGCGACGGTAAGGAAGAACTGGCCGTTGGTACCGCTCAGCTCCTGGGCTGTGGCCTGGAGCGGGTTGCGGCCGTATACAAAGGCGGGGTGAATGGTCACCAGGGAGAAATTCGGGTTCTCTGTTTTCTTGAAGTCCTGGGTTGCTTGGTGGGCAAGGGCCTTGGAGGCCTGGTAGAGCTTCAAGCTTGTGGCAAAGTCATTGGCGCCGGTGAAGTCAGCGGTCGGGTCGACTGAAAGGTCCCAGTCATTGTCCTCTGTCGAGTGCGGTCAGTAAATTTTTTTTTTTTTTTTTTTTTTTTTTTTAAAAAAAAGCCTCTCAGCTCCGGTGGCTCCCTCGCTCGCTCACCTTTGATGACACCTCCCTCGGGAGGCCCCGCGATGGGAATAAACGCTGCAATCGAAGAAGTAATCACCACCTTCTTGATACTGCTAACCTTGGCCGCCTCCTTCAGAATAGCGGTGGTGCCCTTGACAGCGGGGCCAAAGTATGTCTCTGGGTTTGTTCCATGGGGCAGGGGCGAAGCGACGTGCAGCACATAGTCGGCTCCATCGAGCTTTCCGGCAAAGGACGACTGTTGTGTAATATCAGGTGTGACGACAAAGTCGATTTTATCTTCAAAGTTGTACAGAGCAGCTTTGAGTTTGGGAATTTGTTCTTCCTTGCGGACGCTGATGCGGAGGCTGTAGCCGGCCTGGAGAGCCTTGATGGCGATGGCGCTGCCGATGAAGCCTGTTGCTCCTGTGATAAAGACGAGTCCTGACGGCATGGTGATGGTATAGGATATGGAAGTGGATAAGGTTGTTTCGTCTGGTCTCTGGAAAATTTTGTGATTCAATCCGTTGTAAGAACCCCAGCTTTATATCTCATATTCTCCAATTTTACACCCATAAAAGCGTACCATCTGGCATTATGCACAAGCCTAAATCTTGAGATCGGGATGATTATTGATCAATAGGGATTATAAATATAAAAAGCAGTGGCGCCGCCCAGCGAGATTTCCGGGCCCTATGACAAATCACGAAATGATACCTCGACACAAACACAATTATCACTACCACAAATTATGTATAACCCATTAAGCGACGAGAATTGCCAAGAATGAACATTTATCGACTCTTTCAAATATTGTTTATGATAAAGGGCCGCTGGGGTGGTGGGAGGTGATGAGGGGATAGGAAATATCGTACTGTAGGGTTCTAATATTGTAGAAATTGTCAATGTGAGCGTTCAGCACCGAAGCAATATCTGACGAATGTCCAGTACATTAACTATGGGCACCATGTAAGTCACCGTCTACACAGTCAGTGAGCAAAGCCTCGACAAGGCCCTCCTACCAGCTTCCATGGCCGTTTCGTCCTCTTTTGAAGGAAAACTTGGGGCCGAATATAAATCGGCCCGGATTTCACTTCCGCCAACCTTCAATGGTTGGCTGATCGCTATAACACACGCTATTCAAATACGATAGGATGGGGGGTCCGCATCCTCGGCACATCAGCCTTGCGTTGAGTATTACAGTAGGTGTTTCGCAAGGAAAGGATTCTCTACGTGATATATTACCATTTAAGATTTCCAGCGAGGCTCTTATCTTTGAAATCCATGTGTGTATAGCTATAACTAGGCTTGATCGGAAAACGGTTCCGATTCAAGCGCTACACAATGGCGGGGCATCTGGAACCATAGCGCAACACTCAATCCTGCAAGAAGCGTACAAGTCGAACTATTTCGAGTGGCGAATAAATAAGAGACGGCCATAGCTTGCTTTCAAACCCGACGAGCTGTCAGCTTTACGTCTACAGCAAGCTAAATGGCTGCCCTGCGGTGAAGTGTGCGGATCGGTGGTGATGAGAAATCATTAAAGCCCGAGCCCTTGATTCCTCATCCACAACCATGTTCGTGCCATACGTCTCTCCAAATGTGATATGAAGAAATCGAACAAGGAGAGATCGCGCCGGGCAATCAACACATTTGTTGCTGCGCACGTTGCCCAGAAAAGCGGCTAGTCAAGAGGGCGCTCCGTTCAGGGCAGGGTTGAACACGGAGTATTTCCAGGCACGACGAGATTGAGAGAAGGGTAGGTAGTACTATGCTAGTACCTGACTACTAATAGTATTTCCACCTCGATCTAGTGCATATTGCAACCTCAATTTTTTTATCAAAACACTTATTATTTAGGGGGTGGGTTAACAAACTGTGTATACCACTTTTACTTAAGAAATTCGAGGCCAGACCCATCGACTTGCCGATTATTAAGCGATGGCTACACTCGACGAAATATATCCAGACTCCAGCCGCATTGTTTAATGACCTATTTATCCTGCGTGTTTGATTGGGGCCTTGAATCTGCCCTGCGGGTCATACTTCCTTCTCAACTCCCGAAGTTTGTCGAAATGAACCCCCCAGATCTATAACGCGGGTCAGTCAGAAGCGAAACGCCAGATTGAACAGCCCCGGAGACCATCAACCTACCTTTGCTGGGTCAAGATACTCCTCATATCCATTGGGCATGAAATGGAGTTCGGCATCATCACCCAGAACCCTTGAGGGTGCGTTGATTGCCAACTCGCGCACGAGCTTTTCCTTGTCCGGCCCAGCATCGGATGGACATCCAGGACCTAGAAGCAGGAGGTGCTTCGCTCCAGGGGGCCGAGGGTAAGCAACACTCGCATTGCTGCCCGCTGGGTCTCGCTAATAGACGGTTATTATGATAGGTATCTTGCCAGTAGAGAAAAGTCAAGCGAAGCGAGCCAACTTACGGAAGCAAGCAACTCGAATATCAGATACGTGCAGGCCGCAACCGACTCGTCGATCTCTTCCAGGGACTCAACCCACTTGACCGCGTTGATTATGGTTTCCCTCGGCATGTCCCTGAGCAAGAGTGGTGCGAAGATCTGCTTCATCGTTCCCTTGACGGTCCGCATCTTGTCTACAACCATCTTTATCAGCCTCTCTAGATAGCAGAGAGAGAAATAATCCTCAATGCATGCAGACCTTGTAGCCTCGCAACCCCGGCTAGGGTGGTAATACTCGTCTGGTCAATCGCACCGGGGATATCCAGCGCCCAGCGGAAGCTCTCCCGCCCGCGTGCTTCGCCATTGGCATCCACTGCGTGGATCACCAACATGTCGGAATGGACGGACCCCAGCGACTCGAGGAGCTTCTTTTTCACCACGTACAAGAACATTGTGGTTCTGGGATCAGGCTGCCTGGAAAGAAACGACGTAATCCCATCTGCAACCTGCTCGAGATGCTCTCGAGGAATGAGAATCGGTCCGGCCCAGATATCCTGCGGATATGGGAATACACGGAGGAGGACGCTGACCAGGACTATAGCAAGATTTCTTAGCAACCCAAAGCACTTTTTTAAATTAATTTTTTTTTTTTTTTAAAAAAACAAACAGAGGATGCCTCTGTTTGGATGGGATAGTTAGATGGCTCGCCTACCGCCAAAACCACCCCCGCCGCCCCGGAGCGCCCAGAGGAGCTCTGGCTCGGAGGAAGCCCAGACCACAGAGCCGTCGTACTTGACGACTTTTGCATCGAGCATGTTCGCCGGGTCTGAAATGCAGCCGCGTTCGCTAGATAGCCACGAAACGCCCCCCGTGACGATGGTGCCTGCTACACCGACGCAGGGCGTGCGTGCGCCGACGACTGTGTCAAAAAAAAAAAAATCAGATTAGGTCTGATCATCTCGTAGTTTGTAGGGCTCGCACTTACTTCCGTAACCCGGTGCCTTGCTCTCGAGTTTCCGGTAGACATCCGACCACGAGTGCCCGGCCCCGACCGTGACAAGTTCCGAATGCGGATCAAAGTGGAACTCGTCGAACGCCGACATATTCACCAGCACATCCTCGGCAGACGTAGACAAGAACCCGCGTCCGTAGATGGCAAAATCGAGCTGTGTAGAGTAGAGGTAGGCAATCACCTTGGCCAGTGATTCAACGGATGTCGGTCGGACTACGAGGCGTGGGGCGCGTTGTTTCTGGTAAGCCCAGGTCTGGCTCTGGGGTTTGTATTCTGGAGAGTCTGCGGTGATTATTTCGCTCGTGTCGAGCAGCGATCGCAGGTGATTGAATTGAGTGTCTTTAGTCTGTGATTCAGCCATGATGGGGATGGATACTGTCGGTGACACGCAAAGCGAACTTTTTGCAATATGTGTCCAACAAGGCTGCTAAGATACCTACCTAACAGCGATACAAGGCATGACATACATGTAGCTACTTGACTTTTATGGTCGGCTGGTAATATGCTAATAATCTATGCGTCAGCACTCTTCACCGGGTCGGTTCAGCCGGAAGTCCGAACCCCCGATGCACCATCCATGGATCAATCCTTCTTCAAAAGCTTATTGAACTCGCAGGTCACCAATCATGGGCTCCCGTTAATATTTTGATTGTCGTGTCGACTGTGCTCGTTACAGGGTGTTCCAGTCTGACCTGGAATATCACCTGTTGGTCAACGTGACAGGAACCCATAATGTCATCTGGCGATATACCAATCCCACAAAAGACAGGAAGATGAAGAATGTCGTGGACATGTATGTGCGACCCTTCAAAGAACATGGTTTGCCTGCGCACACATAACTATTTTGTATAGCTCCAGCGCATTAGGGTCTCCGACACGAGCAAAAGACGTAGTCTCTGCTTCATGTCCAGCTTACAAAACCAGCAAGAGTGCGTGAATGAACGCGCTGACAGTTCTATATGTGCTGCCATACTCCGAAAGTCTTGCACCAAATAAACGGGTTGCCTTTCTTGGGGTAAATTCTGGGGTAAGTCCGCATGTACCTGGAAGAAGAATCCGGCTCAGGTAATCCTCACCAGTGCGTTCCAAGCGATGTGCGCAGTGAAGATGCAGACCTTACTTTGGGACCGGGAGCAGACGCGGTTCTTGATGTTATATTAAACGCTGCCTTTGAGGATAACGGTCGGCTCAAGAATGGGGATGTGTGTGCGCGCGCGCCCCGAGTTGGGCGAAATATGACGAAGAGGATTTGCACTGGTAATAATAGTTTGATACGCATAGATTATAAACAATAGATCGATAGATTGATGTTGAAGCCAAAAAGCAAAGAAAAAGATATATCTACATCCCCCACTCCTCACTCCCCTCCCACTCTTTATTCCAAATAGGCAGAACCGTAGGAAAACCGTAGTTATGCTTACACCCCTCCCCCCTGGGGCTCAACTCCTTGACCTCCAGCCTCCGCAGGTTCGGAAAGCGACCTCCCTCAAACCCGGCTTCACGAATCAGATCCTTCAACTGCTCCGCCATATGCGGCTGGTCATAACAATCCTCAAAGTCCTCGATCACCAACTCCTCCAACGACCGCGGCAGCACATCAAAAAGGGTATTCTCCGCACCCGCGTCTTCCCCATCTTCAAAGTGTAGAATATTCTGTGCGCGAAGATGGAGTCTCTTCAGACAAAGAAAGTCATGGAAAGAGCCGATAAACCCCTCTTCCACCTCGGTAGACACGCGAGAGACGCCGTCAGCGTAGCAGATCGTCAGCTCCTCAAGCGACTCCCTATGTCTCCACAGAGAACGATAGAACCGGCGCGGCGCGAAAGGAGGATGCGCTTCATCACCATCGGCGTATCCATGCGTGAAAGTCAACGCTTTCAGCTGCTTACATGCATAGAGCAGGACGGCGAATCCGCTCCTTGTGGTTGAGTGCTCGAGGGTGAGATGCGTTACGTTGGAAAACGGCTTGTACGGAACTGTGGCGATGATCTCCGCGTACCATGTTTCTTCTTGCTCGTGCGAGTAGCTTCCATCCGTGTCGCGGTTGTCGCGGATCATCCGGCCCGTGAAGGAGGTTGGCGAGGGGAGACGGAAGAAAGGGAGGATGTAGGAGGTGCGTACGTCGAATTTTGTACTCTGATGGCGGACAGATATATGTTTCAGATGGGAGAGGACTGGAGCCGAGTAGGGGTTAGGTTTTGGGTTGCTGGAAATGATGCGGTGGAGCAGGTTGAGGGTGTAGACTTCGAGATAGCCGAATATCAAGGAAAGCTCCGCGAGGTTAGGTAGCAGTGGCAGTAGAATAGCGAGCCAGGACGCGTGATTGTGGCCAGCTTTGAGGTTGGCTTCGTGGGTAGCGCGCTCGTGGCCGCTGGAGTAGGGGATGGCCTCGAGCAGGGGTCGGATGGTCGAGGGGTCGTACTGGATCTCGTTTCTAGAGCTGTGGGCGGGGCCATCTATAAAACGAAGGATCCGTACAGTCTGTGCGCATCTGGGGTCTTGGGCGAATGCATGGGTTAGGCGGCTTAGTGTCCTGATGTTTCTATGATTGATTTCCAGCGCTCTGAAGACGTGCAAGTGCAGGAGGGTGTAGAGCTGACGGCAGGTGTAGGTAAGGTTGAGTGTGGATTCATGATCGTTCAGATCGTCTACTATGAGGAGAAGAATCTCAGCGGGAAGAATAGAGAGGACGGCCATGCTTGTGTCGACCGGGAGATGTCACGGTGAATTAATCCTCCAGGCTACCTGTTGGTCCCGTAGCGGGGCTCGCTCTTGGCCAAGTCATATCACGACGGACTATGCCTTTTGCGACATGGTGGATTACGAGCTTTCGAGGCGTTGAGCCAGGAAGTGATCAGACGGTATAATAATATACTTGGCCGGTAGCAATTCTACTTTCATATAAATTCCTCAAGAGACAATAATGTTCTTCTATTAACTATGTAGGCATACTGCCGATCAGTCAGCAACGCGGCTGATGCCTCGAGTTCTCCCGCCCCACTCGCCCAGCCTTTTCTTCCGAATTGCGGCCGACAACTCTCTCTCCAACCTCGATCAATAAAGCATGTCGAACTCCCTAATTGCTACAGGAGGAGGCCTCCCTGCTGTATGTTCCGCACGCTCTTCTAGAATCAGGAGGCTAACCCGCCTCAGTGTGACTTCTGTTATTCCCGAAAGGTCCTCCAGCTTCACTCCCGAAGCCAGCCGATTCTGACTCAAGCGCATTCAAATAGATCAAATGTGACCGACAAGCGCCCTGCACAAACTGTGTCGACTCCCATGTGGAGTGTCAACGGATGCGTCCAGGCCGGCCGACTAGAAAGAGAACCTTGCAGAGGTAACTGCGAATCAGGAGAGTACGTCGCGTCGCCATCATTAACCGCTTTGACAGCGCGTTAGGGCATCAGGAGGCGATTATCGGCTCTGAAAGAAGAAACTCTCCCATGGGAAGGTATTTGAAATTATTCTACGTCGCCGCATACACCATGTGTCTAACGCGAGAAACAACCCCCTAGACATAACCCGGTCCAACAAACCAGTACAACACAAGATGAGCCGGGGAGGGGCAATGCCTCAAGGGACCGACAGCTTCAACCAGAAGAAAGATCTCCCCCTACGTCTGCTGCATGGACGCCAAACGCCGACGGCTCGAACTGTCATGCAATCCAGGCCAAGAATATCATCCAGCTGGAGCTCGACGATAGCCGGTTCATTAGTTGCGAGCGACAGTCCATTCTCACAAACGCGCTTCGGCTAGTCAGCAAGATTGCCGAGAGCGAGACCGTTCGTACCCTCGATGATGAGCCGCGCCAAATAGAGCTTGATGTTCCTGTTCCGGCGACACCACCCCGCGAGTTGCTCTTTATGCTTCTTCCAGGTAATGTCGAACTTCCTTTAGAAAACGCCTTCTAACGATATCAGGACCGCAAGGATCCGTCCGCATCCAGTGGCCGGACCATATCTCCGATAAGACGTTCGAGAAGATGGCCACGGCGTTGCTGCAAGATGACCCGCCCCTCGACACTCAGGTGTTTCACCACTATAGCGTCTGCATATACGTCAAGGGGATCCGCTATCTCCAGCAAGCTTCACGGGTCACGGAAAATCTGGTAATGAAACGCCAGATATCAGAATCCAGACAGCTATACACGGTCGCGGCTCTGCGGAGTCTCGAACAGTTTAACATACTCACGTCCCCTAGTCTTTCGTCTGTACAAGCTCTACTATCGGGGGTTAGTCACGCCCGCGGACAACCCAATGACATAGCCTGTAACCGCTAACATCGTCTCAAGGCTTCGCTCATGCAGTTCATGGGACGATTCAACCAATGCTGGATGTTCACCTCGTACGCCGCCCTGCAGATCACGTCCTTGAACTACCACAAGATCAGCAAAGTACCCGCGACCACCGACCAAGAGCAACAAATACACAGTGCGGTCTACTGGTGCTACTACTTCGACCGGACCTTGAGCTCGTTGCTTTATCGGCCCCCTTCATTACCTAACCTCGAGGTTCCTCTAGCCGATCTATTCGTTCTCGATCCTGCATCGCCGCTCGAGATCTTCATACCCATCCTGATGGACCTCGCCCAGATCCAGGGAGAGTTACACACCATCTTATACGATATTACCAGCCTTCCGAGCAGCCAAGTGCTGGACATATGCCAGCGGCTCGAATCCAGAATGCAGAACATTCTACCAACATTGCAAGCGGTTCATAACCCACTCGAGCAGCTCATATCCACGAAAGAAACACTAACATTCATTTCGACCCGCAGAACCGCGACTCCCTCCCCAAGCCACTCCAATACGACTGGGTCGCCGTCGACTTTAGCTTCTACGCAATATTCGTCGAGATCCACCGCACTCGGCTGAAAGCCTCGTTCAGCCCGCTCATGCACAGGGAATGCCTCTTCTACGCTCGGAGGTCCCTCTACGCGTTCCACTTTCTGCAGCAGAACGCTGCGGGGCTGTCTGGGTTTGATGATCCGTATCCTTCGTTTCTGACCTGGTCAGTCTCCCTCTTCTCCTTTCTCCTCATCTTGTTTATGTGATGTGTAATAACATGAGAAAGGACTCTGCTTCTATACCCGCTAAGCGCCTTCTTTGTCGTCTTCTGTAACATTGTCGGCACGCTGGATCACGGAGACTATAACCTGATGCGGCAGATCACAGCCGGCCTGTCGCAGTTCAAGCAGGATGCGCACCTCGGCAAGCTGCTCAACCTGCTCCAGTCGCTAGTGCAGCTATGTGAGCCGTTGTTCCAAGAAAAAGGACAAGAGCAAGAGCAGGATCGAATACAAATCACCAGCAACAAAGTCCCAGAAAATACCGCAACATCTTCCTTCGCCGGGATAGAAAGCTATCCAGCAGCTATTCCCCCGATTGACCAGTCCATCCCTCCTTTTACAACAGCGCCATTTCACGGCGATGATTTGGCTCCAGCAGGTGATACCGCCATGCAGTCTACTTCCGAACTGGATTTTTCGGCCGACTGGATGATGTGGCAGCTATTTAATAGCCAGGTTCCGGGTGCGTGGTTGAATCCGGGGACTGGTGATACTTTCGGGGGGTGAGATGGGGTTATATCCGAGGTGTTTGGGCTGCAATCTCGACTCTTGTGTAATTGTAGATATAGGGATCATTTTACATTTGGCTTATGGCGAAGGTTAGTTACCCTGGAAGTTTATAGGAGTTCGAAATTGACGAGTAGTATGAATCATGTTTCAATTGCAGTTACGCACAAAGTCAAAACAAAGTATACCCGGACTCTCCAGCCACGAAATAGATCTTCACTCAAAGTCCATAAGTCGTCTTAACACGCCCGTTCTCCCTCTCCAAAAATTCCACAAACGTCCCCAACGGGATCCCCCAAGCGTGCACTTTCTCCATATCAACACACTCCACCATATCACGCATCATCAACTGTCCCCCCAGGAACGGATTCGTCTTGATCTGCTCATCAATCTCCTCCTGCGACAGGTAATTAATCTTGACTTCCCTCCGCATAACCGCCCCAATGGCCTTGACGACATTCTCAAAGGGCATCAACTCCGATGCAATCTCAAACTCTTGCGCATGGAACCGCTCCGGCTGCAGGAACGCAGCTAGCGCAAAGCGCCCAATATCATTCGGATCGATCATCGGCAGGACCATATCGCGCGTAAACGCCGTCGTGATCTCGGCCCTTTCCACGAGCCCCGCGTACATGACCCCGACATGCGGCGCGAGCATATTCGTCATGAAATTCCCGGGCCGGATAATAGTGTAGTACTTGAACCCCGCGGTGCGCACCGCGCTCTCAACGCGCTGCTTGCTGAAGAGCAGCTTCGTGACGAACCCGTTTGGATCGTAGTGCCTGCGGCGCTCCGGGTGGTCAGCCGAGAACCCGCTCGAGTAGACGACGTGCGTGACGCCGACTTCTTTCGCGACGGCGAGGAGGCGTTGAGCCTGCGCGAGCTCCTGCGTCACGTCGGCGAGGTTCGGCATCAGGTTGATGAAGAGGGCGGTGCAGCAGTGCATTGCGGTGCGCAGGGAGGTTTCGTCGTTGAAGTCGCCTTGGAACAGGGTGACGCCTGCGGCGAGGAGGGACTGCGAGGCGGCGGTAGAGAGGTCGCGGGCAACAGCGTGTGCTTTTACATTCGGGTTGCTGAGGATGTTGTTTATCAGGGCGCCGCCTTGGGTGCCGGTTGCGCCGCAGACGAAGATGGCGGTGGTAGTGGTGGTAGACATTGTGGGGATCGTGGAGTATGGATTGCTGTAGGACGCGATGTTATAGAATGCAAAGATTTTATAAAGTTTGGTAGTTGTGTACCCTGTGGTAGAAATTGCTATACAAGTAGGAGTTGTAGTGGATGATGCTGTTTGGCAATGTTGAGATGGATGATGTACTCAGAACTGGACCACTCACTGCCCTTATATACTTGTTCAATAGATATCTATCCTGGAAATACCTCGATAAGCCTGTGGAGGGGGTCTGCGGAGTTCCACGATACTAAGAACTATAATCCACTTGGACTCCATCTCTTGATGACAAGGTTGCGCACTGTGGCACTTCTGTATAGCCTCATTCGACGGTGTGATTGGGTGCGGAACTGCGCCGCCCCACCTACACCTTCCGCCCCCACTCGAGGTCCTTTGTCTGCCGCACATCTCGAGCCTTCGCCCTCTGCAGACAACCTCGCTTCTCCCCCCACCCCATTCATCAAGCCACAATGAGTTCATCTGTAGAGCGCGATAATCCACCGCCGCGGCGCAAGTCGTGCGAGGCGTGTAGAGCAGCCAAGCGCCGGTGCGATTTGGCCCTCCCGGCCTGTTTTCGCTGCACGCGGCGAAACGTCCCCTGCGCGTATCCAGGCCTCCCAGCACCGGAACTCATGCCGGAGATGCTAGCCCTCTTCAACCAGACTGAGATGCCCGAGACTTGCGTGGCCGAGTTCAGCTTTGAAGCCCCGCCACCCACTTTTGATTCGCTCCTGCTCGAGACACCGACACCGACGAGCCAGCCCTCGCCTTCTTTTCTAGGGAATCTTGCACAGAACAAGGTCATCTCGGTTACGCATCCGTACGGAAATCAGATAACGCATATTCGGACGAATCCGCATGCTCCGCTCTCCGAGATCATGGCTTCTCGGTTCCAATATGCCATCGACACGCTCAGCGACACCCCGCGGATGATGGTCGTCGAAAACCAGACCCCCTGGAGCCATCGAGAACTATATAGCGATGGAATGCCAAAGGTCATGCAAGGTATGTCTTCTTCCTCCTATTTCAACGGATATCACGCTGAAAAGTCAGATGCCTACGCTTGCTGCGCCCTCTACATCACCAAAAACTCCCTCAACGCCCCCATCATCACCTCCCACATCCACACCCGCCACCAGGAACTCATCCTCTCCCCACTACCTACCTCAACACCAGACCTCCTCGCCCACACGCACGCTCTACTCATCTACCGCATCATGCACCTCTTTGACCCAGACTTGCACAACGCCCTGACAACATCCACCTTCGACGCCCTCAGCATGTCGGCCCTCGAATCCGCAGCCGCCCTCCTCTTCAGCAGCACGCACTTCCCGCCCGAGTCCGAACCAACCGACACGCTCATGCCCGGCACTTCGATCCTCCCCTCAACCCTCGAGTCAACCATGCACTTCTGGAAACTATGGGTGTTTGAGGAGTCCGCGCGCCGCACCATCCTCTTCACATTCTACTTCCTGCAGATCGTGCGCCTGCTTCGCGGGGAGCGGAACCTCTTCTGTGATGGGAAACTCGGGCTCCTGCACTCGTGGTATTTCTCCGCGTATCTGTGGAACGCGCCCTCGGCGCTGGACTTTGCCGTTGCGTGGACGGAGCGCGAGCACTATATTGTGCGCAACGTCAACTTTTCAAAGGTGCTACGCGAGGCGCAGCCGGGGGATATCGATTGCTTTGGCAAGATGCTGCTTGTGACGAGCCAGGGGATCGATAAGATGCAGGAGTGGTTTAGCGCCAGGGGGAGCATTCTATGATAATTTCAATCCTATAACAACGATTTGTTCCCCCCGGCATAGCTTAGGTATACACTATACGGAGTAGTCGATTCAGTCTTTAGTAACCAGCGTACCTGTGAAAAGTCGACTGGCTCAGCCTCCGGCTCGTAGGTCGACCTGATGGAGACGTGAAGCCGTGCGTACATGGACGCGACTTTGAACCCACGACAGCATTCCGACTTTCCAGCCAACCAAGGCAACTTCCCATCTGTCCCTGGCGCTTAACAGGCTAGCATTTGCAACGGCTTCAAACTTGTTGTCGTGTTCGTACATCGAGCTTTCCAGCCCAAACACAAAGAATCGTTGACCCACCCATTCATTTGATATCCCTCGCGGAGAGAGCGTTTCCAAGTACTCCCATAAGCCAGACGCGTTGTCCGGAAGATTTTCCCCACCAAAGCTTTGAGACGATGAATCCGACAGGCTCATCGGTAGCGACTGCCTTGGGGTGCTCTGCGGTCGTACAAGTCCAGGTCTTCAGCCGCCGCAAGGACAACACATATGTTTGGCAGCTCCTGGGCTATGTAGTTGCAGCGCAAGAGGAGTTTGTGCAGAGACCCTTATGTATTCCAGGCTGCGGACTGGACGTCATAGCATATGAGCTTGTGCTTGTGGGGGTAAACTGGATGCTTGTGGTTTGTAATGCAGGGGGCATCGATGCTCCAGGGTACGAACCTCTCCCAGGGCTCCATTTTCGAAGAGTCCTAGTCTGCTTTTTAAGTGGATGAGACAACTCTATCGTATGCTTCCCAAATCCATGGGAATTAATTGCGAGCTGAGACCCAGCTGGGAACTTCAGCTGCATTTGTGGGAAAAAAAGGCAGCCTATAGGAACGCGCAGAACCCCGACTAGCAGCCGTTGTGGCTGTTTGGCTTCCTAGCTGAAGCACAATTTGACGCTTGGCGAGAACGCGGCCCTGACAGTAGGTATTGGTGGATCGTGAAGGATCCTCAGCAGCGGAGAGACGTAAAATAGTCTTATCTACCTCTACCCTGGCGTTCGGGTACCACCTCGCGCTAAATCTTTCGCCTACTTCCTTGCATATACGAATTTCACACTCTCATGGCGGTCTCATATCTAATATTTGTTTTCGCTTTAGGCGTCGTCGCTTCTACGCTGATCTCGTATGTACGGGAAATTTCTCTCCTCACAAATGGTTAGGTTAGCTGCTACATGGAATCGACCCCCCCCCCCCGCATGAAGCCCAAACCACCCCACAGCCCCATCTGGGGCCATCTGAAGCTCGTCAACGAGATAATGAGCCAGTTTCCTCCAAACACAGCAATAGCCACATACTACACGAAGATCTCCCATAATACAACCTAAAGGGAATCTTCTATCTCGACCTATGGCCCTTCGGCCCGTCCCAGATGATCCTTGTCCATCCTGACGCCGCGGAGCAAGTCATAACGATCGAAAACTATCCCTTGCACGATGTAGTTGCCCGCTACCTCACGCCGCTTATAGGGGAAAATGCCATCGGCGCTGCACATGGCGAAAAGTGGAAGATGTTGCATCAGACCCTTGCACCCTCATTTCGACCATCGAATGTCAAGGCTGCTGAGCTCGTTACCGGCGATGCTGCAGCGGTGTAGCCCAGCCCTGCTGAAGATGTTTAAACTGTCAATTTCAATGTTGCTGTCCTTCAATACCGAGAAGACAAGTCGGCTCGCCTCCGCAGCCATCTTCCAGATAGGTCTCCAGGGTCCGCCGGCGAGAGGAGCGAGTTCGTCTTTCGCATTTGAAAGATAAAATACGAGTTCAAGCGACAACGAGGTAATTTTTCCGGTAGAGCCATTTGTCGCTATGTTCTTGAAAACTTTGCGCAGTATATGAACGAGCTTTCCTGAATCTAGTAGCTGCTCCTAATCCCGCTGTCGCTGCTGGAGGGTTTCAAGGTCCGTCTTTTTTCTCAGATCGTCCGGATTCGCCCACACAGCTTCTTCGAGTCTCTCGGTGTTGTTCACGACTCCCATGAGCGTGAGATAGCGTATTTCGCATCCGAGCCAGCCGCGCTGCGTCACAATTGCCAGCTTTTCGATTTCAGGGCCACCACCTCTGGCTTGGACAACACTTCGTCTTGAATTTACTTGCCCACATTAACCAAAAATATTAAGATTTCGCTGACCAACCGATGAGAGAGATGCAAAGTAGACATGGGTAGCAATAATCTTTGCGACAGGGCGGCACTTCAGTGGTGCCATGCGATCTGATAGTCACGATAGGCTATGTATGATTTGACCAGCTGTCGCACAACTCATACTGTAACTATTGCGCGATGGAGGATGTTCTCCAGCTGTATCTAAGAACCGGACGAAGACCTCCTTTATGGCCACCAAATGCTGGGACATGAGATGAAAAAAACCTGTGATTTTTCGCATAGATGGCGGACTGACTATCATAGTAGCTAAGCTATTGCATTCATCTCATTAGCTCCTCGATACTATCGTGTTACTGATGAGGTTCAGGAACTTTGAAGAGGATTGAAACCTTGACGACTTCCTCAACCCTGTGCCTGACACGTGTGGTTTATAAGAGCAAGATCAGCGCTTGAATTAGCCGCTAATAAAGCAATAAAAGTCCATTTATGCCGAGACTTAATATCGGGCAGATCGCCGAAGTGGGTGTCGGCGCAATTTCAAACCAATCGCAATTTCTTTCCTTGCGAACTTAGCCATGCTGAACCTTAGTCGCGAGTGATTATTATTCAGGGTCTGACCATGACCAGGATTTCCGAAGAGAGATATTGCCCGGTTCCTCACTCGACCTTTTAAGCTTAGGGAACACCCTGCACTAATTCTGATTATAATGCTACGGATCTTACCCTGTTGCATCATACTGTATGATGGGAAGCCAGAGCGACGACTTTGCGCCGAGAATCTCGAGGAGTGAGAATGGAGCCATGCATACATGAACAAACTCAATCAAATAGGGCTCATTGATTTCAGTGTCGATTCCACAGCTCCTCACATTCCAGCTGCAATTTTGCCAAGCCAATTAGTATAGCGAGCGGCGCGGAGATTAATCCGTCTCGAGAGTCCTCCCTTTTTCCATGTCCAGTTACATACAGTACATAAATTGATTTTCTTGGCAGGATTCTGGTCCCTGGCAGATTTAGCCTGATGAGTCTCAAATTCAGCCTAAATCTTTTTTTGAGCGGGGAGATTGCATTTCTGCATGTCTCAGAACCTTGTATAGAAAACCCACCATACACGGTATGTCTTTAATAGCCAGTTTGCCGCTCACGGCATGAGAGAGCAAGAGAGCAAAGGCCGACACCTGGGGATGTCTACTATGTTTGAGTTCGTGGGGGCGGGGGAGCGTGCTGTGGATCTGGGGTATATAAACGCGAAGCACTTTCAAGTCTGAAATCCCCGATGTTCATTGAGCCTCTCAATCAATTAGTTAAAAAAAAAATGAGGTTCATATCCTCCATCCCAATTATCCTTCTAGCCCTCGCGGGCGCCGTCGAACCGTACCTCCTCTTCACCCGCGACGCAAGCGAGTACAAACTAGCCGATGCAAGCACCGGCCCGACCATCTGGGTCGCAGCAAACGAGCCCGTGGGCGTGCCCCGGACCGCGCACGACCTCGCCCAGGACTTTGGACGCGTCCTAGGCGTCAATGGATCCATCTCTATCGTGGATGATACCAGCGAGGTCCCCAGCGCTGCTGCTGCTGCTGCTGCCGGCGGCCTCATCATCGCCGGGACTATAGGCCAGTCGACTCTAATTGATAGCCTTATTTCCGAGGGGAAGCTCGATGTCTCCGAAGTGGAGGACCAATGGGAATCGTATGTCGCGCAGCTCGTGCAGGATCCCTTCCCCGATGTCCCCTGGGCGCTCGCGGTTGCGGGTAGTGACCGGCGCGGAACGATCTACGGGCTGTACGACATCTCCGAGCAGATTGGAGTGTCGCCGTGGTACTGGTGGGCGGATGTGCCGGCCAAGACCCGAAAGAACGGCATCTGGGTCTCCGCTGCAGAGGGTGGTGGCAAAGTGCAGAAGTCGCCCTCGGTGAAATATCGCGGGTTCTTCATCAACGACGAGGCGCCCGCGCTCTCGTCGTGGGTCGAGGCGAACTACGGATCAAAGTTCAACAACGAGTTCTACGCGCACGTCTTCGAGCTGTGCCTCCGGTTGCGGGGCAACTATCTCTGGCCCGCCATGTGGGGGAAGATGTTCTACGTGGATGACCCGAAGAACGGGCAGATGGCGCACGACTACGGGGTCATTATGGGTACGAGCCACCACGAGCCCATGGCGCGGTCCGAGGTCGAGCAGCAGCAGTTCCTGCAGGGGGAGTGGAACTGGGAGGAGAACAAGGCCAACCTCACGGAGTTTTTCCAGGGCGGAATTGATCGGGCGCGCGACTGGGATACGATGTGGACGATGGGCATGCGCGGCGAAGGCGATGTTGCGTCGCCGACGCTGACTAGTGCGGATCTCGAGGATTTGATTGCGGTGCAGCAGGGGCTTCTAGTGGATTCGTTCAATGCCAGTGGCCCTGCTACTATCCCGCAGACATGGGTGCTGTACAAGGTGAGTAGTATTTTACTCCTAGAGGAGGAATCCACTGACTAACATGGCTACAGGAAGTGAGCGACTACTACGCTGCAGGCATGACCATCCCAGACTCGGTTACACTTCTTTGGACGGACGACAACTCCGGGAACCTCGTGCGCGTGCCTCTCGCAAATGAAACCGACCGGGTCGCAGGCGCAGGCGTCTACTACCACTTCGACTATGTCGGCAGCCCGCGCAGCTACAAGTGGATCAACACGGTCCAGCTCGTCAAGACCTGGGAGCAGATGCACCTAGCGTACGAGAAGAACGCGCGGCAGATCTGGATCGCCAACGTCGGCGACATCAAGGGTCTAGAAATCCCGCTGACGCAGTTCATGGACATGGCGTATGACATGGATCGCTTCGCGACTGCGGACTCCATGACTGCCTGGCTCAGGGAGTGGGCGGCGCGCGAGTTCAACGAGCGGATCGCCAGCCGCACAGCGGATATTCTCAATCAGTATGGGATTCTTGTCGCGCGGCGCAAGTATGAGCTCCTCAGCCAGCAGCCATTTGCCTTTAGCACGGTGAATTACGACGAGGCGGAGAAGAACCTGGCCGCATGGGAGGTCCTGCTCGCGCGGACACAGAGCGTGTACGACTCGCTCGATCAGGCGACTCGAACGCCGTTCTTCGAGATGGTGCTGCACCCGGTCCTGGCGGGAAAAACCGTCGTCGACCTGTACACGAAGACCGCGTTAAATGCTCTATACTATAGCCAGGGCCGTGTCAGCACAAATAACCTCGCCCAGCAGGCCCACGCTCTCTTCATAGAGGACGCTGCGATAACTGAGCGATATCATGCGCTCAAGGCGGGCAAGTGGAGGCCCGTGATGAACCAGGTTCATATCGGCTATACTTCGTGGAACGACCCGCCGAACAATGCCAATGCCATGCCTTCCCTGAGCTACCTATCCTTCACGGCAGGTACCCAGTCCATCGGGGTGGCCATCCAAGGCAACGCATCCGCGTACCCGCAGCAAAGCGTGCTCCAGCTTCTCTCGGTGGATCCATATATGCCGCCGGCTGAGAGCCGCTATATCGACATTTTCGCGCGCAAAAACACGACTGTCTCATACACCATTTCGTCCAACGCCTCGTATGTCAAGCTCTCGAATCGGAAAGGGAAATTATCCGCACCGGGCAGCGCTTCGGACGCGCGCAGCGTCATCACGGTCGACTGGGCATCCGCAAAAACCGGCTTGTCGTATGCAGAAATCACAGTCAAGGGCAGCGACAACTCCAAGGCGAGACTCGTTCTCCCGGTGAACAAGACCACAGTGCCCTCTAGCTTCTCCGGGTTCGTTGAGTCCAATGGCGTCGTCTCCATCGAGGCCAGCCACTACACCAGCGCCGAGACCAAGAATGGGGTCTCGTACGTGCAGGTGCCGCATTACGGACGTACGCTCGCGGCCGTGAAACCCTGGCCGGTGACCATGGCGACCCAGTACCCGAACACGGGGCCCGCGCTGAAATACGCGCTATACACGACCACCTCCTCGGCGCAGGCGCGGCTGATCGTCAGCCTGGGCGCCTCGCATAACCATGATCCGACCCGTTGGATCAAGTTCGCCTATTCACTCGACGGGACCACGCCCGTTACAGTCCGGCCCGTTTCGTCGGTGCCACCATACAAGGAGGCGCAGGCGTGGCAGACGGCTGTGATTGCGAACGGCTGGACATCGACCATTACACTTGATGGGGTCGTCGGGGTTGGGGCGCATGAGTTGTCGGTGTGGCTTCTCGAGCCGGGTGTTGTTCTGCAGAAGATTGTCCTTGATATGGGAGGGTACAAGGCGTCTGCGCTGGGACCACCGGAGAGTCTGCGAGTTGGGAAATAGTTGGGTGTCTGTATTGTTAGCTAAGAAACGAAAGACATGCCTAACGATGGCCCCGATCATATTCCTCGTGTGCCGCGAATTGGATGCGGGAACTGTGCAGGGGTTACTCCATATGTCCGCGCACTGCATAGCCTACAGTACTCATGTAACACGCGGCGCGATTTTCATTGGGAGTCGCTGGTTCTGCGCATTACCCAGATTGGGGCTTGTGGGTATCCACGATGTGTGCACAAATTGCCCCAAGAAAGGAAAAGAGCCAACCAGCAACATTCCTTCCCATGGTCTGCCTAGTACGGTTTCCAACCCGGCTGCGGATGGCCGGGTGCTCCAACCCATCGCATGCACAAAGGAGGAGTAATGCAGCTCATCCGGACGGCTGCCAGCTGGCATTTGGCCATTGGCCTTGGGCCCACCACTGCGTGGTTCCGGATATCGTCGTGGTGTTGCACTGCGATCGGGGAAGCGCCATTCATGTATGCGACACTACTAGCCATGAGCATCTTCTGCCAGTTAGGATTTGATTTTACCTGCTTCAGCTCAACGCTTATCACCAATTCTATTACGCTGCGACCGTTCGAAGAGCACTGTCGCCCATCCATCTCTATGGTCCGGTGGGTAGCACTGAATAGGAACTGACTCGAGATCTGTTGTGTATCAGACCCTGCTAACCGCCCCCTCCCCCCGAATCGCATCTCGTCAACTGCTGTCCGTTGCAACGGTAGTATCCCGACTGCGGTCAGATTGAGCACCGATGTTGCGTCTGTGGGTGGATTCCGCCAATATAAGGAGTGGTTCCGCAGTTATTCCATCAAGGTGACTGGGCGTTTTTCTCCTTGTATGTGCAGAATTTGCATCGAAGCTCATTTCTCGTAACCAGCGGATTATTCAGACCAAGGACGTGGAATGGAAATCACCGTCAGGGATGCAGGCTCAGACAGCCAGTGGAAATTAGCACTGCCCATGCGGCCGGAAGCAAAAGACGACCAGGCGTTTAGCTCCCATCACGAGCTGGGCTTCTTTCTGGAGACCTGGATAGGCGCAAGAGGCGAGGCCAGAAACATCGGAGACGCCCAGCCGCTGTATGAGCTCCTGCAGCAGCTTGATCTCGATCATCAAGGGGAGCTCCGCAAAATCCTGGACAAGCTGGACTTTTCGGGAGCCCCCGGAAGCAGCTACTCTCGGGCCGCCGATGCGTATGCGCCTACCACCCTAACCCCAGCCATATACCTAGCCCACTCGATCCTCGAGTCGAGGCCGGCTAGGAACAAGATTGGCCAAGTCTCGCGGGCTAGAGCAGTGGGAGGAAAAGCAAAGCATGATGTTGAAATCGTCCGAGACTCTTTTATCTGGCTGAATCGTCTTCTTTCCTTGGACGAAGGGTCTGCGAGTATGCTGCTTGACGTCTTCGACAAAGCAAAGCAAGTTGAGCAGGTGCGGAGGATTCGTTGGCTGGGAAGCAGCACTTTGAATCGGCGATATACAGCAGGAGATCTCGTGCTGTCCAGCATGGAGGAGCGCGACTTGATTGAGCTGTGGCTCTTGTTTGAGGGTCATCAGAGTCCGCCCGTTCGATATGCCTTTGATCTTGCGAGGTTGCAGATCAGAGGAGGCCCCCGGTTTGAATGGCCGGATTTCCACGCTGCCACTGATAGTCTCACTTTCGATTGTCCGGACATTTGTCGGGTCTAGGTAATGGCAAGCGGTTGGTGGTTAGCGTTTGCTGAAGAGGTGAAGGGGCGAAGTGAGCTAAAGATGGTAGGGCAGGGGAAGAAAAGAACAACAAGAGAGCAATAAAAGAGCAAACATGCGCGAGTTCAGAAGGAAGAAGGCAGTTTCATGTTGCATCTCCTCATTTTATTACTAGCAGACTGACACTTTGGGACAGTAATATCAAGGGAGATAACAAAACTCATCAAGCACACTCTACCTGTTAAGTAGTGGAATATATTCAAGTTTTTAGGTTGCTTCAAACACCCGATGGTAGGGGAGTATCAGGCCATGCTGGTAATGCGATTGACATCTGCTGACTCACAGGGTATAAAGAGGAGGTAGAAATCCGCGAACCTCACTTGTCAACAAGTCTCATAGTATAGGTAACAGGAAAGAGCGCCTAAACCTCGTAGATACTCTGTCATGGGCGGCTGTGACATAGCTTGACGAAGAGAGCGGCGTAAAAGAATCAGATAGAAATAATCAGAAAATCGAGAAAATCAATTAGAGCAAGAAGATTGTCCAGCATATTCGACTTGGACCGCGAAAACCCAGCTCTAATCTTGGGGTTTGGAAACTTGGAGAGGGAAAGACGAGCGCAAGAGAAGATTGGCTTCAAAGAGCAAAAGAGATAAACAGGGGCAGCAAGCAAACAAGTGCTAAGGACTGTAGCCTATCAGTCTGCAGCTGCGGAAATAATCACCTCGATCTCCAGGGTCTGTATAACAACACGTTGTCGCCAATGTTGCACAGGAGGGCTGTGCATGTTTGGCTCTTAGAGCTTTGCGGCTTTCCGCCGAAACATCCACAAGAGGAGACTCGACGGTTGGATGCATGTTTTTCTTCAGATACCGAGCCCCAAAGCTGTAGGTGGGTTTTTCCCATAGGCTGCTCAGGCTCGCTCCTCATGTCCATAGCGTCACTGGTGAATGACAACGGGCATACGCACCTGAACACCTGTGCAAGTCATTTCCAGATCGAGAATCGTACAGTATTCGTAGCCGGGGCAGGTGTTGTCGAAATAGGTGGTCTTAAAAGCTAGTGTTAATTTTCTCTTCTCACACATCACGCTTATAACGCTTCTAACCAGTTGAAGCAACTTGCATAATCGGGCGACCTGCAACTTTAGGAGAAAAGCACACCCCCTTTTTCAACTGGATATCTCGCCGATGGATAGGTCTTCCATCTGCGCCATTCAGGCTTTTGCTTTGCCTGGGAATCATATCTTTTAGGATATTAAGGACCGCTTAATCAAAGCTCACTCCTTTACTTTATAGTACTTAAGGGGCCGTCATCCCAAGCCATGGGTATTTTCTTCACCAGAGTTCTCTCTCCACTAATTACCACAGCGAGCCGACCTCAAATCGATGGGTAAAGCTTTGCCAGCAATGAGTGAAGAATCTGCCCCGAAGACTTTCACCCAGCTACCCGATATAGGGGCCGTCTACGAAGCACACAAACACGAGGGAAAAGGTATTTATCATGGTCTTACATGAAGAGAGACGTGGTTTTGCTGTTATGCTTCTGACTCGGTTGATTTGTTCTGCAGATTGGTCAACCGGCATCGGATATGGCGACATGATGCGCATTCGAGCCACAGTCAAGCGCGGCAACGGGCCTCTGAAAGGACGCTGCCTCGAAGCCGTCGTGGCGGTTGCTTGTCGACTCGAAGAGGCAGGGATTACAGGTCATGAAAACATCCAAACTCTCCTGTGTTTCTTCATCTTTGTCTTCCGGTTCAAACATCAACACCTGGAGGAAGCTTGGGATGTCTACTTTGTAAGAATGCACTCATCTAGGAAAATGAGATAAGGGACAGGCTGACTATTATCTAGAAAATACTTGCATATGGGAAATGCTCTGCCAGGACACTGAACCGCTTGATTCTCTAACTCCCGTTGAAGCAAGTGATAGGAGGCTAAGTGGTGACTTTTTGTGACTTTGCCTACCATTAGCTGACTGCCCCACTTGTATAGGCATGAACCTAAATCTACAAGGTTGCTGGGCGTAAGTGCTTTCTTGGGAGGGTGTAACTATATGTTTCTTCATATTTCTCTTTTTGGTATTGTAGGGTGTGTCTTAGAAGCCAGTTTCCACTTGCAGATTAAATAGCGTTTCCACGCTGTCTAGACTGTCGGATGGCAAGTCAAAATGCATATTTGTTCTCGACAAGCTGCTCCTGCTGATCAACAAGAACCCGAGAGTCGACAATGTTAAGAGTCCATGTTGGCTCCGAACTGACCAAGTCCCTCTTTCGCCGATCATAGATGACAGCTCCTGGCTCTTTTTTACCAAGCACTAGCTTTTCGTCTGTTATCCCTCTCTCCAACAGCGTTCCTATAAACGTCATGTCTATGCGGAGAATTATTTGCGAATCCGCTTTCCTCTTGTCGGACAAGGTTGGAATGCGCTTAAGCAGGTTCGCCTTGACCAGGAGCAAGGACCAATGGCTCGCATACCTTTTGTCACTATACCAGGGGTGCGCCAATAGTAGCACGGTGCCTAATCACAGGAAGAACTGAATCACATTCTTATTTTTTCGCTGCCTAATTCCTTGCTTGGTAGCTTGCTCCTTAGGCAGCTAGTCGCACTCAGTCCATCTGCCAAAATGCGACATTATCCTCTTCTCGACTGCCTCGTGCTACCTCTTTCTATTATCTGCAGGTAGCTTTGTCCGGGCTAACGATCGACAGAAATTTACCTCCACACCCTACATCCAGTCCAGCCGCGGAAAGCAACACCCAGTGAGTACTTAATAATCCTAGAATGAACCACCTAATGCCTTCTGCTGGGTTCAGTGTCTTTAGCTTCCAATCATGGAAGCTGAAGCCCAACTCCTATGTATCTACCTAGTGTTCTTCGACTAGCGTTGTCTTTTAAACCCAACCGGGGCGTGGCTGACACACCCTGCGCCAATGTTAGTGTCATGCTTTGCTGCGTTCTCTTTTCATGATATAATAGACGGGTCCGGTCTCAATGTGAGTATCACAAGCCTCGTATAAATCTGTTTGGAGATGCAAAGACTCGACAGTGGCGATTGTATCTGACAAGCAGCGGCATATTGCTCGCAAACATGGGAAAAGAAAAACGGAGAATATGTCAAAGTATCCTTGCTTTGCCAAAATTCATTTCAATTTTAAAAGATATTCATCTGACTGCCCGAAAATCACCTCCCTGCGTCATGTCTAAAACTCAGGCTTGATCGTGGTGGCTTAAGGCGCGGACAACCCCTGCCCCCAACCCTCGTTGCACACCAGCCTCGCGCACAATGACAATTTCCGACAGTAATCCCAACACAGACGTGAGTTATAGTCCGCCCCGTCTTCTGGGTACCTATTCTATTAATAAATTTCTTGCCTTAATTTATAGTTTATTGGAGTTTGTCGTCGGGCGTTCGATTTCCATCGTGGTTGCGTCTGCCTAGCAGTTTACGTGTACGAATCCTGATAAACCTGTTTCGCTTGATGCAAAGAGGCCAACTCTATCACCTGTCACTAGATGGGGCTATTTTGATGAGGCAAACTCGCAGGCTGTTTCTGTACAACCACAGGTAAACTCACTGCTCATTCTTTGTCAATTATATCCGCCAGGACGCTCGAGAGCGGCAAAGTGTGAACGATTGCTCGCTCCTTCCGAAGCTGGACGACCTCGTATCATACATTCCATTGCTATGAAAGCCCATTACACCCTCCCTTCCGGTGTGGTCACACCGTGCCTTCCTATAATGGAGCCATACCTCGCGAGGCAGGCGCGACCCCTTGTGGACACGTGGACACAGGCCGCTCCTTCCATTCCTGGAAGTCCATCCTTTTCATGGTGCCTTCCTAAAACGCGGTCGTCCTCGCGGGAGGGAAGGCATAACGTAGGTCGCGCCTTCTCGTTTTACGAGACCCATGCCCCCGACGCACCCCTGTCAATGGAGACGTCTTCATGGCCGGATCTTACTTATCATTTTAAGCGGGCTGCGGGCGGTTTGGCATTTGCGATATTGGGCAATATTGCCATAAGTCTGTGCGCTCATTACCATGGTTATGTTGTAAGCCAGCGGCTCCGTCCTTGTCCAAGACATTTAATTACTATCTACAACTCAAGAGCATAGCCCGAGCGGAGTGGCTAGCTATCCACTAGCTATGAATTTAATATCAAGGATATCTTGCAATGCTTTTTGCACCAGTATGTGGGAATTTTTTAGGGCTGTTTAAAAAAAAAAAAAAAAAAAAGGAAAAAGAAAAAGAAAAACAATGTTTGGGGTTGTTAGCAACTGAGGAGTGGCCCAGGTTGCTTCGCTGGCTGTAGATGGCAAATGTGGGCGAAATAAGAAGAAACGGTTTGACAGTTGGAGTAGATATTGCGGCGAATCCACTTAGTATGTACGGTCTTGGCTATTGTCGGGCTTGGCCGCCAACAATTTCGCAACACCAGAGCTTGCTGGGACCCCTGACCACCGCCGTACGCTATGTCGGGAAGACGGGTCCCGCGCTCGAGAAATGGTTAGTCGCTTTGCTGGAGCCACAGGTTACAGTACACGAGCTGACGAACAGCTTCTGTCCAGGTTGCTCATCCTGTCGGATGAGGAAGTTGAAGTGCGATGAGCAGCGTCCAGTGTGCTCTCGATGTCTTCGCTCGCAGCTCTCCTGTGATTGGGAATGGTACCCAATCTCACGGCAGCCTGCCGTAACGGAGCATCCTGATCGTGAGAGGCCGCGATCCTTGCGGCCCAAAACTCCCACGCAATCTGGACTATTAGCTGCGCTCGCACGCCCAGACGACGACGAAGAATGGGCAAGTGGTTTGGAGTCGAGGTCGAGGTCGGGCCAGCGGATCCCCACCTCCGCAACGCCGCTTGTCGGATGCCGCGTTCAATCCTGCAGCATCTCGTGTAGTAATTCACTTGAACTCTCACCGCTGGATCGTGAGTGTTTCATGTTCTTCCCTCACGGTCTCCAGCCTTTCCTCTACGGCAAGGACTGGGAATGGGGAGCATACGCGTACATCCACGGGGAGGTTGCCGCGCAGAGCCCCTATGTCATGCACATGGTCTTGGCCATGGGGGCACGCGAGCTTCTGCTCTGCTCCACTGAGAATATGTCGTTTTCCCGTCACGACAGCGACGCGCTACGGCGGTCGGCGATTTCTCATTACAACCGAGCCATGTCTGAGCTCTCAAAGCTGTTGCCCACATCGGCTTCGGTACACGGTGGACAGTTAGACGCCGTATTTACAGCGCTTTTTCCTCATGATATGCTATGAGTCCCAATTCGGAACGATTTCGCCACAATCAGGACTCATCTTCAGGGCCTTCTAGCGTTCTTCAACAGCGCCTGTTTGCCACCTCTTCTATTGCCGCCTTTCTGATCCTTGCGGAGCTGATCCGCAGTCAAAACATCGAGGGTCGTGTCCGCCTGCTCGGAACCCCAGCCGAAGAGTCCGGGGGCGGCAAGATTGACCTTCTGAATGCGGGGGCGTATCGGGGCGTCGATGCATGTATGATGGGATACCCAGGTCCGTCAAGGCCTGGCAACGATGGTGTCAGCTGCCCAGACACCCTCGCTGTTACCTCATCCAAGATAACTTTCAGGGGTAAAGAAGCACATGCGGGAACAACCCCCTGGGCCGGGGTGAATGCCCTGGATGCTTTGGTCGCTGCATACACCAGTATCTCAATGTTACGACAGCAGCTGCCACTAACCCAGAGGGTGCATTGCATCATCTTGCATGGTGGCGAGCGCCCGAACATCATCCCAGGCATGGCATCCATGGAGTTCTACGCGCGCGCGGACACTAGCCAGAGCTTAAAAGAGCTGTGTGTGCGACTTGAGGGCTGTTTCAACGGCGCCGCTCTAGCGACAGGTTGCACTGTAGATTTTGAATGGTACGATTCGAGTAATTTCATTATCATCATCGTCGGAAGTTATAGCTAACGTCCGCCAACTCATACAGGGACCCAATGTACAAGGAGCTGAAGAACAACCAGCCACTCGGAGATGCTCTTACAATGCATATGAAGGCTTTTGGAAGATCATTCATTACTCCCGCCAAAGATGGTGCGATTGGGGGTTCCACTGACCAAGGTATGTAGTAGTATACAGTGCAGTACATCCATGCCTTTTCACACAACACTCTCCAGGCTAATTACAGAGAAACAATCGGCAGGAAATGTTTTGTACGAAGTTCCTGGTCTCCATTGTGGGTTTGGGATTGGATCCGACGAGGATGAGGTCTGGCCACACACTCCGGACTTTGCGGCTGCGGCTGGTACGGAGCAGGCGTTCCAAAGAGCACTTGATTGTGCCAAAGGACTGGCTGCCACCGGATTCCAAGTCCTAACAGCTGCCAAGTTTTGTGATAGCATCTGGCGGAGCCATAAGCATAATGCGTGATCGACTATGTGATTGCAGATATTCAACCATGAAGCAAGACACTAACAAGTTCTAGGAAGTGGATCGATGCAAAATCATATCTACTATTCCCTACCATCTTGGGACTATGTGATATATTCTTTGCACCCTATTATTGCTAAGCGCTTACTCTTTGTTATTATTTATTAGAACATGCGGCTTGTAGTGGAATAAATTATGTCCTTGCCTGTTTCTGTACCAGAGCAACCCTCAACTAGGATGGGGGCTACCTAGTAGAGATAGAGACTTAATATAATGAAGTAAATGCATGTATTAATATTCTCCTTAACTTTAGTAGATTCATGTATATCAGCGCCGTGAACCCCTAGGAAAAACTTCATCAGCTAGATATTTTTAGGATTACATAGCCACGCCTACCCCCACCCAGGTTCCCAGCACCACTCTTCTATTATATACTAAGCATATTTCTACTTTACAAGCTCATGCCCAAATGCTGCAAGAATTAGAAGGGGTCATTCTCAGAGGAAAGGCCTATTGACTGCCCGAACAGCGCCTCGATGGATCGTTTTTGCAGAGGCCCATCTCTCGAACGTGTCAGCTGGAGACGCAGGCTTGGTAGACGGCTGTGAGTGCCTAACGGTTGGACATTGACCATTACTCTCGATGGAGTAGTCGGGGTTAGGGCGCACAGGTTTTTAGTGTGGCTTATGGAGCCGGGTGTTGTCCTACAGAAGATTGTCCTTGATATGGGAGGGTACAAGGCGACTGCGCTGGGGCCACCGGAGAGTATAAGAGTGTGACTGTGTTTATACCTTTTCTGAGGTATGCCCAGGAGAATTTTATACAAGTGAACTGACATGTTGTCGTGGCTCGTGGAGTCGATTGAGAGGCGGCAAGATAGTTAGATAACTAAGCTTGCATGGGTCTCGCCGTCCACCAGCCAAACGGCGCCTCTCTCGATTTTCTCACCCTTGCGGGGCTCGGAGACGTTGCCGAAAGACGGTTCTGTAGCCTTGCTCGATGCAGAGAGTCAGTTATGGAATATATTAATCTAGACCGGGCGACTTCCCTATCTGATAATCTAGACCCATACGTCTTCCCCACATCGTCAGCATGGTTTCTAATAATACTTAAGAGTCAAACTAGTCATAGATTCATCCCGCCATCAAATCGTTAAGTTATCGCCAATCACACATCCGACGGAGTTTGCTAGGGCTACTCTACCTAAATATTTGGAGACCGAACGTGGTCCCTATATAAGCAGTTTGAATAATATTCATTCATATACTTGGTATGACATATTAATTTTTATAGCTCAGAGCTTAGTTACGTTATATTGCCTAACATATAATAGATACATACCCCCCCCCCCCCCCCCCACCTTCCTAATTCAGATTGGCAGGTAGTCCCTGTCAATGGGGGAAGTCTTTATGGTCGGATCTTACCTATAATTTCAAGCGGGCTGCGGGCGGTTCGGAATTTGCGGCATTGGGTAATCCTGCCACAAGTCTGTGCGTTCGTTACCTTGGTCATGTTGTGAGCCAGCGGCTCCGTACTCGTCCAAGATGGCTGATTTGCTATCTGCAACCTGAGCGGAGTGGCTAGCTATCCGCTGGCTGTAATTTGAGGTCGAGGATATCTTGCGATGCCTTTTGCACCAGTATGTGGGAATCTCTAGGACTGTTTGAACGTCATAAGCAAGCTGAAAAAAGAAAAAAAAGAAAAGGAAGCAAAAGTGGGGGGTTGTTAGCAGCTGAGGAGTTGCTGCGGTTGCTTCTCTGGCTGGAGATGGGCAGCCATCCATTTTTGGCGCCTAGAACGGCTTCCGGACATCCCATCCATTTGTCCTACCCTGTTTCCGATAGCTGTCCAGGAACCTGGAGCGCACTAGCCCAGCGCATACGAGTAGGGATCGTTCCAAGCTCAGTGTTAGGCGGCCACGCCGGGTAGATAATTATTGTCGAATGGATGGCCCTGCTGACTGGCAAGTGTAAAGCGGTCTGCATCGCGAACGTAGACATATGCGCCCGACGTGCCGGACATGTAGGGTCGCTCCGGGAGGTCGCCCAAGAAAAAGGCCTGCTATGATTTGCCGGATTGGGCCCTATCTTCATCGTGGAGGGTGGAAAGAGATGCTGTGATCAGACACTGCGCATTAGCATTAACTCGCGTCAAAGAAAACCCAGGTTGCGTATTCACCTAGACGATGCGATAATTTGTCGTTGTCCATGAGGCGCGCACGGTTGCTTCGAGCCGGCCCCTCGTAACAGACCTCGAACCCCTTGCCGGCCTGGTGTGGTTTCCTGGCTGCCGATGGGTCGCGCGCTCCACCCATCGTATGCATGAATTTCGACGGCTTTGCAGATGGGAATCCTCGAATCAGCCCGGGCCATCGCCAGCTGTCCCTCGGTCATTGGTCCATCGATTGGACCTCGTTCCATGGTTCGGGATGTGATCATCTGTGATCGAAGATGCGGGATCGCTCAACTACACCATTCATGCCTGCGAGTCAAATGCCAACGCACTGCCAACCGTCAGCCTCTTATGCGAGTCAGGATGTCATCTGCCATCTTCCCATCCCCTGCCGCCAATGCTATCGTGCCTTGGTCCTTCACCGAATTTTTTTTTCACACCCACCTGGATGGTTCGGTGCCCCGACGGGTTCGGACGCTGTCCATTGCAACGTCGACTGTGCTCACATTGGGCACTGAGGTTGTGTGCGACCTTCCATGGGCAGGTGAACTGCACTTATAAGTGCAGTAACCCCCCAACCTTTTAGATCGAGGTAGCTCAATCAATTTCTCCCCACGCGTGCACAAACCGCAGTAGAGATACCCCTCCCAACCAACACCGCTCTTCAGTTCAAGGCCTTGCAATGGCAACAGATGTGAGAGGTCCGGGCGCAGATAGCCAATGGGCATCGTTCTTGCGACTGGAAGCAGAAGGCGACCGACCTTTTGTGTCCAAGAACGAGCTGGCACTCTTCTTAGAGCGATGGATGGAACAAAGCGGTAAACGCGGTGACCTTGGTGACGTTCAAATGCTTTATGAGCTTTTGGGACGTTTCAATCTGAATCATCAAGCGGGGCTGTGCGGTAAGCTTGATGGGTTGGACTTGTCGAGGAATCCTGGAAGCAGCTACTCCCAACTGGCCGATAATTATGCGCCAATTACTCTCACCCCAGCGATGTATTTGAGCCACACGATACTCGCCTCGACGCAAGGAAAGGCCAAGATTGATGAAGTTTCGAGGGCTGAAACCATCCCACGGCGACCCGAATATGAGATCGAGGTTGTTAGAGACTCGCTCATATGGCTGAATCACCTCCTTTCACTGGGCGAGGGGTCTGCCGATATCTTGCTGGATGGATTTGGAAAGACGGTGCAAGCAATACAAGTGCGGAGGATCGGTTGGTTGGGAAGCAGCAGTCTTAAGCGTCGATATACGGCAGGAAATATCGTGTTATCCAAGGACGAGGAGCGCGATCTGAAGGAGCTGTGGGACATGTTTAAGGAACATAAGAGTAAACCCGCTCGATATGTTTTTGACCTCGCGAGGTTGAAGATTCGGGGGAGTCTTCGGTTCGGATGGTGGGATTTTCACAATGCCACCGATTGTCTCACTTCTGAATGTCCGAATGTTGTCGAATTTCGGTAACGACGGGAAGTTCGTGATCCGCTTTCGCAGAGATAGCAAATGGATCCAAAGACGATGGGAGAGATGGTTCGTATGGCGAGAAGAAGAGGTAGGGCAGGAAAAGGAGAAGAGGAGAAAGGGAAAGACAGCCAAGTCAGACGCACGAGTCCAGAAAGACAAGGCCTTCGTTTAGTTAAGCTTTTTTCATTTTCTTTGCTGGTAGAATGAGAATTTGAAAATAAGTTTGATGAGGATATTAGCAATTCAGCTAGCATTATTCCGTTCAAGATACTAGTTAATCTCGGATTGGGTTGCTGTTTGAGCACTTGAGTGGGGATGGTGAGACTGCTTCAAAGATTATGAGGGCCACGTCGGGCTAATGTAATTTTGGCGAAAACACAGGGAGAAACGGCAGATATGATGCAAGATACTCGAACGAGGCATTGCCGGCGCTGTCAGCAAGGCTCCTGGATCAGACTGCAGGAGCGATCAGACTGCCGGGTGTTCTTTCCGGGGCAACAGCGCAGAGATCAACAAACAGTCGAAGAATCAAGTCTGAGTGCTAAGATTGTGCGTGTTCCAGAACGTAAAATATGCCTTCATCTCAGATCTGAGGTGGTTATAAGATGCAGAATTGGGAGGAAGAGGGAAAACAAAGATTGCAGGCGAAGAATGACTTGGGGGGAGGGAAAAAGCAAATTTAGCAGGAAAAGAGGAAGGAAGTACCAGCTTACCACCGGGCAAGGGGAAGGGCTTTTAGGCAGTCATTTTTAGCGTCTGCTGCATTTGTACCTCGAGCAATTTCTTTTTGATCGGTGCGTGCACAAGAAGAACTGATAGCCATGTCACGCAGCCCGGCAGCGCCTGTTTTGCCGACAGTGCTTTGGTATTTCTCATCACATCATCCCCAGGGTAAGACTCGATGATAGAATGCTTTTTTTTCTTCAGGAAC
The DNA here is from genome assembly GCA_027569055.1 of Aspergillus baeticus. NCBI lineage: Eukaryota > Fungi > Ascomycota > Eurotiomycetes > Eurotiales > Aspergillaceae > Aspergillus > Aspergillus baeticus. The sequence goes on from JAPDEI010000007.1 coordinate 646,298, forward strand.
TGAAGCCCAGAGCTGCACTGAGGACCTGGGACTGTCGTTCCCATAGGTTACTCAGGCCCGCTCCTCGTGTCGGATTTTTGCTTGCTCCACCGGGGAACGATTGTTGGCATCCGGACTCGAGATACCTGCATAAACTACTATAAAAATTTATGATTTACCTAACTGATGAACATTGGGATACGCATATTGAGCACTTCTCACACATTATACCAAATGCTCCAAATAGACACAGTTCGAAGCGACAGGTCTCCTCCTCGCCGTTATCGAAGAAATATGGGCGCTTCCCCACGATTTACGTGCTGAGTGTAAAGCAAAACCATGATCAGACGGTCTGCTGCTTGAAAAGAGAAAGGCGGGTATTCTCCAGGTCAAACACTCTCTTGAGGTTGCTTTTTCCTATCTCCGCCGCTAACCCTGGCTCGTACTTTGAATAGAAGATGAGCTATCGCTTTTGTAGAACCTTCACGACTGCTCGGTTTTGAGATTTCTCATGACGGCCTCAGGTTCCAGAAGCTCCTCTCGGGGTATTTAGGAATTGTCCTCCTTATGACATTGACATTCTTACTAGAGTTCTTTCTTTCCATCACCCGCCAGGACAAGACTACCAGAGACCAATGGTCAACCCTCCCCGAACTATGGATGAAGAATCTTCCCCACAGTTTCTCACCCCGTTACCCAACATAGCGGCCGCCTACGTGGCACACAAACGCGAAAGAATAGGTTCGTTTCTTAGGCAGACATGATCAGGCACTGCTTTGCTGCAATGGTCCCTAATACCGCTCATTGCTTAGAAGATTGGTTAACCGGAATGAGCCACTGCGAGATGATGCGCATCCGAACAACTGTCAAAAGTGGCAATGGGCCCCTGGGAGGACGCTGCCTCAAACCTGTCATCGCAGTTGCTTGTCGGCTCGAGGAGGCTGGGATCACCGGTCCCATTCATATTAAGACCTTGTTGGACTTCTTCCAGTTTGTTTTCCGCTCCATGTATCACAGTCTGGAAGAAGCTTGGGATGATTACTTTGTAAGGTTTTCCCAATCAATAAGCTGCTGCAGCGCGCTAACTTTGGTACAGAATATCAATGAGTATGGAAAATCTCCCGCGGCTGCTGTGGGCAGCCTCCCCCGACAACACAAGGCTGACGGCGTGTGACCGATATTTATAAATACTTTCTTTCACGAAGGAGGCTTCTGATGATTAGATTATGCTTTTGTCTTTTGCGCTACGCAGATTCGATACCTCAATTGCGGCCTGGGGTGTCGTACGGCCAGTCAAGATGCATCCCATCCTTCTTGTTGTTACCAGCAAGCTGCTCCCATGGCTTCGGCTTTGACGGAGTGTGCAAATTGAAGCAGACCAGATGATTATAGAAACACCTTCAGCGCACGAGCAGAATTATGCGCCTTTCCGCTTTGGCGTAAAGATCTGGGACTATCTCGTGCCAGCGCATCTAATTAAACCTTCGCACCAAGCCACCACACAATGCTCTCTGAAAAGTCTCCGGATCTCGTGATGGAGGGACATCTTTCCCAAGCCGGCATACCCACTGACTCTCTGTAATGCCCAGTTTATTGATCACTAGTCACTCGGTTGTAGTGTAATACAGTCCTTGCATACACAGGCCCACTTCAGCTGTGTCAAGACTCGGAATTAATCAGACTCAATTTCCGAGGGGACGATCAGGGCTCTTCTCGGGGTGGCGACTAGTCCAAGAAAAGGCAGGCTGGGGGCGATAAGTCGCCCAGCAGGATTTCTCTCGGAGACTGGGCCCTCCTTGACCGCCGCTTCGCTTACATCCAGCCGTGAAGAATCTCGGAGTCAACCTTTCAAGCAGAATAATGGCATTCTCCGCTGGCGACGAACCTTCCCAGCGAGGTCCTTACTATTACAGAATGTTTTCTGGCTTTTCGAGGGCCTGAGTAAGTCGCAGCACCGACAATACAAGGGAAATGCCTCAGTACTGACGGATCGGCAAGATCCCGGCAGTGACATTTAAGGACGGCCAGCGGCTGACAGCGGTTCCTTCCCTGTTTTCTCATGATATGCAGGAGTGCAACTCAACTTCGTCCGGATCACCAAGTCCCTCATCCGCTGATCAGGGTTGTCACTCCACCTCTGAGGCTCTCCAGTGCCTTTTCAGCCACATTCCAGCACCTTCTCTCTGAGAAACCAAGTGCGCCTTATGCAGCCAAGATTTCTCCTTATCCCTTCCTGGAACAACGCCTCTAAGCGGCCCCCTCTTTGCGGAGGTTTATTTGCGAATCCGCTTCCTTCCTGTTCATCATTCGAACAAGCCGAAACGCGCTTAAGCAGGTTCGTCTTGAACAGGGACAAGAATCAATGATTTGAACGCATGGACATTTGGGAATCATTACTGTGCCTTTTTGTCCCCAGCCAGATGTGAGCCCCTGATCAGCCAAAGGCCGAATTCCCGAAAAATGTCAAGGATCCCTGACGGCTCAAGCCTTGACACTTTCAAAAAAAAAAAAAGGAATCATTTTCGGTACGCCCAACTTCCAGGCTGCCTCATGTTGAACTTTCCCAAGTCAGCCGTTGACAAGGCGGAAACGCTGGGATTAGAAGAGTTTGCGTCTAATTAACAGACGGTGAATTTTTAAGTATCCGCATTCTTCGCTCCTCTTCTTAGCTGTAAATCTCGGTCGGCGCGATGCTCGCGACCGTTGGACGTTTTCTGACTGATCAGTCTGTAATTGCCAATGCAAAGACTCCTGGCCAAAGCCCTGAACAAGTCGTCCTCCTGACCCAGAGTTCTGGACTACCAATCAAACAATTTTTTAAAATGCATGATATGTTTGCTGCTGCATTGGACCGGTATTTTTGACTTAGCCAATCGAATTCCTGGACGAAGTTCATCGAACGTGTGTGTCTTTGATACCTCACCTTCTTGCTGCTGCCTTTGTTAATCCCACCACACATTGCACGCAGATCGCCGGATGATCTGGTAAGATTGAAGCAGTTTCGATTGAATATTCAGGTTATGCATATCCCTGCTTACTTTTTTTTTATCTCTCTTTCTCTCTCCTGGGACGGCGGCTCGACGACAGGCTCCTCAGGCGACTAACAAGAGTCTTCCACTAGAACCGCCGCTCGAAATGCGGCATTATCTCCTAACTTGAAGTTCTGTACTACCATTCTGCAGAGTTGACTTTGTCCGGGTTCAGGATCGACGAAGAGACAGCCTGTGCTGTCGGCCCAGGCGAATCTCCTGGAGCAACACTTAACGAGTGGTCGACAGTCTCTTGGATTACACACGCTAATAACTTCTCAATCAAGCCTTGAGCATTTCCGACTTTCTATGAAAAGAACTCAAATCCATTAGACCTTTCCAAATGCCACGGTCTTGCTGACCTGAAGAGCCGCTGTATCTTCCCCAGCCTTTGTGTCGTTCTTTGTTCCTTTCTCTGTTTATAATTTAATTAAGACGCCCAATTCCCGCAAGAGCAGCAATGTGGGAAGTTTTACATGTACCGAATGAGGCTCTCTGGAGCTTCAGCGACACGAACCCTTGTAAAACTCTCTCCAACAGGTGGGCCGGAGAAAGGGCGCGTGGAGATCCATAAATTGCTTCTGTGAGAATCATTCCTAGTCAGAGGAAAAGCCTATTGACTGCCCGAACAGCGCCCCAAGGCGCCATTTTGGCAGAGGTCCGTCTCTCCAACGTGTCGGCTGGACGGCTGGAGGCGTGGGCGTGGACCCCCTTGCTTGCAACCCAGCCTCGCGCACATCACAATTCCTGATAGCGCCGCTAGCGCTCGCACGAGTCAAAGTTCGCCTTGACTGTCCTTCCGCGCGGCCCTGGACTCGGACAAAAGCTAATTTTCACCCTAGGATTCCACATCGAACCTTCGAGTCTCGCGCGTTATTGGTCGAGCTCCCTCTCCCTCCAGGCACCGGTCTCCGGTTTGCCGCGGTGTTGCCTAGCCCGGCCCAAGTAAGACTCTCTTTTCTCTCGCTTTCGGTCGTCCAATAGTGGCTGGCCGTCAGGCTTCTCACTTCCACAGCGCAACGGGTTGCGTCGGTCTAGGGGTTGACGCGTCTGCAAGAGACGGCGTAATCTGATGTATCTTTTCCCAGGAACCAGAGCCTCCTCCCCAGTACGACGCGCTATCTATTTCGTTTTGCTACAGACAGGCTAATTCGTGACTGAGAATTGCCTATCAGATTATATTGCCATACCGCGAGTGTGCAGAACAGTTCGATACACCCACGGGCAAGCCCACCGATCGATCGATCCATTGTTGTCAGGCACATTCAGCAGCAACCTTGAGAGCAACAGGTGCAAACCCCTGGGTACTCTTTCAAAGGCTAAAGAAACAGTGCTCCATCGGATCATGCTCTCTTCCAGAGTAATCCTACCATCCCGTTCATAAACCGGTTCCTCAGCGTAAGGCAGGCGCGAGGGTTGCAGGTCGCTCATTCCTGATTCAATCGATAAACAAGCATCTCCAACTTGCACTCTCCGTTCTAGGATGACTGGACCACGCCGTTCCCTTCCTATAACAGCAACATCTCTTGCGAAGCAAGCGCGACACAGGTCACTCCTTCCAAATTTAAACCAAATGGTGCTTCCTTCCTTAGCCAGTGACCTTCTGGAGAAGAGGAACACACGATTCGAACCGCGCCTTCTCATTAAAATACAGAAATCCATAAGCTCCCCGGCCACCGCTCGCCTCCAGCCCCTTCCCAGATAGCAGGAGCGCCGTTTCGTCCTGCCTTCCGCTTTTGGCTGTTGTCACCGTTTGAGGGCAAGTACAATTCATCATGATCGATCATGCAAGCTACTCCATCCGGACTGGTCAAGTGCTATTCAAAGGGTTGTTGGTTGCTATAACGCATGTTAGTTGTTGCTATCGACGAAGCAGGAATGAGTATATGAAAATGACAAGAAGGCCATGTGGCGAGCCAGATAGATAGGTTTATTCTATTCTACCCAAAGCTCTTCTTACTTCTTCGCTAACTCTATCTCTCGAGTTATGGCAGTCTCTTCTCCCGCCGCCGCCGTTGCTTCTCCCTCTTGTTCTTCCTCGGCCTCCCACACCGCGAACAACAACACACCATGAACGTCGCAATCAGCCTCGTCGACCTTAACCAACCCAGATCAGCCACCCGACTCCTAAAATAAAAGAGAAAAAAAGGGCCAAGAAGGATCCAACGGGAAAAAAAGGAAGAGGCAGAGAGAAAAACTCACCCTAAAACAAACGCCATCGCCATCGGTACCCCATCAATCTCCGCATACCCGTACGGTCTGAGATCAGGTCCATCACCAGCGTAATGCGTGAAGAGTACCGTCACGCCGCCGACAAACGCTAAGACTATAATTATGGTATCAAGAGCGACGATCCAGCCCATTTGGCTCGGTGCCCGGAACAAGGTGAAAAACACGATTGCATCGAAGATGAGTGCGAGCGCGGCCTGCAATAATATGATCGCGTTAGGAGACACGTACTCTCTCTGGGTAAAAGTGAGGGGAGATTGAGCTAATGGGGAAAGCGTACAGCTGATATAGGGACAGGGTATCTCCGTGCGCCGTCGTGGGAGCCGAACTTCACGGCGACGTAGACGAATATGATCAGGGTGGCTAGCGCGATGAGGAAGAGGAGGGCGCGGTAGATGATGTGTGCTTGGAGCATTTTTCCGCGGCGCTGCTGCGGAAGAGGAGGAGAAGACATGTTCATGTTGCGGAACGTATCGCAGCGCGGGCTCTATGTATTTGGTAGGGTTGATACATGGAGTTTTCGAGGATATGAGTTCCCTGCGGGGTACGGGGTCCGATCTGCGCTTTTTTTAGCAGCTTGACCCAAAGCTTGACCGAGACATTGGGGGAAGCTAAGAACGAGGAGTACGTGTGTTGTTCCAGGGTCTAGTATGCTAGCGCAGGGGCTGTGCAAATGTCTTTGTTGCCTATGGTAGAGGCCCATGACCTCGGCGCTAAAACCTGGCTTCTCTTCCCTCGAGTACTGATCCGGGATATAGCTATATTGAAATACCTATTGAACGCTAGGCCGCTTGTACGGCCACTTCATGATCTCCTCCTTAGACTCCTTTGAAAACCGCCTACGCACCAGCTCCTCCCACGTCCCAGCCTCCTCTCTCCCCCCATTCTCCCGCAGGAACGCAGCGATCCTCTCGTATCCCAACTGCATCGCCAGCAACAACGGCGCGCCCATAAATCCATCCGGCACATTCTTCTCCGTCGTCGGTCTACTCTGGCTGTACCCGACGTTCACATCCGCCCCGTGGGCGACAAGCAGCCGGACCAGGGCCTCACGCCCGCGACTCACAGCGGCAATCAGCGGCGGGACGAGCTCGTCGCCCATGCCGAGTCTGCATTGACCGTGGTGATGGCCTGTTAATAGCAAGCTGTCATGGCACTCAAAGTCCGGTTTCGCCCCGCTCGCCAGCAGGAGCTTGGCAATGCGGCCGCCGCCGTCGTCGGAATCCGCCTGCCCCATGCTGAGGGCTAGTGCTCGTGTTACATGGATCCTATGCGTCACCGGCGCAAGCAGCCGGACCATCTCCTCGCGGCCCGCTTTGACGGCGGCCAAGATGGGCGGCGACCCCCATCCGTTGGGGAAGTTCGGGTCAGCGCCCTTATCGAGCATGGCTCGGACGATCTCCAGCGGGCCTGTTGTGACTGCCCAGCGGAGCGGCGTCTGGTACCGCGAGCGGAGATCCTTGTTTTGGAAATAAAAGTTTAGCCGGATATCAGATTCGCCGAGGAGAAGAAGAGGGAGGTGCAGGTGCTCGCCGAGCAGGGCGCATTCGAGCGCCGTGTGCATTTGCCCCGGGCTTGGTCTACTCGACGCGCTACCTCGCAGAAGGGCCTCCACCATCTCCTGATTCCCCTGAAGAGCGGCGAGTTGGATCGGGAAGCTTTGGTGGAGAGGTAGGGGGCTTTCCTGCCGCGCGCCGCGGGCGAGCAGGATGCATGCGATGTCCGTGTGGCCATTGGCGACTGCTAAGCAAAGAGCCGCGGTGCGCTGGTGGTTGATCATACTGGCATCGCATCCGCGGTCGAGAAGCAGCTCTGTGATATCCGCGTGGCCATTGTCGATGGCCAGACGGAGCGGGTGGGTTTGAGGAGCAGGAACGGGGAATGTGTGGGTCGTCATCTTTCCCTGGCCTTCTCTAATATTTACCTCGCCGAGGTGGACAAAGCGGCCGAGAGAAGGTACTTGGGCGCCATGGCTGAGCGACTTTGTCATCAGATCGATCTTTCCATGTGTGGCTGCCCATTTCATCGCCAAGCGGGAACCCTGCGCATCTTGCTGGTAGAGGCGAGGGTCGGCAATGGTGTAGAAGTGCCGGTTTGTGAGTGCCAGAGCGTGGAGTGCTTGTAGGCAATCGACGAAATTGACGATCTGTACCGAGAGCTCGTTGGGGAGCGACGAGAGAGACATTTTGGAGAAACATGATCGAGGGAGGAGGGCGAGACTCGGTGAGGGGTTAAACCGGCCTAGACTCGACTTAGCCTCAATCCACTGCCTCACTAGCGTTAGTAGCGCAGGTGCATATATACATCGGAGATTATATATCGAGGATGGGTCAAGCTTAGTTCCAGCAAACTCGATGTCGCTCTCGCTCGGTTAGAAAAGCGCCCGATTGGCGCCCACGCTTCTCCGGATGTTGTGATGCACGAACCACGGTCCATGTCGATCCGAATTATGGGGTCTGCATGAACTCAACCACAAACTATTAATCTCTGTACCTTGCTTTTTGGCTGTCACATTTGCTCGGATGTTTGTTATCCGGTTATAGCCCTGGAACATTCGCCTTCTCCTTGCCTTAAATGGCGCTTTTGAGTGTAGATCCCGATTAGGGTCGGAAAGCCCCTGTTCCGTGGAGATGTTGATACTGCGACAGGCTGCATGATGGTTTGTCCAACTAGATGCCCAAGATTCGATCTTGAGTGATGTCAGACAGGATGAGATATCTCTATATAAAGCGCACCCTTCCTCAGCTTTGAATCTACATCTCCATCCTAAACTTGTCCACTCATCTCCCAATATCTTCCAAACAAGATGAGATTCACGTCTGTGGCTGTTTACAGTGCGGCTTTGAGTCTTGCTCAAACCAGTCCCGTCAAGCGTGCCGAGATAACTGATGGTACACGCCATCTCATCTCATCTCATCTCATCTCTAGTCCTCCGCTAACGTCCATCTAGCCGACATCCTCAACTATGCCCTGACCCTCGAGCACCTCGAGGCCGCCTTCTACGAAGAGGGCCTGAAGAACTATACCCAGCAAGACTTTGTCAATGCTGGTATGCATGATCCCTTCTACGCGAACCTGAAGCGGGTCGGTATGGATGAGAAGGCCCACGAGGACTTTCTTACCCAGGCTTTGACTGGTACGTTTGTTGTTTACCCTAGCTTACAGAACCATACTGACTCATGTAGCTGCCGGCGCAAAGCCCGTAGAGCGATGCACATACTCCTTCCCCTCAACCGACGCCAAGAGTTTCCTTGCTCTCGCCAGCGTCCTAGAAGGTAAAGCCCACTCTATTACCTCGACTACTTAGAGTACATACTCACAGTCCACTTCATCCAGGCGTCGGAGTCAGCGCCTACCTCGGTGCCGCCGCGTCTATCATGGACGCGACCTACCTCACAGCGGCCGGCAGCATCCTCACCGTCGAAGCGCGCCACAGCGCGTACCTGCGCGCCGCGCTGGGAGAAGCCCCCGCAGCGCAGCCCTTTGACAACCCGCTCACCCTCAACGAAGTCTACACCGTCGCGTCGCCGTTTATCGTCTCATGTCCGGAGACTAACGGGGCACTCCCCGTTAAGTCCTTCCCTTCGCTCTCGGTGTCCTCGTCGAGCGGCGCCGTTATGGCCGGGCAGAAGGTGACGTTGTCTGTCGGGGATGGGTTTAATGATACCGACACGAGTGATATCTACGCGGCGTTCATCACAGTTACAGGGCCCATCTGGGCGCCCGCTACTGCAAACGGTGATGGAACGTTCACCGTGACGATTCCGCAGGGAGTTGCGGGCCAGAGCTACCTCGTTCTCACCCGGGGGAACAAACAGGCGACCGATGACAATATTCTCGCCGGTCCTGCTATTATCGAGGTAAATTAGTACGCGATAAACTATCTATCCACGGGGCACTAGCTGATGATTTTAATGGCTTAGGTCGGTGTGGCAACTCACATGGGCAGTAGTAGCATGTCCGTCTCGCCTACCGATATGCCTACGCCATCTACGTCCGGCTGGGGCACTGGTGCTTCTGTGACTTCGTCTCCTACTGAATCCCCTGTTTTTACTGGTGGAGCGAGCGTAATCGCTCCTGGCAAGATGGCAGGTGCCGGGAGTGTTTTCGCGGCTCTTGTTGGATTGCTCCTGTAAGTCTCTTACAAGCTGCTCACGCAGTATCAGTGGTCTGTGAAGAATATATCGTGTGAAGGTAATAATGAGGAAGCTCTGCATGTTTTTTATCATGTTTTGATTGTATATATGGTTTCTAATTAGGGCAACTGACTGGTCACATTCTATGACGTAATTCTCTCTATTCTGGGGTGTGGCTGGGGAACATCCATCGACTCTCAATCCCCACTTTTCACATTTCTAGCATCCAATTCTCCTCGAAATCGATAAAACAATTCGCCTACCCATGTCCCTCAAGTCCACCCCCCGCAAACCCCACAAAAAGTCCCGATACGGCTGCGACACCTGCCGCCGGCGACGCGTAAAATGCGACGAGCTCGGACCCCCCTGTACAAACTGCATCCTGCGCCAGATCAGCGATTGCAAGTATTCACGCGTGCTGCCGGCGTCCCTGATCGCCAATGCGCGTCGCCTACAGCATGATGCGTCCTCGCCTTCGTCTTCGCCTCTGAGGAACCCCGATGCCGCCGTCGACGAGCTCGAGCTCATGCACCACTTCGCGACAGAGACGTACCAGAGCCTCTGCGTGAGCGACTCCGAGGCGCGCACGTGGCAGGTGCGCGTCCCGCGACTCGCACTGAAACACCGGTATCTCATGCACGGGATCTTGTCGCTCGCCTCGCTACATATCGCCTCGATGCGGCGGGAGGGGGAGCTCGCGGAAGCGCGGAAGTATATCGACGCCGGGCTTTCCTATCATAGTCTCAGTCTCGAGCCGTTTCGCATCGCGGTGGGGAATCTCACGCCGGAGAATTGCGAGGCGGCGTTTGCGCAGTCGATTGTTACGACGGCGATTAGTCTTGCGCTGCCGCAACTTACAAATGCTCAAGATAAACTAGCTATTGCTGCTGCTGCTGCTATAGGTCCCGCACCCACGCGCATGACCGACCACATCCTCACAATCTTCAAACTCCTGCAAGGCGTGAAGAAGATCCTCACACTGGGCAAATCCCACATCACCCTGAAACTCTTCTCGCAGGGCTCCTTCTGGCAAAAGGACAGCCCAGCCACGCTCTCCGCCGAAGCAGCAGACGCATTCACGCGCCTCGCGGCCCTAAACGAATCCACCTCCTCCCCTCTCAACCCAGAACAATCCCGCATCACCGCCGATGTAATCGCCTACCTACGCCACTGCTTCGCGAAATTCACCTGCGCGCCAGAATCTGCTCCCCCCGCGCCCGTGCTCGCGTGGCTGGGGGCCGTGGATCCGGGATTCGTCGAGAGCGTGCGGCGGCGCGAGCGGGTCCCCTTGCTGGTCTTGGCTTATTGGGGCGTTCTCCTGATGGGCTTGGATGGGGAGAGGTGGTGGGCTAGGGGCGCGGGGAGGGCGCTTATGAATGAGCTGATTGGGGGGTTAGATTCGATTGACTGTGGGGAGGAGTGGGGGTGGTATTTGGGATGGGTGAGGGGCAGGATGGATATAGAGGTGAAGAGGATAGATCGTGTAGAATCTCGAGCAGAGGAGGGTGTATCACCCTGGTAGTGGGTTTTTAGATCGGAGTATGCGAGGACGCCTAGATAATTGGAGAGAATGAACTTGCCGGAGTCTGGCCATACCCATGTCAACTCATCTGTATTTGAAGAAAGGGATATATAATAGTGTTTTCATCTTGCGAGCGCTATTATAACTAGAATACGAGTGCCTTGCTGCGAAATAGTAATATTAAGTGGCATGAAAGTCACAGAAGAGAAGAAATTATTGTAACAAAGTTGCAGGATCAAGGATGAAACTGAAGGCATCATGTCATGTAAGGCTTGCCGCGAAACCACCTAGGGAGTAGGATTTACTAGCACATGGCAGGCCATGACAGATTATACTTATGATGGGGAGGGGGAGGATTCCGCGTCTGTTCATCCGATTTACAGAAAATATCCTAGACGCAGGAAAAAGACTTGACTCTCTGGCCTTCACCACCGAGATTGGTGTTTCCAGGGTTTGTCATCGACCACACTGCATCGCCTTTACAGTGTTCCTCACTATGATGCGAGACCGGTCAATATCATAGACGACCCAAGATTATTATAATCCTGGGAGAGAAGGGAACACTCACACGTAAAAGGTGCAGATTCCAGTATTGGGGCCAGCAGATCCGATATTGTTGGGGCTGCCAAAAAGAAATAAGTCGATTAGTCAAAATAATCTCAGATAATCGGGCAGCATTATGCAAAACACTTACAATTGCCCAGTTAATGTCTTACAGACACCACTCTTCCACGACCAGGTTTCAGTGTGGCCATTCCAGTTCTGACCAGTGCACAGGAACATAGTTCCGCTCTGCGGCCTTGTGGCCCGCTTGCCAATGTCATATGCAGATGGGAGTTGCGCGGCATCATAGACAGCGAACCCAACAGGAGGCTCGTTGGGGAGATGGTTCCACCAGGTAAACAGGCGCGAGGGTTTCCCGACGGCTGGGATAGGAGGGGGTGTAGCGCACGCAGGCTTCTCCGTGGGAAGGCCAGGGTCATCAAAGAGCGGGTTGCACCCTGGGAGAGCTGGGATCGGACGCTGAAGGCCAACCTCTTCCAGGGGGATCTGGTTTCGGCTATCGTCCTGGCAGGCCGTCATAGCGTCCAGGTCAACGTATTTGTTCATGGCGAGGCACTTTTCGGAATCGGGGTAGACGTCGGTAATACCCTCGCTATCCCAGCACGTTGGGTCCGCCATGGCTTCCTTGAGAGCGGCGCCCTGGTTTACCCATCCGAAGAAAAAGTCGGCGTGGCCAGCTGATGAAAGAAGTATCAAAGGTTAGAAAGAAAAAAATTGAAAGTCGAAATTCACCTAGGTTAGCTTTTGGCTTGGGGGAAGGCTCACCATAACCACTGGCACTACCACAACTGAGGTAAATGTCCTCCCAATTCACTCCCTCGGCGTAGAATTCAAACTCCAAGGTAAGGGCAGGGATCTGCACTGGGTGGGTGGACGGGCACTTGTCTCCCTGAGGGTATTCCACATGGCTACGATGGTTGGATGAGTCAATGTTCACACCATCCCAGCAGTCTAGATAGTATAACAGGCGTTAGCAAAATCTCTTCCCCACAAGAAATGGTCATTATTCTCAGCCGCATACAGGGGAAGGTAAAGGCCATTTTGACGATGGTGCAATCCATGGTTGGCAGACGTTTCCAGCCTGTGTAGAACTGAGGCTGCCCCCACACATCTCCTTTTGGGATATAGTTGGTGCACTGGTAGGAAATCCAGTCATTAGTTCGGCTGTTGGTTGTCCCCTTGGCATTTCCTATCATCATGCGGAAGTTGTCGGGGTAGACTGTGATAGGTTTGTCCCGGATCATCTGTGTATTTGAACCGTTAGAAAGGAGAGCCACACGGTGTTGTTATTCCCACCACGATAACTTGCCTTCTTGTAGTATGCAACGTGGTTCGTCACGGGCAATGCCGACCAGCTTCCGTTCGCGTGCCGTTGCATTGGAGGTGATGTCCAGTAGGAGCTTTTATCCTGCTGGGTTTCAAAGTTGGAACACTTCGAATTGACCAGCTTCTCCGTGCTCAATTCGGCAGAGAAGCTGGAGGAGCCAACAGCAGCATGGAGGTGCGACGAGACCTGGCCTGGGCTCACGATGGGGTCGAAACGCCTGAAGGCCATCCCATGATGGCCGTGGATCTGAAGCCCACTAGCCAACTTAGCTGTTGCCAGCAGAAGTGATAGAAAGATTCCGCGCATTTCCATCGAGTCAAGCATCTGTTGTTTGTTGGATATCTTTGAAGAGTAGCAAAAAATACCGGGGAGAAGTTCTCTCTACTTATAAGCTGCATCTTTTTCCCCTTCACACTTCCCCTTTTTTTTTGCCTTTTTAGAGAAGAACTCCTTCAACGGAATGAGGGCTGAAGGTTGAACTACACCAGGTGCCACCAAGCTGCAGGAAAGGATTGTGTTTCAGAGTTTCGTTCCAATTTCCACAGCCATAGGGCTAGAGGTAGCTAGGGAAGAGCTGGAATCGAGAGGATCGGACGTATCGCTCCACAGGCGGTATGCTGGCTTCAGGGTTTGAGTTCCTGACTCCCTCTAACGGTCCTATGGGCTTTATTCTGACCAATCGTGTTGCTGTATATCTATCTTGTTGAGAAATCCACCACTGCGGCGCGTCCGCTAGCTTGCAGGCAGCAGGTTTGCTAGCAGCGTCAGGCTACCATAAGAGGTCACTTGGCGTGGGCCAGGCTATTGTCTTCCGTCGAAGGTCTTCTTCCATTGACGACGAGCATCTCAGTGATTGCCAGCTCAATTGACTTATTGGATTCGGAATATCAGTGTCTCTAGGCTTGGAAGAACCACCAACACAGGTACAAAATAACTCCGGTGGGGACAGAATTAATGATCCATAGTGAACCCTGAGGGGACAACTAATTTAGTTTTAGCCCCAATTATCCTTATTTTATTTTTAGCGAGCATCTTTCAGGAACTGTCTCACCGGCCCTGGTGATGGGAATGAACATAGTAGGTTGTCCGCTGGGATTCAAGCCCAGAGCAGGCCATTTCCCTGAGACCCTAAGCTTGTCGACCTTGGGCCAAAACAAAACACCTTTACGTTGACCTTTTCGCAGAAATAAATGGCCATACTTTGGGCGCAATAATGTGTGGGAAATTGAATCAATCGATGGTTCCTCTGAATTGGGGAGCGCCACTCATTTCCCTTCTCGGCGCTAACCCGCTACCTACCTACCATATAACACTAGCTATAGGACCACAATCTAGGGCTGAGGTCAGATCAGGTCAGGTCTGGTCTGGTCTCATCCTGGCTGGCGCATTTACCACCACCACCCACTTCGTTCCTAGAGACTGAGACACGACTGTGGACCCTCATGCAGGTTCCTCACAACTGGACATCTTGCGCCTGTGTTGACCCAGGACTGTGCCGTGCTTTTCCTCCTTTACGAAGTTGTGCACTTGCAGGGCCGAATCGGAAATCCTGGCAGACTCCGGCTGCTGGACGCTTTCGAGTCTAAACTCTAAAAATACCGTCCTACAAATCTCGTATTGCGGCTTGTTCCAGGGTGCCGCCGTCTATCTTGCAGTTGAACCGGGGATCATCCTGGATAGGTGTTCTTGATCAGCCCAAGCCAGGGAGATACTATAGGTTTGTATCCCTTAGTATCCTATCTCATTCACAAGGGCTCCCGATACTACTATGTCTGTGGTGGTGTTTCCGGTGTGTGCTACCTATCTGCCTACCTACCCAGCTATACTCGTTCCGATGTCCCCGGTCCAGTGCTCCATACTTATACTGATATTGTTATCATACCACCTTTTTTTTCAAACTGACTGCTTATGCTGGTAAGCTACTGGTGGTCCATCACGGGCACTGGACCACTCAGTCTGCGTAACTTGGTTCGCTGCGTTTCGTTTTCAAAGGGAAGGAAAGCTCGATAGGTATGGCCAGTATCATGATACCCTTGTCCTTCTGCGAATGGATCCGACAGCTCAGCAAATGTCCAGCTCGCTACCAGTGGCATTTTCCACCACCCAGTGGCGCTCCAATGTGTATTTTCAAGAATGCGAACATTTGTCGAGTTGTTGACTAGCGTAAATCTTCCGTCTGCACAGTCAGATAGGAAGATAGTCGACTGAAACTGGGATGCTGCCATGACTATAACCTCTATAACCACGAGTATCCCGATGAAGAACGAACGATAGATGAGTTTTCAAATCGGTTTCGATGAACAGGCTAGTCGGGGCCGCTTTCACTGCGTGGAGAGTGGAATAGATTGGTCCCTGTAGTAAAGGGATCCCCGATGTCTCCATGACAATTGCTGCAACCATGGCAGTAACGACACCAGCTTGCAAAGAGATCATGCTGCGGATTGCAGCCGTGCAAACCGTTACCAGTCTTATCGCCCAGCTGGCATTGACGATACGAAGCCAATATCTATTCAGTTCCTCCCCAGCAATCGCGTTGATCGATTCTATCCAGAAAAGCGTCATCATTGCCACTGGCAATAATAGGGCCGCAGAGCCGAGGGAAATGGTTAGAAGGCTGATGACACCAACTCGTTGCACCAGGCTCCTACGCTTATGCTTGTGCGCCTGTACTCGGGCCGCGCCTCGTGGACTTGACGATTTTCAGCACTCGTACTTAGGACCGCCAAGGCAACGCAGCCACTAGCACCTCCGGGTTCGCGGAATGCCATAATTGACGAAGCGCTTCCTCTGCCGCTGACAGCAGCTTGTTGTTTAACATGAAGACGATGGAGATGTGTTTGAGACAAAGCTAAATGCTTTTTCGAGGGCCCGACACTTTAATTATAGACAATAGAGAGCATAGAGTGTAAGACTAAGTTGCTATTTCTCTGTTGTTTAAAGGTTATTGTTGTCCTACCAGATTAGTAGAATTCTAGAACCCTGAGGTGTTTCATGAACACCCGTTCAAATACAGCCTTGTGGTCCCCGACAGGGGTATGTATTTGTATACATAAGTAACCGCTTAATTTTGGATTGATCGTGTATCATGGGCGGCTACTATAGCATGGGCAATACTCGGTGAGGGCAAGGCAGGGATCAATTTGTATCTGCGAGATGACCAAAATTAGATAGGCGTTGAAACGATTGGATGAGCAAAGTAATCAATTAAGTAGGGCCCCGGCCTCATGGCGAGATGTCGCCAAGCATCATGCATATACAGCCAGTCAAATGGCACTGAAAAATGTACCTGTGTAAGGCTGTAACCAATCCTCGGTGTGCTGGACCGCGATAAGCGTCAATACCTAATTCCCGACACAGTGAGGAGGAGTCTGTTTACCTCTAATCATATCTGTAGGGGTGGCGTTGGTATCACAAATATGCTAAAAGTAAGTGAGAGTCCTTTGAGCGAGTTCCTTAATACCGTCCACAGAGCCTGCTTTTTTCTTCACCACCACGCATCTATGTATTAATGAGATATGTTTACTTATTCTAGTACTTTTTGGCTAGAGCATTTAGATGGAATTATTGTCAAGTCCACGTTCTTTACCATGTGTAGGTTGCAAGCGTAGTGGTGGGCTTCCATTGGGAATCTTAGGTTTAACTTATATATACCTAGCTGGAGGAGCAAGAGCGACTACTAAGGTTAGTTAGTAGGAACGATCGCTTCTCTCTGCTAATTATAGTACCGGTTAGGTGTATAGTCTTCTGCATTGGTGGGAGATCATCATGATGAGGCTGGCGGTTATGTAGAACTTTAGAGCGCTTGCAGATACGCTACGGGACGTATATAGTTTCACCATATGCAGGGAGCTATTCTGATTAGCGCTGGGCCTAGGAGAAGAGATGTTGCTTATATACTTGTAGTAAAAGTTTGGAAGAAAAGCAAAACTGGTTATCTAAGCGTCTGAGCTGACATTAGGGCACCAGGGCTTCATCTTAGTTAATATATTGTTTGAGTACGCGCTGTGGCTCACTCTGGTTTGTGGCATATCATAATTTGAAAATCGAGAGGTTGATAGTCATCTTCGTTAAAGTTGCCTAGGTTAAGAAGGAAAGAAGAAAAAAAAGCAGGGTTGCTTGTTTATTCTCAACAATGGGTGATGTAAAACGAGAATCAACAGGGGAAAAAAAGAATTGACCTACGCAGGGATCGAACCTGCAATCTCTTGATTCGTAGTCAAGCGCCTTGCCATTGGGCCAGCAGGCCTTTTCGTTGAATAATTGTCGAGCATTTTGGCTACATAACCCTAAAATTACAATAGCAAATATCTCTCAAGTATTTGTTCTATATATATTTGTTTAGACCTCCGCAACAATGCCCTGCGCTGCACGTGAAGCCAATTTATCAGCCCAACTCCGTAACTCTCTGTTGCCAACCAACATCATCGTTGTCAGCACAGCTTTCAAAAAAAAAAAAAAAAAAAAAAAAAGCGATATTCCAATTAAAATGGAAGTTGTACAAAAGAATGAAGCCTTCAAAAGGATTGATGGCAAAATGAAATTCTCCTATATCCAAGTCTTTGTTTTGCAAGCTGGCAAATTATATACTGGAAAATGGATGAATCGACTAGATTTGCCAAAGACGCTGGAGGACCTCCAGGAAGTCAAGCAAATTCCAACCGAAGACAGGGGCCCGGGGGTGAACGTTGCTTGGTCAGCCGTCTATATAAAAACACCGAGTCTCCTCGCGTATATTGATGGAAATCTCGAAAAGCAAATCGCTCGCGAAGTTGAAACATGCGAACTCCTGCGCAAAAATCCGCATCCGAATATCGCGATCTATTACGGCTATAATGAGACGCGCGGTCGAGTCTCTGGGCTGTGCTTCAAGCAGTACACGGCCACGCTTCTTGAAGTAGTTAACCCTCGGCGTCTGGGCAAGGTGGCTTTCCTTTCAAGCCCGCGCGAACTTGTAAGAGAGGATATAATAAGTGGTCTGGAAGGGATTATGGCTGCCATTAAACATCTCCACTCGCTTGGACTTGTCCATAACGATATAAACCCTGCAAATGTCATGATCGACGATGACGGCAGGCTTGTTCTTATTGATTTTGATAGCTGTCGTTATATTGGAGAGCCCCTGCGCGAGACCGAAACGAAGAGATCCCACCACTGGCATGACCCTTGTGTTGAGATCTCGCTCGAGAAAAATGACCTTGACGCTTTCGATGAGCTACGAGTATGGCTGGCTGGATCAGCAGTCGACGAGTTTCTTTTTGAATGACGTGCTTGTTGGTAGGGCGCCAACCCCTGATGGCACCTTTTGTTATTGTTGATCAAGGGGCTTGTTATTTTAGATAAAGATTATCCAAGAAAGTCTATACAACTAGCTTGCTATGGCTGTTCGCCCTACAAGATTGTTAACAGCCTCGAACCATGCAGACTACATAAGCCTGGAAAGCAGAATCAAACAAACCTTACGATTTTATGGAGCCTGAGGCCACGATATCGAACCAAGCCCTACTCTGTATGGGAAGTTATTAAAACCGCAATAAAGACCTGCGGGTTCCCAGATTTTCTCTGGCCTATAGATTCCAATGCCCTTTCTCCCTCGATGTGCTCTTGTACTGTATACATTTTTTGACGGCTCTTGTCTCATCTCGGCTCTGCTACCTCGAGCAAGCAGTGGTATCGACGATAGCTAGCTCAACCTGTCTCCTTCTCCCCTGCGGAGACCCCGTATAATTCGGCAGAACGCAAGAACCTCCAAGTGACTTCTAGCTAGACAGAAGGAACAACTTCGAATCTGGCAGCTTGCGGCGCCATGGATTATCAGATGACACTGCTACTTCGACTCTGCACTTGTTGCGTTGTCAAAGGGAAGTTCGGCGAGATCCGCGCCGGATGGAGCCACAAGCGGAACCCGTACATTTTAGCGCAAGATGCATTTACAATTGCAAGAGACAATTGGGCAATTGTGGCAATGAGTGAAAATGAGTCATGCTGGCTCATCCATGTTCATCTCTGCTTTTGGACTAGCATTTCTTGGCAATTACACGTATCTTACAGCTCGATGAAATGATTTGGAGGACCTCATCCACCATCAGAATGAGTAACCATGAGTGCGGGAAGAAGCAGTAATATCAATCCTTGTATTGATGTTTGGAAGGGCGGGGTGCAGGAGCTCATTGCCGCTCATGTCGACTCATGATGTGCAAGCATGATGATTCGTTAGATATATATACTTTCGTAACGTGTAGACTGTAGAGCAGTACGTAGTAGAACTATTCAGGTCTAAGCCGCTCCTGCAGGCGGGATGGGCATTTCGCGAGCCTGGCCAGAAACACCGCTAGTTTGGTAAGCATCCATTGAGTTTTTCTTTGCTTCTGCCCTACACACTATCCGAGGATGAAGACACAGCCCGCTGCCGACTATGCGCACTGAGGCGCTTAGAGATGAAGAAAACAGGAAGACGTCTCTAAGTATATTCTGGGCCGACATCGACTGACTCACCTAACAATGACTTGTTATGACTACCATCGCACATTGTTTGATCCCGAAGCTGACTCTCAGGATACCCCAAGGCATCAAGGCAGTGCATACTAGACTGTAAATACGGCGTAATGGGCAGAAACAGGCACAGCCCCCACCGGATCCACTAGGCTCGATCGGCTCCCCGCAGCCTTCCCTTCAAAAGGCCGACTGGCCTCCCGCAACTCTTCGTCTTCTTCCTTTCTCCCCAACCCAAACAGCCAAGGCGAGTTCGTCAACCCTCCTCTTCTTTATAACCCGCCCGCGCAACCGGGTCGCCGCAAGACCCGGCTTCTACTATCTCGCAATGGCTGTCACTGCAGTTTCCGCAGCGTCGGTCGCCCGCCAGACCAGACCAGTCTACCTGGTCGGCAAACAGTCCGTCTAATTACAGTTATTACCTGCACCACCCCCATTCCTCTTCTTATCTCGACATCTCCCCACACTCCGTCTTCAGTGACGCCGACCTCCTCTTCAATTCCGCCTCGTCCTCTTCGTCTTCATCAACCCCCGCCGCCTTCTTCCCCGACCTCTCAACCATCCCTTCAGCGGCCTTTCCACCCGCCGATCTCACCACCACATCCAATCCCGACCACCACCTCTTCTATGACCCCCTCCTCATCCCTCCGTCTATGTACCCTGGGGATTCTGCGCTGTCGGCAACGAGCTTCGATAATACCACCTTGACGGCGACTTCAGCAGGATATCCCGGTCTAACATCGGCGGACGGAATCGACTGGACGGCCCTCGGCTGTTTGCCTGCTTCCCACGGCGAGCTTGCTGGCAATAACGGTCTCGAGAGTCAGGGTTCTGCTGTTGGCTCTCCTGGTGCGTTACACCTAGATATATATCTACTCGACCAAACTTGTACTGATATCTTCCTGCTGCAGACCACCCGTTCGACCCCTCCACCCACACCCACAACCTTCAAACAACCCTACCACCTACACCACTTCCCATCCAGCCCGCTACCGCCGGTACCGAAGTAGCCCCGACAATGCCCTCGGCAACCTCCACCACCACAACGCACTCGCACTCGCACAAGCAAATGCAAATGCAAATGCAGTTGCAGGCAACAACAACATCCCCCTCCCCGCCCTCCCGCGACTCAACCTCAACCTCGCCCAAGGAGACGGCCTCGCGCGTCTCCAAGCGCCAGCTCAACACCATGGCTGCGCGCCGCTACCGCCAGCGCCGCCTCGACCGCATGACGCAGCTCGAGGAGGAGCTGGAGGCTGTCAAGCGCGAGCGCGACGAGTTGAGGATGCGGGTTAGTAAGCTGGAGGGGGAGACGGATGCGTTGAGGAGTATGCTTAAGGAGAAGGGGGGGAAGTAACTAGGTTGTTTAGTTTTTTTTGAATGGAAAATTCTTTTTCTTTTTTTCACTTTGTGTGTGATTTTGTTTCCCTGGGTATTGAAACCAAAGCAGTAGTAAAGTAGTGAATTAAGTAAAGCTAGCTACGACATTAAATATCCAATTTAGGCTTGCACTTATTAGATATTAATTAAAACCACAGATCAGCGAGGAACCCCCTCTTCTTCTTCCACGGCCAATTCCACCCCGGCAACTGCGGCAACTCAACCCCAAACAGCGTCGTCCTCTTCCGCCGCTGCCACGGCCAGTTCCACGACGATGACGAAGGCGAGCTGCCCCACGAGAACCATGTCTTCTCCGACTGCTTCGTCGCATCCTTCCGGAACGCCTGCACGATGTGATCAAACTGCCGGTCCCGCTCCTCAATCTCGCGTCGGTGCTTCTCCGCGCGCCACGCTTGTTGCTCCGCGCCGTCCAGACACCAGACGACGACGTCGCCGTGCCGCCGCCAGTCGTCGTGCCAGGCGGTGTTGAACGTGCGCCAACACTCGGCGTATGCGGCGCCGGGGAGAAGTTTCTTCAGCGTGGGCTCGAGCTGCGCGAAGAAGACCAGGTAGTCGGGCCACTCGTGCGGGGCATTGTGCTGGGTCGGGAGGCGTGCGGCGTTCGGGGGTGCGGAGTAGGACGGGCGTCGCGGGATATGCCGCAGGCCGCCCACCATGTTGTCACGAAGGAATTGGGTCGGGTTGTCGTAGAATTGGTCTGCCTCGTCGCGGTAGACGGCTTTTTGGGTTTCGTTGAAATCCACGGGCGGTTCGCAGGATAGTGCCCATGCGTGGATTGTGGGCTCGACCAGGTGCGAGCGCCAGGGGGTGCTGTGGCAGGGCATAAGGAAGCCTGCTGTGATGCCACCGTAGGTCAAGTCTGTGCCATCTCGTTTCGCTGGGGTTCCGTGAAGGTCGTGTTGTTGCCGCAGGTAGGAGAGCACGGAGATCACGCCAGAGGCGTGGAATACAGTCGTGTAGACTGCAATCACGACGTTGACCAGGATTAGGAAGATGAAGATCAGCCGGCGCGGAAGATACTCGCGACGCGTTGTCGCTACTGCTGGTAGGAAGAACTTCACCAGAGGGGAGGCGCTGAGGATGTGTAGCGCCGGTAGAAGAGGGTAGATAAACCGAACTTCTTTGTGTGCGATGAGTGAAAGCACACCGGGCATAGCCAGGGAAACTGTTGCGAGCTGGACTAGCACCGAACTCTCCGCATGACAGTTTTTCAGAGCGTGGTAGAGGCCGAACAGAGTGAAGGGTAGTGCTGTGGTGAGGAGAAGAGGGTACCCCTGCGAGATGTAGTAGTGGAAGTCATTCTTCCCGTAGAATACTGCCAGCGACTGGGCAATGTTGAAGTATAGGAAGCGCAGAGGCGGAAACGTCCAAAAACCGTAGAAAAATCGATCCACTATAAGCGACACAGTAAGGATGGCCGATCTATGCCTGTTAGCTCCGCGCTTCGCAGTCGCAGGGGGAGAATACTCACCCACTCAACAGAGCTTCCCGGGCAAGAGTCTGTTTCTCCTCCCAGGTACTCCGGTGCAATGCAACGCCGCTAAGATATATCCAGATGAGAATGTTGGTCGGTCGTAGAACGCACGCGAAAGCCGCAAGGAGAAGGCACAGTCGAATTCTATCACTATAAGCAACGTTCGAGCAACACGCGGAAAAGTAGAGACGCACCTGTTGACACTTCTGGTATTAGGCTCCCGGCGAGATGTTTCCGTTGCCCAGTCCCACGGCCACAGATTCAGCGCGACAATCGTAATCGTCGTCTCGAGGCAGTTGGACAGGGTCCTGGTCGAACAGAACCACTGCCACGGGCTGAGGACAGTCAACGCAAGCTGCACATGTCAGCCTTGGCCATCGCACCGCTTCCGCAGGAATTATAGAAATATACCGTCGCCCAACTCTCATAGCTCCTATCACCGTGTATGTACCGAGCAAGCCTCCATGTGTAGTAATCACCGACGGCAGCGATGACAGCCTGGGTGATGCCCGGGGCGGCAACGAGCAAGTCGGCGCGTGATGCGGGGGATAATCCGACAGTTCGTGCGACGAGGTCGGCGACGGAGTACACTGCAGCGAAGATAAGCGGGTGCAGCGAGGATCTCAGCTGATGCTTCCATTCCTATTGACGATCGGTCAGAACCAGAACCGAACTCCGCGAAAAGGCGAGTCTCGTAAGGTTTGAGGTGGGGACAACTGACCCAAGTGATCCAGGGGCCCTGGCTCTCGCCAAAGGCGATCTTCCACGCGGGTTCCAAGGACTGGAAGAACTCATCGGGCTGGAAGAATGTGCGGACGGTCAGGGCGTTGACGAGGCGAAAGGCGACGAGGAAGAGGAGGATGTTGGCGGACGCGTCAGAAGGCGGGGATGCTGGCCTTAGGCGCGGCTCAGAGGTGGTGGTGGTGGTCGGCGTGGACGGTGAAAACGGCGCAGAGTCGGACGCTGGACTGGGAGCGTATGATCGCTGGTTCCGGCGAGAGCGCGTCGACATGGCGTCTAAATTTACCCCAGACGAGGCAGAGCTGGGATGAGAGCGATGGAGCCGACAGCAAGCGAGAGATCCGTAATGGCCAAATGGGCGTGATGTCACTGGACAGCCAGCGAGTGGGTTCAGCGTCATAAACGGGTAGACCTGCACTTAAGGATCATCCAACGGGTACACCTGCGCTTAGAGGTATAGCTCTCTCGCCGGCCACACCAGGTCTCTTATATATTCCTCTTCTTTGTTTTCTGAGACTAAAATCCTCAATTCCCCCCGCTCTCTCTCCTTCATCTCTTTTTCCTCACTCCAACCGCTGTTTGCCCATCTTTATCTCGTTATCTCGTTATCATGGCCTCTTCCAACGGTACAAACGGCGCTGCTCATGCCTACCATGCCTCTTCCACCCAGGAGGCAATCCAGGCTGAGCACGACTTTGCTGCCCACAATTACCACCCGCTCCCTGTCGTCTTTGCTCGCGCTCAAGGCACGTCCGTGTGGGATCCCGAGGGCCGCCACTATCTGGACTTCCTCTCCGCATACTCGGCGGTGAACCAGGGCCACTGCCACCCCAAGCTCGTCGCTGCGCTCGTCGAGCAGGCCTCTCGCCTGACTCTCAGCTCCCGTGCCTTCTATAACGATGTCTTCCCAAAATTTGCCGAGATCGTCACCAAGTTCTTCGGGTTCGACATGGTCCTGCCCATGAACACCGGTGCGGAGGCGGTCGAGACTGGAATCAAGATCGCCCGAAAGTGGGGGTACAAGGTCAAGGGGATCCCCCAGAACGAGGCGATCGTCTTGAGTGCGGAGAACAACTTCCACGGGCGAACAGTAAGCGTTTCCCTATTAATTGTTGGTTGTCACTGTGCACCACTGACCTTCTACTTTTTTTCTACTCTTAGCTCGTCGCAATCTCCCTGTCGTCGGACCCCGAGTCACGAGAGAACTATGGCCCCTTCGTCCCCAACATCGGCTGCACGATCCCCGGCACTAACAAGCCCATCACATACAATGACAAGGCCGCCCTGCGCGAGGCGTTCGAGAAGGCGGGCCCCAATCTGGCCGCGTTCCTGGTCGAACCCATCCAAGGCGAGGCGGGAATTGTCGTACCCGACGACGACTACCTCCAGGAGGCCCGCGCACTGTGCGACAAGCACAACGTGCTGCTGATTTGCGACGAGATCCAGACCGGTATCGCGCGCACCGGAAAGCTGCTCTGCCACGAGTGGAGCGGCATCAAGCCGGACATGGTCCTCCTCGGCAAGGCCATCTCCGGTGGCATGTACCCGGTCTCGGCCGTGCTGGCCAGGAAGGACGTGATGCTCACGATTGAGCCTGGCACTCACGGTTCGACGTATGGCGGCAACCCGCTTGCCTGTGCCGTGGCTATCCGCGCTCTCGAAGTTGTCAAGGAGGAGAACATGGTCGAGCGGGCTGAGAAGCTCGGACACGTCTTCCGCAACGGCCTCGAGGCTATCCAGAGCCCGATCATCCAGACTGTCCGCGGCAAGGGTCTGCTGAACGCCATTGTCATTGACGAGTCCAAGACCAACGGACACAGCGCGTGGGATCTCTGCATGCTGATGAAGGAGAAGGGTCTGCTCGTAAGTTTTGTCGATCCTCACCATGTTAGCCACGCTCACTAACAATCGCAGGCTAAACCAACTCATGATAACATCATCCGCCTCGCGCCTCCGCTTGTTATCACCGACGAAGAAGTTGCCAGCGCCCTCGAAATCATCAAGGCTGCCGTGAACGAGCTCCCGAACCTCAAGGGCGCCGCCGAAGACAAAGTCATCCCACCCCCCGAGAAGAAGGTCAAGATCACTCTCGAGAACTAAGTCAGCAGCTCGGGCCGTGATGCTGGGTAGCAGACTCGATCGCTATCCCCGCCACTAACACCGGACGAACAGGCGACTCGCCGTCGCCGTCTCGGTGAGGGCATCCCGACCGAACGGTCATGAAGATGAAAGAGGGCATGAATGGCTCTGAGGAGTGCAGCCAACCACAATCGACGCGCCAGCTGGAACGTATGTCCGAAGAGTGAGCGAGCGGCTGTACCTATTCACCCATCATCCATCCTTATCCATCTCATTAGTCGAGCCGTTGAATAGTCTATCCATTCAAACACGAGTTATGATTATGTTTTCCGTTTCCCTCGTAGTTAGTTCCATTCAAGTTCCAGAATCGTAGCTGATCTCAGCTCAAAACCCAGCTCAATATATATATCACACATTACGCCGCTCGTCCACCACTCGCTCATCTCAAATGCCGCATACAAAATACCAAAAGCTAATGCAGCAGCAGCAGGCAAACATGCAAACGTGCAAACACCCCAGCCTCACAGCCTCCCACCAACAAGAGATGCATGCGTACAGCCGCAGCGGGCACTTTTCGTTTTCGCGAACCAACGGTCAGCCATGTTACGCAGACCAGCCAAGCTAGGCTTGATCGGCGATCAAGGAAACCAGCAATCAGCGCTCGGACTATTTATTCTGACCCTGTTTGCCTCAACGGAGTAATTCGAAGGGCGTTTTTTTAGCTTACTAACCTCACCTATCCCCTCTCTCAGCCGCACCGATGCCCGATTGATCGACCGACCACCTTTTAAGAGGAGCACGGCAAGCACTTGTTCTAGATACATAGACAACCACGTAGATACACATATCTTTCTGACAAGAAGTCAAATCGAAATCAAGAAAAAATGGCAACCCCCTTCCCAATCGACAACCTCCCCTACGGGGTAATCTCGACAGCCGCGAACCCTGTCCCGCGCTGCGCAACCGCGCTGGAGAGCGACGCAATCGAGTTGTCAGCGCTCGAGAAAGACGGCTTCTTCAGCTCGATTGCGGGCTTCCCGTCCGGAGGAGATGTGTTCTCGCAGTCCACGCTCAACGCCTTCGCCGCGCTGCCCGCAGCCACTCGCGCGCAGGTTAGGGCTGTCCTGACGACCGAGCTGGTCAAGCCCGAGGTCAGGAGTGAGTATGCGGTTCCGCTGGCAGATGTGACGAACCATTTCCCGATGGAGACGAGCAATTTCTCGGATTTTTATTGCTCGTTGGAGCATACGCAGAATGTACGTGACCTTCCTCCCTCTTCCTTCTCGTCTTCTCCTCCGCCCTCGGATGGTAGGTAGGTAGGTAGGTAGAGGAAGCGGCTTATATGTAACGGTTATTCTTGTAGTGCTGCGCCCTGGTCTCGAGCCCGATCCCCGAGAACTGGTTCTACACGCCCTCGGTGTACAACGGACGCACCTCGTCGTTGCGCGTCTCCGGCACGCCGGTCACTCGCCCACACGGCGTCTTCCGCACCATCTCCCGCACCCCGCCAGCCGAAGGCGAAGCCAAACCCGAGCCCTTATTCCAACCCTCACGCCTCTTCGACTTCGAGCTCGAGATGGGCGTCTTCCTCGGCAAACCGCTCCCCGCCGGCGCGATCCTCGATATCGCGCATGCAGCCGAGTACGTCTTCGGGCTGGTGATCTTGAATGACTGGTCCGCGAGGGATATCCAGATGTTCGAGATGCCGCCGCTGGGGCCGTTCCATGGGAAGGGCGCCGGCACGACGATCAGTCCGTGGATTGTGAGTGCGGAGGCGCTAGCGGGTTCTGCGTCGGCAAGCACGAAGGTGCAGAGCCCCGCGCCGTTCCCGCATTTGGCGTATAAGGGAGAGAAGGGCGAGGAGACGTGGGATGTGGAGTTGACGGCTAAGGTTATTCGTATGTTTCTCTTTTCGAGCTTGCCTACAGCCGGCTATGTGTTGACAGGGTGCGATACAGGAAACGGAAAGTCGTATCTCGTCACCGAGACGAATCTCAACGAGCTCTACTGGACCCCCTACCAGCAGCTCGCCCACCTTGCAAGCGCAGGCGAGGGCATTAGCACGGGTGATATCTTCGGAACGGGTACCCTAACCAGCGCGGTACGCTTCATCCCCGCTGCTATCCTCTTTTCCCATTACATAAACATGCTGATACGAACGGAATGGTTATATAGCGCCGGAATGATAAAGGCGAAAACACCGGCATCGCCTGCCTCCTCGAGCGGCAGCTGCCGCAAAACGCGCTGCAGAGCACGAAAGCGGACGGGGTCGTGTTTCTCGAGGACGGCGACGAGGTGGTCATGGAGGGGTGGTGCGTCAACAAGGCGACGGGGGTCAAGTTTGGGTTTGGTGAGTGCAGTGGCGTTGTTGAGCCTGCTTTGAAGGGGTATTAGACTCCTACAAACTAGTAGTACCTATAGCGGAAGAAGGATCGGGAATTTGGAAGAGTGTGTTTGTTATTCAGAGCTCGCTGGCTAGTTCGACTCGAGCTCGTTATCCCAATCCCACTTGTGGAACTCCTGCCCTCCTGTATCCGAGTTTACCGGGGAAGAGATCGAGAGCGGAAAGTCGACGAGGACGGCTGGGTCGACGGTTTGATTCTCGTTCTTCGATGACGATGACTCTGAGCGCCCTGTAGTTGTATTGTCGGGACTGAGAGAAGAAGATGGTGCATCCGTATCCCCCTTTTTGTTCGGGCTATCCGCGAAGCAGTCGATGTTGATCGAGTTAAGATCCGAGATGGGATTCCGCGGGTCCATCATGGCCCAGTAGTCCAGTACACAGCGCAGAACGCTGATGTCTGTCTGCGTGAGGGTCTGGAAGAGGGCTGCTGGGCCGAGGAGGATGCCGCTATAGCGGACGCAGCGGTTTGTGAAGAAGCGCAACGCGTCGGACTGCGATGTTAGTTTACGTCGAGGGTGGGCTGAAAAAAAAAAGAAAGATCGTGGAGTAGTACCATAATATACGAGTTTTGCCACATTTCTGAAATCTCAGAGAGATACTCAAATGATGTCTTGAGGTATTTCGATGCCCGCTCACTGGCAGGTCTATCTTCGCCGTGCAGGAGAAGTGCATGCACTGTCCCGGCAACGAGGACGCAGTAGCTGTAGAACGAGGGTGCAAGCATGTATCCTGCGGCCTTCGCATCGACTACAAGCGTAGTCAAGTCGAGTGCGTGGCTCCAGCACGAGGCGATCTGCGCCTCGATCCACGCCGTTGGCGTCGCCTGGTACATTTGCCGCTTTACCCCGAGTAAGAAGGGGTGGCTGAGGATGCAGTGCGTGAGGTGGTATAGCGTCAATGAGAGCACGAGATGTGATGTCCCGTCGGTGTCGGAGGGCTCGTCTGGCGAGTGGCTGTCTGCCATCTGCTTCAGGGCCTCGAGACTCCTGCGGATCGTGCTATAGTCTGAGTTATCCTTCCACGGTTCAATCGCACGCTCTTCACGGTTCATCATGCAGTCGATCGTCCGGCCAAGCAGCGCCGCAAAGCCCACGCTGAGTCCTGACAATCCCACCACCTGCCCCGGCCGCCCACGCACCGTCTCGTCGAGCAGCTCGCCCAGCATCAACGGCACCTCCCCTTCCTTCAGCCCGCGATCGACCGGCAGATAAAGCCGACAGTCCTTGACCTTGATCGCGGGCGGCCGTCGAAACGAGCAGCAGACAAACCGATCGAGCAAAAACAGCGACCAGAACAGGCCCCTCCGCTCCTCCCTCTCCATCAACACATCCTCGCCGCTGCTACTCCCCTCGGGCTCTTCCATCATCCTCAGATCCTGCGAAATCCTAACCGCCATCCCAATCTTCACCCAAGCCGCGCGCCTCCTCCCCGCCGTCGCATCGATAATAGCCAGCAGCGCCAGCGCCTGAATGACCGAGACGTCAGACGAATCGCCCAGCCCATCGGGCGACGACATGATCATCTCCCAGGAGGCCTGCGCGTAGCTGTCGATCGTGCTCTGCTTGCGCTGCTTCCATTGTAGCTGTGAGTTAAACCGCACGGCGGTCGCGATGAAGGCGAATTGCAGGTGGCGGGGGATCTGGCCGGCCGCGGCTTTGCGGCGGAAGAGAGCCGCGTGGAAGAGCGTGTAGGGCCTGTTGTGGTAGTGGACAAAGAAGATCTCGCTTGCTTCGTGGAAGATTTGGTGTGCGTTCATTTTTCTTCCCACCCTGTTTGATTTAATTTTAGTTACGAGGGAGCTTGGACTTGGATGCAGTAGTCGGTGAGAAGAATCTGACCTGACCTGGTCTCGGCCTCGGATCGAAGAAAGAAGAGAGCTGCAGGTCGGCCCGCCCATATCCGGGCCACCCAATGAGGATATTTATTATGATAAATCGGGATTTCTTGTATGTAACCCCGCATCCACTCGCTTGAGAGTCCTGTGGCAGTAACCGTACAACCCCAGCCCCAACATCCCCACAGCCGGCCCGATAAGATACGGCAGCCCCTCCAGACCCAGCATCCCCTCGCCAAAGCACCACAAATACCCAACCGCATCGAGTGAGTCGGCGATTATCCCGGCCGTCAACGCTTGCTTCAATTGGATATTCTGTTTTTCATCATGATTGTCGTGGCCATCCATGATTGTTGTTCGACGACGACGGCGGGTGTGGTGTGTGTAGAAGAGCGCGGCGAGGGCAATGTCGCGACAGCCCAGCATCCGCGTCGCCACTGCAACGGGGCCGGTGTAGGGGAGGAGGAAAGGGAAGATGTTCGTGATGACTAGTTTCGGTGCGCAGAGCAACGAGACGCCGACACCCATTCGGAGGGCTGCGAGGGCCGTTGTGCTGTACATTTTCGGTCCGGTTATGTACCGATATTTGCACACGGCTGATTTTTCGCAGCAGTTGAGTACGTATGTACAGGAGGAGGACTCGTATAGAAACCCATTCAAATCCAATTGCCTATATACACCAACCATAACGTTATGCCACCTTACCTGACGTTATCTCCTCATGATAGTCATCACTCCGTGAACCGAAACCCTCTCTTCCATCTCATAATACCTCCTAAATCCAGCCCCTCCAACGTCTCCTAGACGGCAGCCAATAGGCGACCAACCACGCGCGGTATGTGTGGCGACCAAGCCCAGGAAAGGTAAATAGGGTACGGTACGGCTACGAAAAGGACCGGCATATGCACATGCATATGCCTAGCTCGGACAGACAGAATTGCCCCAAATTCGGTTAACAGCAGAATCGTACACAGGGGGATGTCAGATCAGACCATACTTTTCATACCAAAAGCCTATCAGCCGGCAGATTCATCATTTCAACGACTATAACTTGCTACGTCGGCATATCCACATCATCAACAAGCGGCAGATTCCACAAGAAATCCAACGAGTCCAGCTCCAGCCCCAATGAGATCCCCTCGCCACCAGCGCCATAACTACTACTACTGAACGGCGCGATATTCGGGTCGAACGGGCGCGCCCACCAGTCTTCCCCTGTGGGGATTTGGTCGAGCACTTGGTATTGCTGCTGTGTCCAGCTCATGGAGTTGGAGTTGGGATGTGCGTATGTTGTTTCCGTAGGTATCGAGAGTGAGTCTTCTGCTCGCTGAGTTATGCTCGGGGTTGGCGGGGCGTTGGCGTTGGCCGTGGCCGGGTTCAGGTGGGTGGGCTGGTGAGGGGGGATGATGAAGTTCGCGCGGAACCGAGCGACGTGTTTCTCGAGGAGGGTTGCATAGCGGAGGGAAAAGTCCATGTCGTCTGTGCCCGAAGATCTAAGTGCGAGGATGCATCTATCGAGGATATCCAAAGACGTCTGGAGGTCTGCGTGGCGCCCGCCGAGGCTGATCGCTTTCAAGAGGAAGATGGAGGAGGAGGTGATGCATACGAGGGTCCGCAACGGCGCGTATCGCAGACACCCTTCGGCGGCCATCGATGTCGCAATTTCGAGCACGCTTCGGCTGCCTGTGACGACGTCACGGATGAATGTGTGGTCTTGCGGGAGGATGCAGGATTCTACGCTTTCAGTCTCGCCGAGATGGGTTGACGAGCGCGCGACGGCGCGTTCAACGACGGCTTGGATGGAGAGGGCACTGGTGCAGATTTTGAGGTAGTGGTATTCGATCAAGATGAGCGAGTCGAGGCTTTGGGGGATGGCTACACCATTAGCCACTTTCTGGTCAAAGGAGAGGGACGCACCAGATGACGCTATAAACTGCTCGTGCCATCGATCCAGCGACGGAGCAAAGTGTTGCAACAAAATAAGATATTGACCCGATCCAAGCTGCTGCTTCGTATAGGCCCTAGATTGGAAAAACATAGCAGATGCCGTCTTCATCAGTCTCGTCAGGTCTGTCCAAAGCCGGATAGAAGCCGTCCAACGCGGGTCAATATCTTGAACAGACTGTGCAGATGCGACAGCGATATTCTCCGGCAGTAGCGAAGAACAGCCCATCTTCACAGCCATCTGCGTCACATAGATATACAGAAGGCTCGCCGCGCGGTGATAGCGAGACTTTAGCGGGGAATTGCTCACGCCCGCGCTGTCAAATATGCCCAGCTCGTACGCCAGACTGGCCGCGGCCCCGAGGAACATCCACGACATCCGCTCCGACCGTCGTGCAGGCTCAAACACATCCTCGCGCCATCGGATAAGCGGGACATCCCCGTTTGCGTGCAACCTGTTCCGGCGGTCATACGCAGGCGAGATCAGCTCGGCGTCCCAGCCCTCTGTGTCTGGGGGGAAGTGCACAGAGCGAGGGTGCCAGTCGGAGATCAAAATGAGGCTCTCGATCGAGCCCACGATGCGTGTTTTCGCGGTCGAGTGCTTCTCCTGCCCGAACATGATGCGTCGGATGAGCAGCTCGCAGTACTGCCAGAGTCGCTGGTGGATGAAGTGGCTTCGAGAGACGCCACCGGCGCCGGGGAGGATAAAGTATCGCGATGAGATCATGAGCAGTGTGCAACAGAGCATGGGCTCTTCGACGACCAGACGAATATGGTTGCTGTGGTCGCGGTGGTCGTCTATCAGGACAGGTGCAAGTGGTGCGAGATAGCGATACAGCCTACACAATCAATAGGCGTGTCAGAGATGGGAGTAAACGAATCAGACGTACAAATCAAGATAGGTCACAGCCTCCTGGGCTGTAAACCAGCCCTGCCGCACAAAGCGACACTTGTCCCACAGGTCAAGGACATCGTCACTCGGCTGCGACAGGGCAGAGACGGCGACCAGGCCACTTTCCGAAACGAGATTCGGCGCGCCAAACACTCCTTCGGTTGAAAAGCCTCCGCCCGCCTCAGCCTGACTCTGCCCCTGCGCCGGGCCCGGTCGCGCGGCATCAAACAACACATCCAGCGCATCGCTCGGCCGCGTGAAAATTGTGGACATGACCGGATCAGTTAGCGGCGACTCCTCTGCCTCCCCATTAATTCCCGGATCCCCATTGCCCACCTGAAGATCCTCGCCCTGAGTCTCCGCTACCGACTCGCGCCGGCTATGGTCGGATCGCGCCTCTTCGCTCCGCTCCTCCTCTCGCGATGTCGACGGCCTCGAGTTTGACCCCCTCTGGTTCGCAGCCCTCGCCCATTTCGGCGCCTCGCGCTGCTTTCCAGTCCGATCGTTTTTCTGGAATACACATTCGCGGTGCTCGCGCTGGCATTTTGCGCAGGGCGGCTTGGATCCAAGGACGCAGCGGACTTTGCGCGTGCGGCAGCCGATGCATGCGACGTAGCCGCGCTTGTACGAGGGTGTACTATTGATGCTATGATTGCGCCTCGCAGTTGATGCGGGGGGCATGTCGCTGGCCTGCAGTTTGACTGACTGGGATCAAATTGAGGAGAACGAAAATCTGGGGAAGAGATGGACGGATATAAGCGGGAAGAAAACAGCAACTTCGCTGCGGGGTTAGGGCTGCAGGTGGGACTGCCTTCAAATATGCGTGATATTACTGGCTAATGCTCTAATGTAGGCTACCATGTCATATCTCTCGGTCGCTTTGACCCCGTCTCGCTTTTCAGGGTCTTTGGCTTGGTGAGCTGGCGGAATACCGCGTTGCCAAACTCCGTGTACAGCGGCATCACACCCCCTGCGTCGAGCAATCGCTCCTCAATTTCGGACTGCTCGTAGGTGAAGAGCTTCTCATACCCTTCGATGTGGATCGTCTTGCTGTCTTTGTTGATTGTGAGGACCGAGTCTTCGTGGACGTTGTCGTAGAATTCCTGATCTAGCAGCTTGATGTTGAAGAGGCCCATGTTGAGCTGGTTTCGCTCATCTACAATCATTGGCATGGCCACAGGGAAACAGCAGGGGAGGGTGCTTACAGATAAATGCGAATCCTTTAGCGATGACGGCCTGTATGCTAGCACCTAGGAGAGCCCTCACCGCGTCTTCTCGCGACGAACCACTGCCGAAGCCGTGTTCGGCGACACTGTCATTGTCAGAATGATCGATGGTCAACGTGGATAAGCGGCGTACATTATCTGAGACCCGTTGATGGCTCTCTCCCGAAACTCTGGACGAAAATACTGGAAGCAATGACTGCCCAGATCCGCATTATCAACGCCTGGCATGAACTCGGCCGGAATGATGGCGTCTGTGTCGACATTCTCCGCAAATCGCTGCACTTTGGACTTGATCACCCTCGGCGACGTCGGCGCCTTCGGTATCCCGTCTAGCATACTGTCCATTACAAGCGACGCTCTCCCACTTTCCGGCTCCGGCTCGTGGATCTCGGGCGTGATCTTCACCGTCGACTTCCACGTACTCACCAGTCTGTCAAACTTTGCCCGATCTATCCGATCCAACAGCCGCCGCGGATCCGTAACCTCCATGCTGAAACTCGACGCCGCAACAGCAGCAGCACAAGTGATGTTACCATAACTGCCCTTGCCCATACGGTTTCGGAAGTTGCGGTTCTGCGACGATAGCCACACTTCGCCCTCGCCTGCAACATCGACGTCGTTGATTCCCACGCAGTATGAGCAACCCGGTGCACCGATATCAAAGCCCGCTTGTCGGTAGATAGATGTCAGCCCGTGCCGCTCGAGGTTCTTGATGATTGTTAGACTCCCAGGTGTGACGCGGCGCTTGCCATGCGCGACTGGAACTAGGCCCGCACGGAGACCGGCTTCAAGGACCAAAGCGCCGACAATGAGATCTTCTTCTGTTGTCGTGCAAGCGCCAATGAAGCACCCGTCGAGCTTCATTCCGGCTTTTGAGGGCACAGGGACGACGTCGTCCGGGTTCGGATAGAGGGCCATGGTCACCCCAACCTCGGAGAGATCAATCGTTCGCTCCTCAACATACTGTGCACCGGGGTCGGCACGGAAATACAACCCGCCCTGACGGTGCTGTGGATGAGGCCGACGCGCAATCCAATCGG
Organism: Aspergillus baeticus; assembly: GCA_027569055.1. Classification (NCBI taxonomy): domain Eukaryota; kingdom Fungi; phylum Ascomycota; class Eurotiomycetes; order Eurotiales; family Aspergillaceae; genus Aspergillus; species Aspergillus baeticus. Next base: position 680,608 of record JAPDEI010000007.1, read on the forward strand.
CAGTATTCTCATCAGCCTCAAAGCACGCGCCCATCCCGCCAAACTCGGTATTCATATTCGCGATAGCGAACCGCGCATCCATAGAAAGCTCCTTCAGTCCCGGGCCACCGTACTCAACCGCGCGCTGGAACGCAATTGTGTTCCGCTTAAACAAGCCGAGAATATGCAAAATCACATCCTTCCCCCCACACCGAACGGCAAGCTGCCGACAAAATTGATTCGGCATACCTCCGGCACCCGAAACCACGTCTCGCCCGTCACCATCGGCATAACCACATCAGCCGCCCCGAACCCAATCGCAAACGATCCCATACTTCCTGCCGAGCACGTATGCGAGTCACTCCCGACAACAATCCGCCCGGGCTGCGCACGATCCCGCGTAAAGTCTGTGTGCATGATACTCGTATTCGCAGGAAGAAAATCGACAATTTTGGCCTCGCGCCGGAACCTCTCAGCTTTCGCAATGAGCCCTTGCTGGCGCGGCTGGTGGTTTGTCCGCGGATCGACAGTGTGGTCCACGGCGAGCCAGAGGCGGTCGTTGCGATAGGGTCGGGGCCGGCCCATCTGGTCGTAGGTCTTTTCCATCCCCGCCCACAGGAGTTCGGATGTTATCGTCCAGTCGACTTTCACGCAGATCATTTCGCCGGGCCGCACATCTGGGCGGCTAAGGCCGACTCCGGCGTGCGTCATTATCTTCTCTATTATGCCCATGGGACGCCGTTCAGTGGAGAGGGGGCGGATGGACGTGGTTGTGGGTGGTGGAAGTTGGGTCGTCCTACTTGCGGCAATATCAGTCGAATTTGCGGCCTCCAGATACAGATCGAAATTTTCGAGCAGCTTCTCCATGAACTCGTCCGCTGTTGCGGTGCCACCCAGATCAACGGTGCGCACATCAGACCCAATCAGCTCGACCGGATCTAGCGTCTGTCGAATTGCCTTGCTCAGCGCGTCCGCTTCGGCTGCCAGCCCTAAGCCCAGCCCTAGCAATAACCCAACGGCCTGCACAATACCCAATGGGTTCCGCAGCACCTTCTCGCTCTTCAAATCAAATGGCTCGAAGATCCCCGGCTGCCCACTCCTTCCCCCAGGGCTTGCCGACACAGCGGCAGAGGCCAGAACCTGCTGTGATGGAACAATATCCCCGCCCTGGTCCGACAGTATATCACCGAACATATTCTCCGTCAGAAGGACCCCGTTCAGCACCGTCGGCCTTGAGGAAAGAATCATTGCGGCCTCGTCAACAAGAACGTGTCGCAGCGGGACGAGGGGGAACTCCCGCGCGAATATGTGCGTAACTGCATCTCTCCACAGCCGCGACGTCGCCATAACATTCCACTTATCGATCGAGTGTACGGGTTTCGGTGGCGAGAACGACATCGCATAGAACCCCGCCCACCGCGCAAGCCGTTCGATCTGCGCGCGCGAGTACTCGGTCGTATCATATGCCTCCCCATTTGAATCAGCCTCCTGTTTCCGTCCATAATAAACGCCCCCCGTCAAATCCCGCACAAATGTAATATCCAATCCCTCTACAACCTCAGTCTTATAACAACTCCTCTCCGCAACGCGTGCACTCGGGAAGCTCACAGGCCTGATATTCGCATACGCTCCAAGTTCCTCGCGGAGTCGCAACAGGCCCTTTTCAGGCTCGCGACCGTAGGTGGTATCGCCGCATCCGCAAAGGAGGACTGCATCTGACTCTCGCGCGAAGGCTAGCGTCGAGGAAGGCAGTGCATTATCATGGCCCGCGGCGAGTGCTGCGCCGCCGAAGGGGTGTTTCGTTACGGAGAAGGAGAGAGCCGGTCGCGTACGTTCGATCGCGGATAATATGCTCTCGGCGTATGTTGAGAGCTGTGGACCGAGGCCATCGCCGGGGAGGAGGGCGATGCGGAAGGATCTGTGGTCTGGTGGTGTGGGGAGAGGCATCGTATGAGAGTACTAAATTGTGTATTTCGCTCACCAACGCAACGGCCGCCTGTGTGGCTTTCTTTTGAAGTAATTTTGGCGACCGACATCGGAGCCAGAGCGCATTTCATCATTCGTTTATGGATTGATGCGAGGGGTCGTTGTGTGTATGGGCCTACTGGGACGGGGTTCGTGGGTACGTGGGTTCGGGCCGCTTGTATCCGTATGCGCTTCTCGCTGAGAATCGGTTGGTTACACTGGATAATTCCTGGATGGTCATTGGTTACACGATCCTTATAGGCTGTGATTGCGTATGTCTCAAGACCATAAGCCTGTGTCGATGTAGATGCTGGCTATGATCCTATGCCGTTGACGCATTTGGGCGCCCAATATCGCAGCACCGATGAGGTGAGATGCCGAATCGTGAAAATGCCTATGATACATGAAGACAACCTTATTACGAAGCCCATTCACATCGGCTATTCAAAGCGTATGCAAAGAGAATATAAATGATATTGGATAATGGAAAAAAAGCCCAGATATCCTGCAATGGGCAGAACGGCCACCATGAAGGATAGTCAATGAAGGAACGGCCTAGTCAAGAAGTATGACTTGTATTTCCATTGCACGGTGCTAAGTATCCCGTTGTTCCCACTAAAGGTGAGCAGGTATATTGGAGCAAATCTATGGGTTGTGAAGCAAAAGTTGCGACGATGGATGTGTCGGACCGACACGGGTCGTCGCGGCAAACCGTGTAGTGTCGCGTCGGTCTATATCGACCATCGAGCACGTCTGATCTAGAAGCTGAGATGCGGAAACCGCACGCTCCGAGAAAGAGTATAGTGCAGCGTTCCCATACCTTGGAAAAGCCCCGGAAAGCCTTTGCGATTGTCGCCTTTGGATCAAGCATTCAACCGCGAATCTCCAAAGGGCTAGTTGACCAGAACACGGATCCCCTTTCGTCCCTCCTTTGCAAATGGCAAGAAAAGGTCATGCGTGAGCGTTACGTCCTCCCGAGTGGTCTCGAACAGCTCCAGTTCTAGTCCCCTGACTATCTTGGGTAAAGCCAAGAGGATCTCCGATCGCGCAAGACTATCCAACGAGGTTAGAATTCATGCAGCGGGTGCCATGGGAAACCACATCGCAGGCGAGAAACTTACTTGATCCCGATACACTGGCGCGATCCCTTGGTGAACGAGACAAGGTATTTCTCAAGACGGCGGCGCTTCTCGGGGTCCACCCAGCGCTCGGGGACGAAGTTGCGCGAGTCCGGGAAGATATCCTCGTTGTGGTGGATTAGCATGCTGGACATGCCGACCGGTGTCTAACGGTGTTAGCTTTTGCTTAACGATAAGGATATTTGAGGTGATGCACTCCTGCTGGGATCGTCCACTCGTTGAATTGGAGGTCGCGGTCAGGGGCGATGCGCTGCAGTCTTGTGCTGACACCGTAGGAAAGTCTTGCTCGTGAGTTAGTCCTGACTATTTGGTATATAGAGTATCATACCTAAGTCCCTCGAGCATAACGCAGATCTAAAACAGTTAACAGCTATTTGCTTGTCCTGGGTCGAAAGGCACTCCTTACCAGGTACGGCATCTGTTCATAGTCAAGGAGAGTGGCTGTTCCCTTTGGATCAAGCCGGTTCAGCTCTTCTTTCAGCTTGTTCATCTTATCCGGTGACTCAAGCAGGTAGTAGATCGTCCACGCTAGCATTTTGGCCGTTGTTTCTGCGCCCGCCCCAATGACGACTTGTACCTCCTGCGCCAACCGTCCAGGCTCTTTCTCTTCTGGCGGAAGGTCGCTGTTCAGGACATCGTGGAAGAACGTCGGCTTGTCGAATCTACTCTTTACTTTCTCATACCCCTTGGCATTGTGCTCCTCCATGATCGACTGGACGATACTGTTGCAGCGTGCTTGAAATTGCGAAACCAGGCCCATTCCGGGGTAGATTTTCAACAGCAGCCACGGAGGCATAACAGAAAACAACAACCCCAACCATGGCCACACTCGAATGTAGACGCCACTCTTTGCGCTACCAGCAAGAGTATCGCTCCAACTGGGAATAAAATCGGGTTCATCCAGATAATTGTATCCAGCGCCCATGGTGTAATCAGAGACGACGTCTGTTGTAAAGCAGGTGAAGGCGTGCTGAAGGTTTACGGGGGCTCCCGTACCCTTGTACGCCTGCAGGCGATCTAAAAGCTTATCGACGAGCGCCCGAATAACGGGTTCGTGTTTGCGAACACGGGCGATGGAAAAGTACGGGTTCATGTTTGAGCGTAGCATGCGGTGGTGGTAGTGGTCAACGGTCGAGATCATCGACCGAGTGATGCTAAACTGTCTTGTGAAATATTCGTATTTGTTGCGTGGGCTATCTCGTGAATAGAGTACCTCGTAAAAGTCAGGGTCGTTGATGTGAATCTCATACGGGCTAATGCGCACGATCGGCCCTGCGACGGTCAGGACTCTGGCGCGCCACCCCAAGTATCTACCTGCAGGTGCATACCGTATTTCTCGTGCATCTTTTCAATCTCGAACCCATAGCGTCCCCAGCAGAATACATCGTAGTAGGTTTCATACCACAGTGTTGCCGCGGCAAGCTTGGGGCCAGGGAATTTGGCGAGTGGTGAGAGATACAGCCTGTAAACGAGCAAAAGCACCAGGCCAAGCAAGGAGACGACCCCAAAAATGCACAGTGTAGCCACAGGCGATAACATGACTCGCGGATGTGTTTGGATGTGCAGCTATCACTTGGGTAAAATTCCCGACAGGGCTTGCTCCCCACGGCGACGGGAGCTGGCTTCTTTTAGGCCCCCAACATTGTCTTATATAATGGCAGCATCCTGCGGATGCGTACCGCGCCGGACAAAGTCGTCCTCAAAGTCCCATCCCACACAAACAGGAAGGAACCCCGCGCGGTTTACTACTGTCATTTTAGCCTCGCGGCCGGGAGCGACGGAGCGGGATCAGGCGTGTCTCCATCAGCTCCACACCCAGCCTATCTGAGCCGTTGCTAGCTGCTGCTGGTGAAACCGCGTGGCTTACGAACGAGTCGCAAACGGCCTCGGGAGATCACATTGCGTTGGCAGTCCGACTCAGAACGCAGCGAGGGTTCTCATTTGAGCAGCAGGGCGAAACTAGCAATTGGCCCCGTGGAGCCGGCTGATCCTTCGCGTGGCAGGGGTGGTTCACCGTTGAATAAAAGCGAACAGGATCCTGATTTCCTTCTCCCTCCCTCCGACTGGACCTGCTTGTTTTCTCCTCTGGAGGTGTCACATTTTCTTGGTCACGTCACCATGGCTGAGGCCACAGAAACTCAAATCCCCATCGTTCCTGAGGTAAACTTGCCTTAGCACCAAGTTTATACAATTGCCCCTGGTCGGCTAATCAGATCGACCCTAGGCAGACGATGATCTCTACAATGACGACTCCGACTATGGCAGTGTGTATGTAGGACTCTTCGCTGATAAAACATGGGCTGACAGGCTATAACAGATCTGACGGGAGCGCCACCACCTCGCTCTCATCCAGCATCTTGAACTACCAGTAAGACTCTATGACCCTGTTGTTGATTCTCAAAGTTAATAATCTTCCAGATACGAGGTTCGATATCTGCTTCGGAGATATGTATTCTCAATGCTGACGATGACCAGAACGGAAGACGATACCAATCCGCTCGACAGGGAGAGACTGTTCTTGTAAGACAGCTGACCACGGGTACGCGCTTTTGCTGACGGTGTGATTTAGCCCAACGATGACCGGGAGCTAGAGCGGCAGGACCTTGTATGGCGACGTAACCTATCCGCTTACACATACTGACCTTGGTGTAGCATCACCACATTTGCACACTCACCCAGTCAGGAGCGCTATACCGGGCCCCACTCAAGCAGGGAATCGAGAGTATCCTTGATCTAGGGACTGGAACTGGAAACTGGGCGATTGGCATGGCAGAGTATGACACCGGCGCTGACTGAGGAGATTTGTGCTAAGCCTGTGACAGCTCGTTCCCAGAAGCAGTTGTGACTGGTTTGTTCCCCGCCCGGCCACTTTGAAATGCCTGCGCTGACCCGCGGACTGTAGGTACTGATTTGAGTCCAGTCCAGCCGGGATGGTAAGCCTTGCCGCCCTACTCTGATTGTAGCCGCTGATTGGGCTTCAAGGGTGCCTCCGAACTGCCGCTTCGAGATCGACGATTTTGAGCTTCCATGGAACTTTAGCAATCCGTTCAACTATATTCATATGCGCGCCATTGAAGGATCGGTCAAGGATTTCAACACACTGTTCAAACAAGCCCATGACAATCTGACGCCTGGAGGGTGGTTCGAGATCTGCGACGACACAGTAGGAGCCTATTCCGACGATGACTCCATTGACCGAGCGACCAACATGAACCGCTGGATTGAGCTCTTGATCGAGGCAAGCTACAAATTCGGCAAGCACTTCAACGTGTGCAAGGACTATAAGCAGTGGATGATAGACGCCGGATTCAAAAATGTCCGAGAGGAGATCTATAAAATCCCGTTCTCTCCCTGGGCCAAGGACCCGAAGCTCAAGGAACTTGGCAGATACCAGCAGGCCAATATGTTGGAAGCGCTCGAAGCATACTCACTGGCTCTCATGACGCGGTTCCTGGGATGGACTGTGCCAGATGTGCTGCTGCTGTTGGCGGGTGTGCGGAAAGAGTTGCTGGACCGCAAGTTGCATATTTACTCCAAGATGTACGTCGTGTACGGGCAGAGGGAGTGACGACGGAGTCGCTACTAGTTGACGAGTAACGTGTTATGTGCGATGAACTTGTTTGAGAACCCACTTAGCTTCAATATAATGTGGAAAGCGTCCGAAAATTTTCGCTGCTACAGCTGCACCATCTCTTCCCGTCGCGGTCTAGAAAACGTTAGCGGGGGAAACAGACGATGAATGACGCAATAGCCCAGGACCACTGTAAACACCAGGCCCAAACTTTTTTTTTTCCTTGCACCTTGTAGTAATTGCTTTTCCGCCCTTCAACAACGGAGTCTGCCAGAGACCCAATCTCTTGAGTAATGAAATTCCTGATATCTCAAATTCTGCCGAGCTAGTCGCAGTAGCAGCAGTCATGGTGGATGCCGTTCATCCGTGTGGTGTGAGAAGTTGAAGGGCTGAGATCCACCGGCCAGTCCCGCCACTGTCGGCTGTGGAGGCGCTTTGGACTGCGCCGGTTCTCTTCCGAACCGCAAAGTTCTCCCAACTCCCTTCTTTTATCAACTTCCTCTCGTCCTCCTCCATGAGTTATTTACATCTTTCTGCTTAATCCTCTATCTTGTAAATAGAGGCCTTTTCAGCTGTGAACGCGTCGCCTTTCCGGATTCTCGACACAGCTTGTGTCGTAGCTGGTCGCCATGGGCCTCTCCAAGACCAACAGGATTGTGATCCTGTTGGTGATTGATACTGCTTTTTTCCTGCTGGAACTGATCGCAGGTTTGTCTTCCTCTAGCTCGTTACTCATCTCTAAACTTACACACGCGTCTCTAGGTTATTCCGTCCACTCCCTTGCCCTTGTCGCCGACTCCTTTCACATGGTACGCCCCGCCGATCCCTCTTTTCTATACCCATTGCCTAACGCTTTTTTAGCTTAACGATGTGATTTCTCTCATCGTTGGACTATGGGCCGTCAAAGTCGCCAACCGCGAGACTTCGTCCAAGATGTACACCTACGGGGTGAGTGGTCATCCCTTCTTTGCCCCTTCCCCGCCCTTGTTGGAATCTGGGCTAAAACGCAGACTGTAGTGGCAACGCGCCGAGACTCTCGGTGCGCTCGTCAACGGTGTATTCCTCGTCGCTCTGTGCCTGTCGATTTTCCTCGAGGCGATACAAAGACTGGTGGAGCCGCAGGAAGTGAAGAATCCGAAACTCGTCTGCATCGTGGGTTGCGCTGGGCTGTTGTCGAACATTCTTGGTCTCGTCCTGTTCCATGATCATTCGCATGGCGGCCACGGCCATAGCCACGGACACTCGCATGATATTGAAACTGCTGAGGATATTGAAACTGAGGAACATGACCATAGCCATGCTGCGTCCGCACATCCTGAGCAGAGCACTGCTGTACGTGCTGCCGTTACATCCATTGACGATCGCTTTCTGACATGGTCACACAGGGCGACATCGCTGAACCCACCGCCGCCTATTCCCGACGCCGGACCCTTGATAGCCAACACCGCAGCTCCCGCCGATACAGCACGCCTACCCGTGGTTTGGAGGATATTGGCGGCCACCCTGCTAGCATGCGACAGGAGATCATCATCGCTGCCAACCGACCCCAGTACACCGATGATGATGAGAGTTTCGACTCCGACAGTGGACAGATCGACAATGGTCCGACCGAACGTTCAACGTTGCTGGGCCACAAGGATCACGCAGGAAGCTATACCGATGAGAACACTCCTGTCCGCGAGCGACCTACTACAGCCATCCAAGACCCACACGAGACGCACAACCACGCGCAACCGAAGCCGAAGGACCAAAAGCACGGACATAATCACGATCTCAATATGCGAGGTGTCTTTCTGCACGTCATGGGCGATGCACTGGGCAACATTGGTGTCATCTTATCCGCTCTTATTATTTGGTTGACCGATTACTCGTGGAGGTTCTACGTGGACCCTGGTATTTCGCTCGTGATTACTGTCATCATTCTTCTATCAGCAATTCCCCTTTGCAAGGCCGCTTCCAGGATTCTGCTGCAGGCAGTCCCGCATGGTCTGAGCATCGACCATATCAAGGAAGATATCGAACGGCTCCCTGGCGTTATTGGCTCCCACCATCTCCACGTTTGGCAGCTCAGCGACACAAAAACTGTTGCTTCCATCCACATCCAAGTGGACACTGAGATCAAGGGTGAAGGCTCCGAACGCTACATGCATCTGGCCAAGCAAGTACGCCAGTGCCTACACGCATACGGCATCCATTCATCCACCATCCAGCCAGAGTTTCCTCGCGACAGCGACACGGAGGATAACGGTCCTCTGTCGCAGTCTCACGGGCGGAACACAGATCCCTCACCCGCGATTTCAAGCTGCACCCCGAGCCTTCGCGAGGGAGATCCGCAGGCATGCCTGCTGGAATGCGATGACGACTGCACTGGCAAGCACTGCTGCCCCAAGACATCCACCTAATCACTTCGATATCCATTTTTTCCTATGTTATCTATACGCCTACTTCATTCATAGGTGCCCCCTAAAAGCTCATGTCTCGCCCCTGTATTGTTTATACCCATTGCTCTCTTTTTCGAAATGGTGGCGCTCTGAAATTCCCGTCATTACACGTTATATGTTTTGTCTTCATAGATACTGAGCTGCGACGGGGCCTAATGATACCTTCTAATAAATTGATACTGTACAATGATTTTTTTTTTATAAATAAGAATAGTAAAATCAGCGTCAACAATGCTCAACCAGTCGCTACGAGTGGTCGAGACGGGGAATGGACTTTTGGATCGTCGGACCCAGTCCGCACGTGATGTGGCCAGGTGTCGATCCCCAAAAGCTCAGCAGCACATCCTCTGAAAGATCCACAACTATTTCCACAATTGCACATTGTACAAGGAGATGATGCTGTGATACTTGGCGTAATTGTGTCGTTGCGATTAACAAACCCCGCTCATCGATGCCGGTCGCCCCCTACCGCTCTTCTCTTCGCATAGCGACTCTCCAATTCAGCTCCTGAGTTCAGCCTCCGCGGAGCAATGCAGCAGAGACGATAAATTGCTTCACCACGACCCCCGGTTGCAGAACGACCATGAGCTACTCGTACCTGCCGACTACGAGCGCCAGTGCTTACCGTCCCGCCCGTCGTGATACCCGTACTCCGTCCGGTGTGCTCAAGACCGTACACGACGCCCTGCCATCGTGGGCTACGCAATGGATAAACACTGCCGCTCAGACGGCCTCCGGTCACATTGAGCGCCTAAAGACTAAGGGCGAGCTGAAGGCAACGTTGTTAAGGGCTTCACGGTGGCTTTTAACGATCACAAATGGGCTTATCCTGTTGTGGATATGGACGCTCTGGTGGGGAGAACGGAGTGTTTTCCAGGAGAGTATAGGGTCGTGTGTCTGGGATTCTTGGGAGAAATGGGTGAGGTTAAAATAAACTGGTCTACGTTGTAAATTTGCTAATGGTTGCGACATCTAGCCCACAGAAGCGATTCCTCACCACGTTGCTTTCATCGCTGACCCCCAGCTCGTTGATCCCCACACCTACCCCGGCCGCCCGTGGCCGCTCTCCACGCTGACCGTGAAATTCACGGATCAATACATGCGTCGCTCATTCTCGACAATACAGAATAATCTCGACCCGGACTCGGTCTTATTCCTCGGCGACCTCTTTGACGGCGGGAGAGAATGGAGTACAGCGCACAGCCAGAGCCCGGAGGAGCAATGGAGAAAATACAACGACGACTTCTGGAAGGCGGAATTCCACCGCTTTGTTAAGATTTTCTTGGACCCTTGGAATAGCCAAGAGACGCATTCGACGAACCCCCGCGGGCGCAGACTGATTGGCAGTTTACCGGGAAATCATGATCAGGGATTCGGCTCGGGGGTTCAGATACCGGTCCGCGATCGCTTTCAGAACTTCTTTGGTAAGGGAAACCGTGTTGATGTTATTGGAAACCACACGTTTGTCTCCGTCGATACAGTCTCGCTGAGTGCAATGGATCAACCTGACCCGAAGACTGGGAGCACAGGCGGGGGAGATGGCGCGCGGCCGAACCAGGCGATTTGGCAGGAGCCGGAGGACTTTTTGAATGCGATGAAGGTGCATCGAGGACAGGCGGAGATGGACGAACTACGCTTTCTCGGAACACCTCATAAAGGTCGGCTTTTCAAGTATGACGTTCTCCAGCCCTCTCAGCCTGCGGTGGCCCGGGAGCCTGAGCCGGAGATCGTTGGATTGCCCGCTATTCTCCTGACACATGTTCCCCTGTTCCGGAAACCGGCTACCCCATGCGGCCCGCTAAGGGAGCGATACCCTCCGTCCTCAGACGGAGTCCTCGAAGAGGACGAGCCGAACGCCCTGAAGATCAGCGGCGGCTATCAGTACCAAAACGTACTGACACAAACAATTTCCAACGAAGTGGTCTCCAAAGTAGGCCCAAACCTGATCCACGTGTACTCCGGAGATGACCACGATTACTGCGAGATCACACACCGCGAGTTCAGCAGCTCGCCAAAAGAAATCACCGTGAAGAGCATATCCTGGGCAATGGGCGTCCGGAAACCAGGATTCGTCCTGACTAGTCTCTGGAACCCGATTGATCCTGCGACGGGGAAGTCCATCGACGACTCGGCAGCTCCCGGAAGCACCCTCCAAAACCACCTCTGTCTACTCCCCGACCAACTTTCAATTTTCATCTACTACGGCCTCATCCTAGCCTTGACCCTCGTCACTCTTGTCGCTAGAGCCGCCATCCTCTCTCTCCGCACAACACCCGCACCCACGTCTGACACAGTCCTCCCCCTCACCGAAATACGCGAGCCCCGCACACGCGGCCGAGCCGTCTCCCATTCTTCCTCATCTAGTATCCCCAACGCCTCATTCATCAAACCAGGCGGCCTGGCCAGCCGCGCAACGAACAACAACAACAACAACCCCCGTTATTCCCCACCCTATTCATACAATGAGAGTGGGTACCCCGGCCTAGATTACACCGAGGAGACAGATACATCGAAGTGGAAGCCCACCAACTCCGAACGCCGACGGCGCGGAGGGGATACGCCCTTCGGACGTGCTCGGCATGAGTTTTCCAGCTCGGTGACCAAGGTCGCCAAGGTAGCGCTTGTGTGGTATATCTTTTTGATTTGGCGGTGGTGAATGTTTCCAATTTTTGATTGCCGAGCGAGCGGGTGTATATAGGTACAATATAAATACACATTTGTCCTGTCATTCATCCTGGTCAAGTCCTCTCATAATACCGGGAAATATATACACTTCCGCGCTAGCCCAACACTGGCTAGCTGTGGTCCAAAGCTATACGAGCAACATCCCCTCAGAGTTCGTACTTCACTGACTATTATACCTTACACAACCTCTATCAATCTATCCATTTCTTCCGAATGGCAACGCAGCTTACACCCACCCCAGTGATCCTGGGAACATCGATGCTCGGCCTGGGGATCTACCGGATCCTCGCCCCGCGTCAAGCATACGGGCTCTTTGGCCTCCCTCTCGCTGCATCGTCCAGCCCATCGCCGTTCATCTACAGCTGCGCCGGACGAGACTTGATGCTCGGCATCGCCTATTTTCTTCTCGGTGCCCAGCGGAACTATGAGGGGTTGAGGGCTCTGGTGGTTGCTACTGCGGTCGGTTTTGAAGATCTCCATCCATCCATCTTGGCCGGCTGCATATATTAACGGAGCAATCTAGGTTGCTGCTCAGGTGGATGCGCTCACAGTATGGGTGCACGGGGGACTCAAGTATGGCGGTTGGAAAGGGAAATGGCTTGGTCATTCCCTGGGTGGCGTGGTGCTTGTCGGTGTAGCCTGGAAGGGGTGGGGGCTTTGAAGCTGCCCCTGGTCCTAGAGCTCACCATCTCTCTCGAATTCAAGGGACTCTATGAGGGCCTTCCATATAGTCACACGCAAATCGGCAATAGCATAGAAAACGAGATGAACTTATCCTAGAAAAAAAAAAGGCAAGAGCGACTACTTAGCACACGTCTGTACCTTCCCTCTTTGATGGGTGCATGGATCGCTCCTTCCCCGCAAGTGCTCTTCTTGAACTGGAAGGTGTGACCAAGTATACCTGCCCTAGGTGTAGCATATATATTGTGTGTTGGGGAGGATGGGTAGGAATGGCCTTGATATGAACAGACGGTTATCGCGACATGAGGATCCTTACCAAGAGTCATCTTTTGTCTTATTTTTAGAGCGCTTATCGGGTGTATCTACAAGGCCGAGGATCTTGTCGAGGCAGTATGTATGTATCAGGCTCCGTGATCGGCTGTGGCTGGAAACCGCGTCAGTCTTCCAGCAAGCAGCGATCAATAACACAGGCAATCTCAGGGCAAGATAGGCATTCCACGATTCTTAGCACAATCTCGCAGGCTTCCAATTTTCTTCTCCAAAATCACAGCCACGTACTCCAATATGAGCACGATGAACCAGCCGCTGTACAATTCTCCCGTTGATGCAGAGCCACTTCATCGCTACCGGGAGGGAAGTTATCACCCGACTCTGTTAGGAGACTACCTCCATTCGGGAAGATATCACATTCTACATAAGTTAGACTGGGGAGGTTACTCAACCGTCTGGGCGGCGAGGGATATGAGGTTGTCAATTCCATATGCTGGTGTACGCTTGTTTCATTCAATGGCTAACTATGGCATACAGGGAGGGGAGTGTACGTTGCAGTCAAGATATGCATCGCAGAACGAGAACACGAAAGCCAGTCGCGAGAGTTTCAAACTATGAAGGAGCTGGCATCTCATAAAGCTCGTATAAAATATCAAGCGCAACTGCTTGACCAGTTTGATTTAAAGGATCCAAACGGGCTACACCAGTGCCTAGTCTACGAGCTCCTGGGCCCGAGCGTTTCAGACGTGATTGAAGCCAAGTTCCCTGGCAGACTACCTGGCAAGCTTGCCAAGGCTATTGCAAAGCAGAGCCTCGAGGCACTGGATGGTTTGCAGAAACTGGGTATCTGCCATGGAAGTAAGGAGCGCATTGGAGATACAAATAGCCATTTCTGACAAGTTTAGATTTGCACACCCGCAACCTAGCCTTTATGATGTCTTGCCTAGATGAGGTATCAGAGGAGAAATTTCTTGAAACATTAGGAAAGCCAGATGTAGGCACGGTACAGAGGCGCGACGGGGTGAGCCTGGAACTCGGAAGGCCCAAGTATATCGCCCGGCCTGCCGCACCCCAGACTCAATTGTGGGACTCCGCGCAGACAATCAAGTCGATCGACTTTGGAGAATCATTCAAATGGAATACGGCTCCTCAAAGGATACACATGCCTTTGGTTCTTCGAGCACCCGAGGTTATCTTCCGGGATCATCTTGATCACCGGGTTGATCTGTGAAGTATGGGCTGTATGGTACGTGAACCGGAGTCAAGATGTGTCCCGCCTAGAAATGATATCCAGCATCTAGAGTAACCTTCATTTGGCAGCTTTTTGGACTTTTGTCCGGGTAAGTCGGTTGCCCAAGTGGGATCTCCTTAGGATCCAAGCAGTCAGTGCCCGTTCCCTTGCTCTGAGAGGTTAAATGGATATTCAATTTGTCAGTTCATGGTATTCGGACACTACATACATTACATACAACTCTTTCATGATCCGATAAATCAAAGCGCTTGCAGATATTAGGCGTGCAGACTGGAATCAAACAAGAAGAACGCATGCATTCCCGTCCTCGTCCATCGAAAATCTCAAAGATCCGGGTCATCAAAATCCCACAACGGCATCGGAACCCCTATCTCATTTTGGATGCTTACAAAGTACGGCGGGGGTGAAAAGGTTCGAGGAACGGGGAAGGTCGACAGGTCAGGTTCGCCGCCCAGAGTCGCTTGACTGGGAGACCAGATCTCGTACCCAAAATCCACATTCACCGCAGCGAACCTGCTCGCGATAGTCTCGAGGTTGTTCAGTGTCTCGCCTGCGTCGCAGCGGATTTCCCTCAGCTTTGGAAACTCGCCGCGAGAGATTGCATCCGCGAGTCCGAGGAGGGCGGTTTCCTGTCGCGATGCACTATAATCAATTATTCCGGGGAGGTGAACGGTCTCGATACTCGGCGGCAGAAACTGGGCGAGGATCTCCGAGTCCACAACGGGCGACATTCGAAACTCCTCCATATTGATGAGTAGATACTTGAGGGCTGGAAAATCGCAAAAAGACGATATCGGCGACGCGGTCTTCTCCATCCACCGTCCGCGCTGCCTCAGGTCAAGATGCACCGACTGCAGGGTTCCACAGTGGCGACGGAGACATTCCACGAGGTGCTGCAGCTTGAAATGGTCGTGCGGAGCAAGGACGTTGTAGGGATGGCGGGCGGTCTCGTAGTAGAAGGTGCGGAGACTCGCACACGAGGAGACCAGCTCTCTCAGGCTTCTCTCTCTCAGTCTGCTGAATGTGATGCGGATGTTTTTCAGGTTTGGTAGCGGCGGCGGATCTGCTTGGCCCCAGATCTCGTGGCACATGTGCAGGTTGAGTGTTTCGAGATGTGGCGTGACGGTGAGCAGCGCGCCTGCGCGCCACTCGAGGCCGAACATGTCGCTGGTTGTTGCGTCCGAGCGAAGCGAGATGTCCAGCGTGCGCAGGGGCAACTCCCTGACACCGGCAGCACGTAGCGGGGCCGAGCGCACGATCGCGTCATGGTACGGACCAAGCTGGATGCTACACCGCTCAAGGCCGGGTAGTGCAGCGAGCAGAAGGGAAACAAGATCCGCGGCTCTCCATCTTCGAGGTTTTTCGATTTCTATTGCAGCTGCGAGTGCTCGGATGGCGCGGCCGGCTTCCTTGTCGGTGATGTAGTCTCGCTGTAGCTGGGACCGACCATATCTTAGGGGTACCTCCGTCTCATCGCCGAACGATTCGAGTAGGTATGGATGAATATACACTCGCTTGACGAGTTCCGCAAGATCTCGCCGTCGGGCAATCGTTCTCATAAAGGAGGTAAGTCTGCAATCCCATGTGTAGTAGTCTGAGCGCCAGGAGTCGCCGTAGCCGAGAACGAACTCATGGTGTAGAATGGGCTGCGCAATAGAAGACAGTCTCTTCGAGGCTAGACATATGGCGAATAACGCATGGCGTTGGAGCGAGTACCAGGACGGCTGGTCAGATTCCTGATCATCGCCGTTCAGATACTCATCTGGTGGCACCTGTGAGTGCTTTTCACTGCAGTGTATGCAAAAATAGCCGAATATTTGATGCAGAATCTCCACAGGAAGGCTATCAAGAGACATGCTCCTCGGGTTGCTGGTTGCTGAAGGGTGTTGTCGAGATGAGGCTGAAAGTAGGGTGGACCTGGCGCCTAAACGATGCCAACTTAACATAGCATGTAGGCAGCTGATTGGCCAGGGATACTGCGGGGTTCAGTGGGGGTCAACATCAAGTCACTTTCAATCTCACAACCAGCAACCTTGGGGGAAATTTTTATTGAGCAAGTACGGAGCATACAGACAGCCCTAATTCCGGCCTGCTCTATCTCCTCGGAAACTTATTTCCACGCCGAAAACCAAAGCACCACACTCATTAAGCAACACTTCAGCAACCAAAAAGAGAAGCAGCATGATCTCTCCAACGGACATAACCCACCTAACCCGATGCATCGAACTCGCTCAGGAAGCTCTTGAGGTCGGCGACTCCCCCTTCGGCTCCATCCTCGTCTCTTCCGACGGCACAGTGCTTAAAGAGGAGCGCAACCGCGTCGTCACCACCAACGACGTAACCGCGCACCCGGAACTCACCCTCGTGACATGGGCGCAGAAGAATCTCTCGCCCGCTGAGCGCGCAGCGACCACGGTCTACACGTCCGGCGAGCACTGTCCGATGTGCTCAACTGCGCATGCGTTTGCAGGGCTAGGGAGGATTGTGTTTGCGAGCTCGACGGAGCAATTGGTGCGGTGGAGGGGTGAGTTTGGGGTGCAGGCTGGACCGGTGGCGCCGCTGGGTATTAATCAGGTGGCGCCGGGGTTGGTTGTTGAGGGGCCGGTTGAGGAGGTTAGTGAGAGGGTAAGAGAGCTACATCGAGTGAAGCATTCTGGGGCGAGTGCTTGAGTGGTCGAGGGTAGTACAGCCAGAGCTGTCCCAGTGTGTGTGTAATTGAGATGGCGAGTGACTATCTGATGTGGTTTTGAGGTGTTAATCCTTCTTTCTTGTCTAAACATGGTGCGAATGACGCTTTCCAGTTTGTTTAGTTACATACGGTGCTCCTGATTCCAGCGGTCCGCGGACTCGCCGTTGCCCGTCAGCCACAAGCCCTAACTGCAGGAAGCCTGGTATCTTTGGGATTTTCTGCTCGGTGTCGTCGCGACTTGCAAATTGCTAACTCGGGCCTTGGATTTTCGCGCTTCTCTCTTTCGCTCGTATTTACATACTAGAAGTGGCCTATATCCAGGCATTCTAGCCTTCCACTTTACACCCCAGCTTATGAGTCTTTTGTAGCCTCAGAAGACAAAAGCAATCACATGTCACTTGAGCACATCATATAGCTAGCTACAGCACGGAAACAAACGGTATATTATAGAGTGTACCCCTTCAACTCCTCCTCAGTCCACTCCCACAACCTTGCGCCAACATCTCATCCTTGCCCAACTCCGTCGCCGCCCCCCCCCCCCCCCCCCCAATACCCACAGGCTCATAATACTCCCCACTAGTAACCCCCTCCTTAGCCACGCTCGCCCACAGCTGATTCCTTACCCCCTGATTCACCGGCGTAACGACCTTATTCGCCACTCTCCCCCGGATCCGGATAATCAACGGCGACCCCGTCGCATTATTCATAAGATTCGTCCGCACGACCCCCGGGTGGATCGCCGCAACCGTAAACTGCGGGTACAGCTTCGACGCATGGCGCGCCCACAGGATCGCAGCCAGCTTGCTCTGCCCGTATCGGCCGTAGGCCCCCAGACTGTCCGCCGCGGTGCGCAGCGTCTCGTATCTGATCCCGTCGGGCTTTGGCGCGTACATGTGGCCGTGCGAGGAGAGGGTTATGATCCGTACGTCTTCTGAGTCCGGGAGGAGGAGGGCGGTGTTCTCGAGGAGTGGGGTGAGGAGCTTTGCGAGGAGCGCGTGGCCGAGGTAGTTTGTTCCGAATTGCAGCTCGTAGCCGTCCTTTGTCAGCCCCGGGGGTGCCGCCATGATCCCCGCGTTGAGCATGAGGATATCGAGCCGGTCCGAGTTGGCGAGAACAGTTGCGGCTGCTTTCTTGACTGAGTACAGGGAGGCGAGTTCGAGTTCGAGAAAGATGATGTTTGCGGGCTTGGGGAGCGCCTTCTGGACCTCATCGAGCGCCGCTTGGGCTTTGGAGGGTGTCCGTGCCGCGAGATAGATCTTTGCCGGGTTGTGCTTTGCGTATTCGAGGACGCATTGCTTGCCCAGGCCGATGTTGCCGCCGGTCACCAGGATCACTTTACCATCCAGCGGCGGAATGTCGCGGTCCGCTTTGAAGGGGACGGATCTTTTGCCGATGTTCATGACGAGATGAGGTGATATTAGACTCTCGAGTCGGGAGAGTTATGAATAGACACAGGAATGTATATGCAACGTTGTATCTGCATCCTGTAGAGCCTACAACATCGGCGAATTTGTATAGAAAGTCGGAGCGTAAGCCACAACTATACAAATGCCGCTAAGCACTTTAGCGCCGGGTTTTTAAAAGCAAGCAACGAGTCTGTTAGCCCCGATTGGCACACACTTTTGTTCCGCATGAACCAAACGCATGCAGGCGAGCGTAGCGCAACAAAGAAGCCAACAACACTGCCGAGGTAGGAGTAGACCCTCCTTGATCGTTTGGGATACCCTGAGGCGAATTCGTGCGTTCAGGCTGTCAGAGCGTAACCTATTCGGGGTTCGCCGATGCAAGACGCAAAGATGCTGGATTGTATGCTTAGTTTTCCATCTGGACTCGCTACTGGCCATACCAATCTAGGCTCACGCACTTTTGAGGATCTTGACTATAGCTAAGTTTGGAAAGAGCTAGGTGCCAAGGTCGTTCGTCACTAACTGACACTTAAAACTATCAAAAGCTCAACGCAATCTAGGGCCATGATACCCGCGTTGTTGACAAGCACATTGAGTGCGGCCCCATCGGCCCGGGAATTGTCTGTTTCTGATGCTTTTCGGCACGGCGACAAGGCGGAGAGGTCTAATTTTAGAGTGGAACCTGGTTCATCCGCCTTGGGACCGTATCTGTGGATTAGACACCCTCCTACCGGAAGCTGTACCAACCAGTCGGTATACAACAAGGTGAAGGAGGAGAGACAGCAACCCTGTAGGAGCACCTAGTGATAACCAAGAGTTAAGGAACTATTCTGTTCATGATCGCAACCCTCAGAGCAGCGTATTCATAGCGAGATCCCGCCCCTGGTCTTCGTCGATGCAATGTACACCAAGCGGGTATAAGGCTTGTAGTCTAACCAGAACCCTCCGAGCATAGTCAAGTGGCCCCAGCCACAAAACGGCAGTCTACATTTCCCGTAAAGCTGTACTCGAGGATGGTCATCGATCCTAACTCGGGCAAAACAACGGAAACAGGTAATACTCTAGTCCTCCTGGCAGATCATCTAGATCTCGGCCCGAACATCTCCACTATGTAGGGCTACGATGTGCCGGCCCCAATCACAGATCCAACTCTGTCGAACAGCGTTTTGTGCTGCCCACGCTGCTGGCGTCCTTGGGCTCTATACTGCGACAGGATCCAAGGAGAGAAGATGCGCGCAGAAACAGACAGGTCACAGAGATTGTAAACTTCGGTGTTGTATAGGTGACCCAGAAGCTGTGTGCTACTATGCTAGACGATCTTGTATTGGCGTATTGGTTATGCGGAGTTGGTTCACCCACCCCATCTACCACGTTGATAAACTCCTTCGGCAGGCCCAAACACGGCCGATATTGATACCGAATCCGAACAAATCAAAGATACGAGAATCAGGTGAAAAGCGTCTCCTGGCCTCCAGCTGAAGGCGTAATCCGTAGTACACTATGCAGGTTGGTCGGCCGTCCACTCGATGTTTTGTGGGGCAACGAACCACCTTGTAAAAAGCGAGTCCTGTTCAATCGTCGAATCAAAAGTGGAGCGACTGAAGGTCAAGCGCAAGTCCAACGTGGGAGATGATCCATGTGCAACTGGACTAAATGACATGATGCAGCTCTCCCGTATTGCGTTCCCTTGAGTTTACCCCAGGACGACAAGTTTGAAGTTGGACTTTGTGAATGTTGGCTGAGGCCAGTCGGCATATCTCTGCTGTTTCTAGTAGACTTGAGGTAGCCACACCAAGCAAATCCAGGACGAAGGACTTACTCACCAGAACGGGTCTAGGCACCAATCTATTGCTCTCTATTGGGTTGAATGATTCACAGGCCTCGAAGAAATCTACAAAGGGTATGCATGCGGGCTTACCACAGCTGAACGAGCGGTTTGAAGTGTTTCCAGGTCTTCATTTCTACCTAGCAGTTGTATATTCCGAAGGCGACACCTGCCGCCACCACTCCAAAAAAGGCCCATGAATCGGACAGGGAGTCGCTGTCTCCGCCCGACATTATTTGTGTTGTATTACCGCCGGTCAAGTCAGCTGCAGGGCTCGATCGAGTTCTCAGTCATCCGTCCGTCCATTGATTTTTCCTTTCCTTTCACTAGCCACAAACGAGTATCCACTCAATTTCACACGAAGAGCAACAACCAGAACGAGAACCGAACTCCGAGCCGCGAGGAGGTGCCAATTATCCGCAATTATATCCGGTGCCAGCAATTGGGGATGTTTAACTGAGGAGGACGAGGATCACGCTGTCACCTCGCAGGAACCTGGGCGATAGACAAGAATCAGTACGGGATCGAACTCTAACCGGGGGTGGGGGGAATGGTACATCTTGGAGATAAATCTGTCCTTGTTCACAGTTCGCTTGCTGCCCTTCTGGGGTTCCGACCACATTTCTTTCTGTGAATTATTAGCGATCTGATATGGCTGAGAGCTCAACGGTAAGACGTACGACGTTCTCAAGGACCCTAGTAATGACGTGTTAGTATCTTTATACCATAGGCCACGGCAGGACAGACGGGGCACGTACATGTTGCTGTGACGGTCAAACGCCTTGACACGAGCGAGCCTATCCCAGTGTAAGCAGTTACTTTTATCCATCAAAATCGAGTTTCGGGAGGCGCCGCGTACAGTTTCCGGTTCGATCGCAGACTGATCAGGACCTGCGTGTTTGTCCTGACGGCGGTCTGAAGTAGCGATAGAGGACCATTGCTTAGCTCATATTCCTCCTACAAGCCATTAGTCATATCCACCCATGCGAGCTAAATTTTCGAGCGCCGAAGGATTGCGAACAAGGGAGAACGTACGATCTGGGCGATTTCATATTCCCTAGGCAGGCGCAGGTTAGTTGTCGGCCAGATGCGCGAGATCGAGAAAAGGCAACTTACGTGCACTCTGAGCGAGGCTTTTGGAGAAGGGTTCTGCGATTGTTAGTAATAGATAATCGAGCCTGAAGCAAAGAGGGACGTACTGGATGTTTGAGTCTGCCATTGTGTCGAATATGTGAGCTGCTGTTTGATCTGTCGGTCGCGACTTGAAATGATAGTGCTATCAGCTCCAGATTTGTGATCACGTGAGCGGCATCTCTGGCGCGGAGAAACTTAGAGCCGATTTCTCATTTGTCTCGCCGAAATCACGTGTCAGCCATCGCCATGTCAAGGGCGGCTAATTAATCTCAACAGCTGCTTTTTCCACGAATAAGATTGAACCTGAATTCTGTCAAGTGGCAGACGGATGGTGGAGTGTAGACTGACTGGTTTGCAATGAAAGCCATCAAGATCCCCACAGTAAGGCGACTTGCTGGCTTGGCCCACTATGTAGCCAAGCATAGGGGCCAAGCATCTCAGCGCTATATACATACTTGCTCGACTGACTCCATCTACCAAGTTCTGGAAGTGCATAACACCCTCACTCCAAGCCACGCAGGTAACCTAATCCCCGTGTTAATATCATCCGCCTATTAGCTTCCCAGAAACCCCAACGCGACACCAGGGGCAGTGCCCACAGGCAGCAGGATTCCCCGCACACTATAACCGCTCGTATCCAGTCCATTAAGGCAGAAGAGGATGAAAACCGTCTTTCTCTCCTCCTCCAACCAAAAACCACACACGGAAAGTAAGAAACCAAGAAACGGGACACTATGGGCAAACGCAACACGGTCAACGACACCGTATTCCCCAACTCCTCCCCCGCAATTACACGCTCCAAAATCTCCACCTCGACCCTTTCAAACCTGACCCACGCAGACAGCATCCACCGCAGCACTCTCTCCTCGGTGACCATCACCCGGAGTAATAATCCCGACGCAGGCCCCGCGGCGGCAAAGGGTAGTAGTGGTGCGACCACCTTGCGCCGCTGCATCATCAGCAACTCGACCCTCTCACACACATCATGCCGCCGCGGCAAAGTGAGCGAGAGCACGCTGCAAAATGTGCGCGCGGCGCGCTCACTGCAGGCGACGAACTCGACGCTGAGTGATGTGGCGAGTTTGCGGCGGGTGCGCGTGGTGAATTCGACGGTGACGGATCAGAGTGTGATGGCACGGTCGGAGGCGCGGGACAGTGTTGTTACCCAGAGTGCGGTCTATCGGTCTTCGCTGGAGAAGAGCCGGGTTGTTAAGAGCCGGGTGAAGAAGTCGACGTTGAGGGATTGTGAGGTTACTGACTGTGTGATTCTGAATACGGATTTTAGGGGGATGGTGCTGAAGAATGGGGTGTGGAGAAATGGGAAGCTAGTGGGGAGTGTCGGGGAAGGCGTTGTTGCTGTTAGTAGGGATGGCAAGGTATGTCTCTCTTCACTGCCCTGGGGTCTGACGTTGATGTTAATCTTGAATAGCAGGTGGAGTTACCGGAGAAAGGTGTGGTGGACCCAGCAGTTTGGATGAATGAACTCGCATCTGAGACGGAGAGCAGTGTTTTTGAGGATAGTGACAGTGATGAGGAGGATAAAGACCTTCCGCCGCCATATACGCCTTGATTTTTGATCACCACTTTTCCTGTCGGGGCATATCTCTGGACATTTGTTATTCTACTATCGTTACGAATGTGCGAATGAAATGAACAATGTAGTATCTATCTTTTTTTTGTATATAGGATCTGCATCTCAAATTGCAGAAATAGTTTGTTTAGTATATGATACGTGAGAAACATTACGTTTGCGGTTTCTCAGGCTCTTCAGGAATGGTTGTAAATTTCCGCAAGACCTGCTTCAAGGCTGGTCGTCGAATAGGTTTGCTGTTGCGGACGGTCAGACCCGAGTACTAGGCAGCAACGGACGGAAGGGGTCGCGAGGAGCTCACCTGATAAACATGTCCATCCCAGAGTTCATGCAGTCTTTGATATTACTATCCTCCGAGAATGCACTGAGCGCCACAATTGGCGCCGAGTAGCCCATTTGGCGAATGAGACGGGTACTCTGGATGCCATCCAAGTTAGGCATCTACCAAAGTTAGTGAGATGAAACCGATCGAGGGTGGGATGAAGGTCTGACCTGGATATCCATAAAAATAAGGTCAAACACTTTGCCCTCCTCCATATTAGCTTTGACCGTGTCATAGGCTTCTTGCCCATCTTTAACCACTGTCACATCGTAGACTTCTTCGAGTGCTAACATCCTCAGAACAACCTCCTGGTTCACAACATTATCCTCGGCCACCAAAGCGCGAATCTTCCTCGGCTCATCGCCATCGCTGGGATGAACAGGCGGTGCGAAGAACGGCTGACTGAGGCCAACCAACCGGGGCTGGGAATCTTGTTTCTCGGAAAGATTAGTGGTCGATTCATGGCTCGCGGCATGGCTATGATTGGAGGGCGCTCTTGCAACGGTGGCCAGCTCATCTAACGAGAAAACGCTCGAGGTTCGCGACCCCGCAATGCTGGAAGTAGTGGTGCTAGGTGCTGACTCCTTAACGAACCCTAGCGGGATGCGCACAGAGAATAGCGTTCCTTTGCCCTGTTCACTCTCGAGTAAAATATTTCCACCCATCAGCTTGGAAAGCTGTGAACAGATACTCAAACCAAGTCCTGTGCCCCCGTATTTGCGGTTGAGGCGTAAATCGCCCTGGACGAATGGCTCGAACACGCGCTGCTGTAGATGGCCTGGAATACCTGGCCCAGTATCCTCGACTTCGAATTGGAAAACCAGATGCCTCATATTGGCAGGCGGAGTGACGTCTGTATTCTCGTCTGCCCCATCTCTTGGATTCTCGACAGAGGCTCGAGGCCTTGAGCTTACACGGGACGAACCGCGTGACCGCCAGCGCGAAAGAGGTCGAGAACCTGGTCGTGAGCTAATCGGACGCGGTTGATCTTCTCCAAGGCATTTGATACGGACGGCGACAGTGCCTTCTTCTGGCGTAAATTTGAGGCTGTTGCCAACCAGGTTAATTAGAATTTGTAAGATCCGGTGCTGGTCACCCCATAGAACCATATCCTTTAGACGACTAGTTCCTGGGGGTCCCAGAACTGGACCAGGCGTCCGAGTGTCACCTTCAGGAGCGTCACGTATTCGAGCAGCTTCCGGTTGGCAGAAATTTATGCTGAACGAGATTTGCTTCTCCTGTACTTGATTCTGGAAAATGATCGCCAGCTGAGATCGAATATCCGACATTTTGAACTCTTTCTCCTCCAACCGAATGGCTTGGTCGACTTGGTTCCGGCTAAATGTCAACAGATCGTTCAGAAGGTGCAATAGAAGATCACCGGACTTGTATACTGTCTGGAGGGACTTCTTGATCCTCGGAAGGTCGTCTTCTCCCATGCACACTGCGCACATACCCAGAATGCCATTCAGCGGCGTCTTCAGCTCGTGCGAAATATTGGCAATAAATAATGTCTTGCTTTCATTTGCCGTCTCCGCCGCAACCTTCGCTTTCTCCAGCTCCCGCGTTCGCTCAGCTACCCGTTCTTCCAAGCGATTGTATTGAATAACAAGTTCATCGGACATCTCGTTGAATGTGCTCGTCAGTTCCGTGAGCTCGTCAGTAACTATATGTCGACGCTCTTTAACTCGGTTGGGAATCTGGAACTGCTGTGGTTCGACATCGCTATGCCCACGGTTGTTACCCGACCCACTCCCGTGCCGTCGGAGATGCCGGCTCCAAGAGAAGAAGCCGGCCTTCTCATTGCTGTTCTGCATCGCAGCGTCGATGGGATCAAGGACAGTTGAGAGGGATGGACTTGCGGGCGGTGCCGATGATGGGCTGACAGACCGCTGAGTGGCCTCGCGAAGTCTTCGAATGGGCGCGACCGCAAGATGAGCGAGGGGTGGGACAAGAAGAGCGATGGCCCCAGTAGTCCCGAAAACACAGGCCAATATAATCTTTCGCAACCGCGAAACGGAAGCAAATGCTTCCGCGTGCGTCTCCTCGACTATGAGCACCCATTCCACTAGAACGCTCCGCTGCTGAATTGCAGAAACCGCGACGTGCCGGTCGTTTTCATTCCGTGTCGATAGCCTTGTTATCGAGCGATTCATCGAATCGTATGGCTTGCTGAGAACCTCTAGCGCAATCGCGTAGTCACGCAATGGAAACGTTGCTCCGGCAGCTATGGCCTCGCTATGCCGGCTTGATTGGTTCGGTAGCGGGGTCGGTTCAAAGACGTATCGCACTTGTTGATCTGCCAGCCCATCAACCTCTGCGGCAGAGGTGGCAGTCGCCGGTCGTGCTTCAACAGGGAAGCGGTTTTCCGGGCGTGCAGGGGAGAGAAGGAACACTTGACCAGTGCTCCCAAGACCTTGCCGGGAACTCAGTACTTCTTGCAGATTGGCCGCGCTCGCAACAACACTAGATTCTCAGTGAAGGGTCGGTTAGTGTAGGCGACAGTTACTCACGTCATGTACCCCAGGATATCAGCAGCCGATGTATTGTTAATGATCGGAATCGTTAAAGAAACTAGCGAGAAGGAAGTATTGGTCGCGAGCGGTCCGAGAAGTAATGGGCTAGTTATCGTCACCGGTACGTTCCCAAAGGCATATATCTCGCTCGAATTGACACCGGTTGTCAAGTTCGGGTATAGGGAAGGAGGGTATCCAAGCCCCTCATCGCCCAACAACACCGCCGTACCATTGGCATAAGTATATGGAAGCGTAATCTCAGGAACATCGTCGCTCGTCACGTTGAGTAATTGTCTGCTGCTTGCTTCGCTGGATCCGACCTCTCTAGAGAAAATGCTCGCTTGGTATAGGCTGAGGAAGCCACGAGTACCTAGTGCGGACTGCACGTCGTTTATTGATGACGCCCAGTTCGCCTGGCTCGTATTCCCCGAGTAGTAACGTTGCAGCGCATTCTGTACAAGGACTCGGGTGATGATGGTTCGGCCTGTTGTCTCGAGTAGGTCCAGGTTCGATGCGATCTGACTCGACTTTATGGTGGCTACGAGGTCGAGGCTTTCGGATCTGCTCCATGTTAGTGGGAGGAGGCGGCGGATGACTATTATAAAAAGCCATACTTGACATCGACCACAAAGTTGTAGTTGTTAATCCACTGTCAGAGTTAGTGTTGACTGTTGAGATGCTAAGGGGCTCTGGCAAGGCTCTGCTTACTGTCGCAATAGCGAGGGCTGCCAGCCCAGCGAGGGCAGTAACCAGCACCAGCAGCCCCAGCTGCACGGCAATAGGAACGCGCATTCGGACGCAGATTCCCGCTCATTTAAGGAGGCATTCCTGGCGAGAAAATCAAGCGACGCGATGCAAGATGAAGATAAGAGAAAGACGCCGAAGTCGAGACATTGGGCTTCCACCGAGGTTGTCGACGCCAGTCATCCCCAGGAATACGGAAAAAATATCATTTAGCGATTGGATTGATTACTTGTAGGGTGCGAGGATCTAGATGGGCCCATAATAACGGGAAGCGACATTATCCGGGTCAGAAAGAGAGGCAGAGGGACCCCTGATTCGTGGGTAGCTCGCCTAAAATAGTCCAGACAAATAGTGTGTTGGCTTCCTTGATTTTTACTCGAGTAATGACAGCTTGACAGGTTCCGCTGCGGCCGCAAGAATCGCATTTGACCGAGTCGAGGAGGCAAAATTGGAGAACTTGTGGTGAAACACTGGAACGTGAGCGCAACGTCCACGGTTGAAGGTAAGCTTGCTTAGAGTCATGTGATGGCAGTCTGGTCCTTCTTTGTGTTCTGGAACGCAACGACTTCGAGCCGCTTTACATACCAATTCCATCACGATGATTCACAAAAGCAACCCTCAACTCGATCCATGGATCGGGCGCTTCCGAAACACGAAGTCTCCCAAACACTTGTGTTTGAGGAGGCTCTTTCAACGCCAGTATTTGGCCTCTAACTTGTCGAGCTCTGGCCACAGCCTCCTCCGACACCTCGCTGCGTTTGCTAGCGACTAGCTGGAACCCGTTGATCCCCTGCAAGAGGAGTGCATTTCTTAGCATTTTCTTCCGCCAGTCTTCCCCAGCAGCTTCTTCATCGGCAAATCCCTCATCCAGATATTCTCGAATTGCAGCAGCCCACATCCGTCTCCACCGTCCACAACCCAGAATGTGCCGGAGTGCCATCTGGTCATTGTAGTAGGAGAACCGCGTTGCGGGGTCAGGGTTATGCGGCACCTCATTGTCGGGAAGCCAATACACGAAGTACGTGAGCCGAGTGGTGATGTCGAAACTAGGTAAATTCTCGGCAGGGTTCAAAAATGCCTCCATGCTGCGCCCGAATAGTTCTCCATAAATGATGATCTGGAGCGTTGCGCGGTCGGCGTCGGTTGAAAGCGTTTCGGCTTCACTTACGCCGCCGTCCCAGAACTTGGGCGTTTCCATCCACTGCTTCCCTGCCATTTTATCTATCTTTTCGGAGAGCGGGTTTATCGTGGAGAACCGCGCAAGGTGGGTTTCGCGGATGCGATCAAGGGTGAGGCCGCTATGTTCGAGGCAGAAGTTGTAGAGACTGTAGATCCCACCGCGAAAGGCTTCGAGGAGCTTTTCTGTGCGTTCTTGGGAGCCCAGAGCCCAGTCACTGACCGACCGGACTGAGGCAGCGGCGAGAAAATGGGGATGCGGGGAGAAGAACGTTGGCGCGGAGGCGTCGGCGAGGCGGAGAATTGTGGATGGGAGCGTTCTCGAAAAGGCGTGGCGGAGGTCTGGACAGGAGGAGGCGGCGTTGGTGAAATCTTCGATGTTGGACAGGTAAGAAGGAAGAAGGAAAAGGACGTCGAGGGGGAGAGCAGTAAGAGACATACTGGCAGTGTTATTCCAGTACAACGTAAGGGGTGATGGCAGGACCGAACCTAAGTGCGGGGCAGTTTCCTCATATACTCTGCGACAGAACGATCTTCAACGCCAATCTCTCTTGATCTCCGCCAACCGCTCGGAGACCTTCAGCATGCCTCATTCAGTGGTTGACAATCCTCAATCACTTCTCCACTAATGCCACTAAAATCGCCAGATAACACTTTAGCCTGGCGATCACCCACTGCCTCCCGGATCAGTACCTGGATCAGGAACTTCCGAGGCTGGGCTTGACTAGTTGAGCAATAGAAAGCGAAAGTAAGTCACCTAGTGAACTGATTTATTGGAGTATTAGCCTACGGTGTTATATACTAGACATTACTATCACTGCAAACTCCCAGCCATAGCCATAGCTTGGCCGCTGGAAGGCCTCGATATCCACGCTTACCGCACGACCGGTCCAACGGGCAACAACAGGAATCCCAGCAAGAACCGCACAATATCTAGACCCAATGCTAGGATTGCCCTTGGGTCAGCAATGCCTGTCAGCTGTGTCTTCCTCGAGCATCCCTTCTTCACTGCAACACCGTTCATGCGATCAATCAACCAAAGGAACGCATCCGGGGCACCTGTGATGGTTAAGAGCGCATGTTCCGATAGCACATCGCGCACGTACTCGACATTTGCACCGTTGGCGCAATACGTCTTGTACAGGTCGTCGCTGTCGCCGACAGGGCTAACCTCATCGTTGGCAGACTTGTAAATGAATAGTGGGATCGTAGGTGTATTTTGGCCCATTGCGTTTTCGTTAAGCAGCTGAGTGGCAACGGGACCTTTGAAAATATTCGGATCCTTCACATAGGTATAAATGTCGTCGCCCAGATACTCGATGAGGTTGCCTGTGAGGCAGAGATTCTGCGTCTTGTTGAAATCAGCCCATTTATCGGGGACAATGTTGTCGCGAATGAGTCCGACCGCAGAAGGATATTCGTTGGCGAGACCCTGAATGCCCGCTGGAATAAGTCCAGTGAAGATACCCTTGTTCGAGGCTTCAATAACAGGCAGGATCTTGGGCACTGTTCCTCCCAGAGCAGCGCCCACAATTTTCAGCTCTGGGGCATATGACGGTTGTAATTCAGCAGCGAACCCACTCGCAAGACTACCGCCGGAGTATCCCCACATTGAAACAGTGGCCTTGGCCGAGATACTAGTGAAGGAGGTAGAGGCCAAGGCAGCACGAATGTTATCTAGCACAGCTTGTCCCGACAGGTGGTTGGCCAGGAATGCCGACCTGGGACCAAGATGGTCGGGGATGATAACGACCCAGCCTTTGTTCAAGGCCGAGCTCATGAACAGATACTCCAGCTGAGGCATGATAAGGGCAAGGGCCTCGCCCGCATCTGAGAATTGCTGAAGTGCGAACGACGGAGAGCAGCTCGGGTCCGCCGCATCTTGGGCAACCTGGTACGACAGCACTTTGGTGTAGTCTGCATTGTGTGGGACGAGAACGGTCGTCACAGTGGTAATGGGCTTGCCGAAAGAATCAGTCGTTCGATAAAGGATCTGATGCGAGGCGTCAAGATTGACTTTGGCCAAGCCGAACGCCGCGACAGGGAAAGGAGGAGTCCGGTGTCGCAGAATCGTGCCGGGCGCCTTAGTCTCCCACCCAGCTGGGGGCTGGTAGAAGGGGTCCTCACCCGGTGTGAGCGGACCATCTCTTTCATTCACAGCCGGCAAGGCCGATGCAAGAAATGGCACCAGGAGAAGGAGGAGCTTGAAGAGGAGAGAGGCCATGACGAATAGAGCGGCTAGGGCTGGGGGATTGGCAGGAGATCGAGGGTCGACAAGCTGGGCGACCCGGCTTCTTTTTGTACTCTCCACATCATGGGGAACACTGCGACTCGCTTACTTTGGGCCATGAGCCTGCAGAGCAGGAGGTACGCTGATCGTGTCGACCGGCGGCCTGCTCCAACAACATCAACGTCTATACGCGCGATACGGAAAATAATGACTCGAAAAATAAAGCACACGCTCTGCGAACGAGAGACCGAGGTGCCAGCCTGTATTATCAACAGGGGTCCATGTGAAAGACCCCCAAGCCAAACACACGATCTTATTGCTGGAATTCCCGCGCTAGTGAAGACCCGGTCACAGTTCTTCACCAGGAGCCGGCTCTAATTCGGGGCTTTGTGGGTTCTTGTTGGCCGATCCTCATTATTCCCCAGATTCTTTGCCCAATTTTTCAGCCACTTGAATAGGATCGTACGGAGTACATTCGGAAGATATTCCTTGTCAATAATAGTAATAATAGGATAATGGAAATGCACAGCATCTACGATCAGCTGTCATACTCGTCGAGCACCTTCTGCGTCCATTCCCAGAGCTCCCCCGCCAACTCCTCATCCTTAGCTCTCGAATCCAACCCGCCAAGCTTTCCGACAGGCTCATAAAATGCCCCATTCGCAACCTTTTCCTTGCTTGTCGACATCGCCCACAGCGAGTTATACGCCCCCTCTTCGATGCTAACCATCTTCCCCACATTCGAGACATAGACAAACCACCGTTTGACAGCGCCCATCCCCTCTACTAGTCCTGTTCTAATGACGCCCGGGTGAATGGAGACAGACGTGATCCCGGGGTACCTCCGCGCTAACTCCTTTGCATAGAGGAGGTTGGCCAGCTTGCTCTGCCCATACCGAAACCACGACCACATGAAACCTTTGTCCTGGGTTGTCTTTAGTTCGTCAAAGAGAATGCCGGATGTCCCGAAAGCCGCCATCTTGAAACCGAGGGAGGTCAATATCACGATACGTGCGTCGACTCCACCTTCTCGGTTGTCGGAAGTCGCTTGGAGAAGAGGCAGGAGATGGCGAATCAACATCGCGTGACCAAGATGGTTTGTCCCGAATTGTATCTCGTACCCGTCTCTCGTGAGGCCAGGGTCTGTCGCCATAATCCCTGCGCTGCAGAGCAAGACATCTAGGCGGGCCTCCTTACTCAGAAACTCTGCCGCAGCATCCTTGACTGAGGATAGTGAGGTCAAGTCGCATTTTATGAATGTGACCTTCGTCTTGGACACTGAGCGTATCTGTTCAATGACGGAGTCCGCAGCCTGCGCGTTTCGGCCGGAAATATAGATCCTGGCAGTGTTATGCTTGGCTAGTTCCAGGGCGGTTGCGGCTCCTAGTCCGGCAGTTCCTGTCCCAATCAACATAAATATCAGTCAAAAGGATGTGCTAGGCACGATCGCATACCACCGGTAATGAAGAAGACTTTTCCAGAGAGATCGGGAATGTCTTGGGGCCTGAAGGTAGATCTCATTTTCGCTCAAGTTATGACAGTCCCTGGGCAACATTACAATTTGCTAATCGACTGATTTATGAAGGACCGTCGCTCTACTTATAAGTTTTCTGCTCAACATGTCGCACAGAGGCAGCAAGGGATTACATACGCCGACACGGACAACGGATGGATAATTCTCGCCGCCTCTCTTTGTTCCTGAAAGGTTTAAAATCTGGTCTCCTTTGTCCAACCAACATGCAACAAACTTACCAAGAGCCTATCGAGTGAGGAGCTTTACAGAGTCGATCCACACAAACAAGGAGCATATCCGCCGAGAACAGTTAGGCGCGGCCTCCAAGCTCCAGCCAATCAGAATGCGCACAAAACGACGCAGCGAATCACCACGCCAGCGCTGTGAGCCGCAAACCCCACTGCCCAGGTGGGCTTGACTTAAGTCGCAACTCTACGTATACAGTCCTTCTTTTCTTTCTTTGTGTTTCCAGCCTACGTTGCTATAATAAGAACCAAATTATGAGTCACTCCATCCCTAAGTTTATGGCTGTGAGTAGCTACAAGTCAATATTTGCTTGAGTGACAATCAGCGTACTTATTAGGTGCGAGCGGGCACGAATGCACCCTCACTAGGCCGAATCGCGGTAGTGACGAAGGCGCGACCAAGATGGCCACTGGCCAGTCAGACTTACCTGCCTTTATTAGGTAATTGTTCCTTCCTCTGAACGGAAATTGGCTGAAGATTACGATGAAAGAGCGACCCACGAAGCGCGCCTGTTGCACTTGCCATACTCGCGTTATCCTGGCAAGGCGCCCCTTCCTCTTTTGAAGGGCTGACGCATAGCACGGAAGGAGGCACGGCTGCCTGGTATCACTCCTTCCTTTCTAAGGTCGTCAATTTATGCATGGTTCACAAGGAAGGTGCGACCAACTTGGCGGTACAATTGTACCTACCATATCTATTCAATACGCACTTTCTTCTTTTTAACAACTGTACGCAATACGGAAGGTACGGTGGCCGGGGGTCAAGTCACACCTTCCTTCGAGGATATTCA
The DNA here is from genome assembly GCA_027569055.1 of Aspergillus baeticus. Classification (NCBI taxonomy): domain Eukaryota; kingdom Fungi; phylum Ascomycota; class Eurotiomycetes; order Eurotiales; family Aspergillaceae; genus Aspergillus; species Aspergillus baeticus. The sequence continues at coordinate 712,773 of JAPDEI010000007.1, forward strand.
GTGATTCACTATCTGAGAAGGTACGGCCAAGAGGGTGACTCGACCGCACCTGCAATGTCAATGGGTAGTCACTCCTTCCTATCCAACCCTTCCCTCAGAGAGACTGATTGCGGGACCTTTCCGGGTCTCGAAGCGCCTTCCTGGAAAGAGACTAAGCGTCAAACTAGTCGTAATTCCAATTCGTATATACCGGGGGGTCATTATATACAGGGGGCTCTATATATTCGTAGCATATACAAGAAAAAACAAGGTTTAGACAGGCAAACACGCTAAAAGAGCAACACACATAAAATAACACAAGCGGGAAAGAAGAGGATTTGATTCCGCTTCTAAATCACTCCACCCCTCTCGGCACAATACTCATGGCCCTGGCCTCAGCGGGCATCGTAGCCCACAGCACCTGCCGCACCTCGCGCCCAACCTGCTCGACCGCATCCATCGCCCAGAGCACATCCAGATGCTCGTACTCCTCGATCACCTTCGCATGCGCGACGCGCACGTACGGCTCGCGCCCGCTCTCGAACCGCGCCAGCAGCTTCCGTCCGTCAACTAGCTCGTCCGCCCCGCCGACCCACAGCGCAAACGGCGGCGTCGTCTCAGGGCCATACCACGCTGCCGCGTTCGTGCGCGTGAGATCATCCGCTGCCGCGGGGGGCTCGAGCGGCTCTGCTGCTGCGGTGGCGGTTGTGGTGGTGGTGGGATGATGGACGGGGATACTACGCGCGCCTTCTTCCTCTTCGAGCTCCGCGAGGCATCGGTCCCGCGTCGCGAGGATGCACTGGTGCGTCGCGAAGCCGTCGGCGCCGAGCCACCAGCGGATCGTCTCGGTGCTCACGTACACGGGCGCGAACTGGAACATGCGGTCGCGCAGGCCGTAGTCCCAACGGGCGTCGGACCAGTTGAACAAGTGCGAGAAGACCGTGTAGCCGAGTTTGCCGTAGATGCGCGCGTGCAGGTGGCGGCGGACGGTCAGCATAAACGGGATGAAAGAGTGGATGCCGAAGACGAGGCGGAAGGCGTTCGGGGGGATGAGACGCATGAAGCGGAAGTAGATGCATTCGACAAGCGGGCCGGCGTAGACGGCGGGTGCGAGCGCGCAGAAGATGGAGATGTATTTGCCGAGTTCGGGGCGTTGGTCCTTGGCGAGGGCGACAAAAGTTTGTGCGGTACCTTGCGAGTGGCAGATGAGACCGAGTTTCGGATACGCGGTTTCGTAGAGGACGCGCGAGATTAGCGCGGCGAGGTCGAAGGCACCCATGTGTTGGATGGTCCAGCTCCACATGCGCGGGTCGGTGGCGGACATGCTCGTGTGTTCGGGTTCAAGGCCGCAGCGGTTGTTGCCGAGCCAGACGTCGTAGCCGGATTTGCACAGGTAGAAGGCGAGGCTGTCGTCGTCGTTTGCGCAGTAAGCGCCGGAGTTTTGAAGCAGGCCGTGCATGAGCAAAACAGGGTACTTACGACGGCCGTTATCCGACATCTGGGCTTGCTTGTCGCCGGTGAAAACGTGGGGGCCTCGATGTCCTCGCTCGCTGGCTGGGAGTGGAGTATACTCCTGCGGGTTGTACACATGCCAGAGCGTCAGGACGAACCCGTCTTCTGTCTGGACCTTGAACGTCTCCACATCCAAGCCAACCCTCCGCGCATAGTATGCAACATCGTCCGTAACCTTGTCCTTTCCACCTTCGAGTGGCGGGCAATCCTCCGGGCCCTCCTCATCAGCCTCCCTCTTCTCCTGCCGCAGCTTCCATCTCCGGGACGATGACCGTCTCTCCAGCTTCCGCGCTCGCTCTTCAGCATAGAACCTGCGCTGTTCCCGCGGACTTTTTCCCCGGATATAGAACTTCGCTCTGATCAAGAGGATCCCAACCCAACTAACCAGAGCCCCGAGCACGACGACCAAAAGAAACGAGAGCGAGAGTATGAACGAGCAGACCCGAATCCCATACCACCGTGCCATCTCGAGAGCCGTCGGCGGATGATCGTAGACCGGCAGCGGCGGAAACAGCGGATGTTCTGGTATCTTAAAGATAGTAGCAGCCATGTGCGACGAAGTCGATGCCAGACGCGACAGCGGCGGCGGCGGTGTAGCCCGTCGTCGATCGCTGAGAAGACGGTCAGTTATGTCCGCTACTTCATCCTCCTCTTCCTCGTCTTCTTCGAGCTGTGGGCATTGTATGTGGTGTATCTTGAGCACTGACTCTTTCGCGGGCTCGACGACGGCCGCCTCGTGCAGGTGGGCTTCCGTGACCTTGTTCTCCGAAGGCATTATCGAGTGTTCTTTCTCCGTCGTTCGCAGGGGGAGTTGCGGTGTCCCGTAGAGGGACTCGATTGTGGTGGTTCCGGCATCTTGGGCAGGATTAGGGGTTATTAACATGATTGATTAAGGAATAGTCATAGGACGTATGCTTAAAAGGGTCATATCTTTCATTAAGGGATATCAGGAGGGAGAATCATGTGAAAGTGCCGACTGACTGGCGGAAACGCCGTGGCTACCAGACGCCGTGATAAAGCAGATAGAATCAACAATGAATGAAGGTATTAAGAGGGAGTGAATCCGCAAAAGGGAAGAGAAACACAAAAAGCGATGACGGAAGGGGGGGGAGAAGAAACAATCTGGGGAGCGTCGCAACCAGATTGCCTTTCTTAGCGATCCCTCCCGCTTTGGGTCGCAGATGGAGTTGCTTTGATGTCACTGACCTGCCCTGTGATTGGTTACTGACTCAGCACAAACCGGTATGTTGCCTGAGGCAATAAGCAGGGACCATGGATCCATCATCTACAATGTACAAAATTGAAGATAAAGTTGACAATAGGTAGTCCAAAGCATTATCATATACAGCACGCTCTATATCCAATTAAGAAATACACAAAAGCAATCCGTCAAAAAAGCAGTCTAAACCTGCGTCTTCTCAACATGCTCAAGGACCTGCTTCGCTTGAGCATCCGCCTCCAGCTCCACCAGCCCGCTTCCCTTACGCGATGCCGAGATGTCGCGCACATCCGTGTAGTGTACCGACGGGACAAAGTTCTTTGAGCGCCAGGCAACCGATACCTTGGCGTAGAGTTCATCGACCTGCTCGAGAGAAAGACCCTTGGTCTCATAGATGCAGCACCACGTGAAAATGCCTGCAATCAAGCAGCAGCCTCCCCAAATGAAGAAGACTTTGGATTGGAGGTTGGCGTTTCCGGGCCCCGAGTCGACCATGTAAGGAGTAGCGTAGGCGATAGCCCAGTTGAGGAGCCAGTTCGCGGCTGTCGTGATCGAGAGACACTTGGCTCGCGCCTTGAGAGGGAAGAGCTCACCGGTCACGACCCAGGCAACCGGACCCCAGGAAGAGGCAAAGAAGAAGATGTAGACGCAGACAAAGGCAATCAGGACCTTGTTTGCGACCTCAGAATCGGTCGTCGTTCCGACAATAGCCACGACGAATTGCGAAACGCACATTCCGACGGCGCCGAAGAGAAGGAGTGGCCGACGACCCCACTTCTCGACCATCCAAAGGCCTGGTAGAGTTGAGACGACATTGACGATGTTGGTAATCAGAGTAATGACAAAGCTGTTCTTGATTCCTGAATCCTCGAAGAATGTAGTTCCGTAGTAAACTTTAACCTGTTAGCGGGATCGGACATGGGAGAGAGCGGGAAAAGAATACATACAGATAAAGTTAACACCAGCCAGTTGCTGCAGCGCCTGAACAGCGCATCCGGTGGCGAGTCGCTTGCCAATAGAGCCGCGGAGAATTTCAAGGTAGCTGGCCTTGCCAACACTCATCTCATACTCGTGGTTGGCCTGAATCTCAGCCAGCTCTTCCACGATTGCAGGATCGTTCACGTCCAGTCGTCGAAGACGAGCGAGCGATTTGGTGGCAGCCTCGTGGTTATCCTGTTTGATGAGGAAGCGAGGGGTTTCGGGTAGAATGATCATTCCGACCACCAGGATAATAGCCCACGCGAACTGCACAGCAACGGGAATGCGGTAGCAGCCGGTATCATTCCGGTCCTTGGTGGCATTGTTGACAATGGCGGCCAACAGCAAACCAATAGTGATTGCAAGCTGGTAAGCACCGACAATGGTACCTCGGATCCATTTCGGCGCCGTTTCCGACTGGTAGAGAGGGATCGTAGCCGAGAGCAGGCCGACACCGAAACCGGCGAAGAAGCGACCAGCAACGAACAATGGAATGGCAGTAGCGACAGTCTGCAAGATGACACCGAAGCAAAAGACGAAACAGTCGATGATCATCCCGATACGTCGACCGAAGTAATCAGCCACCGGAGCGGCGGTGAGGGCTCCAAAGAAAGTACCAGCCGAGAGGATGGACACGATCATCGAAGACTCGGAGGAGGTGATATCGGGAATGCCGTCAGAGGGGTTAATGTAGCCAGTCGAGAAGAGTCTGCGCCAGTATTTCATTGCTTGAATGCCACTGATGGTGCCTGTGTCATAGCTGTCATCGCTGATTAGCTTGCGTCCGGGCCAATGACAGATTGCAAGCAAAAGAAGACTTACCCGTACAACACACCACCAAAGGCCACGAATAGGCCGATGAGGATGGCAGGGGCAGCTGAGCCCGCTGCATCGTCCGGTTTCTTGAGCATGAAGCCCATGGTTGATAGAAGTTGCAGTCGAAGGATGAAGGGCAATGATATAAGTGAAGGAGGGATAGGAGACGAAAAACGTGGGGAGGTAGGAGAAGGAAAGATCAACAACGATAATTGTCCCCGGGAACAACGAGCCTTTTGTAGTGGTTGGGGCGGGGAGAGACAATGCGGAGGACAAGTCCAGATTATCTCCAGGTCCGGCGTGATGGGCCCCAGATGGGGAAGCCACGATGACTGAAACCAGCACCTGCCACTGCAATCGTCCGATGGGGATCGGTGTACTCCGTATTGCTAGATAGCGCATTAGAGGCAATACTCTCTGCCATGTCCCCACTCTTGCGTGAGACAATAGCAATTATAGCATGGCTGGCGTGGCTTGCGTTGAGGTGATTTGCACGTACTTTCCCCTTTTTGCTTGTTGACGCATAGTCTAGTCGCACACGATCCGGGGTTCAGGCGACCGCTACCACGGAACAGGACCACGCCGACCGGAGAAATGTCTCCCTGGTTTGCGTGGCGACTCGGTCGGGATCGTGGCTGTTTCCATGTTTGTCGGGGTTTGAGGCTATACGCACGAGTGGATAGACGGAAGTTGTCCGAATTGCATCCCCGGATGGGTCTTCAGGTCACACGATTGGGCAAGAAAAGCCGGTCGCAGCCAGATCTGGGGTGGCACAAGCGAGTCAGAGAGTAGTGGGGAGAGAGAAGAGAATCGAAGCCGAGTTGAATGCGGCAGCACACATTCCGATCAACAGAAACGTCTCGAACATCACAACAGCCAACAATACCAGTGGGAGTACATCAGGAATGCATCTCTAACAGCTAATATCTCACATTCATGCTTTCCATGTGAGAAAAGTCAGTTGAGGCATTTCAGAATGCCTGCTGAAACGCAGGACTCCAGGCCCACCCTAACTCGGCCTCGATCGTCGCCGGTCGGGCAACATTCCCCAGTCCAGCAGCAGATGCCGGCCGAGGTTTGCCCCCGACTCAACATTCCCGGTCCGGTCTTCGCACATTCTTGTCTCTTCCGCGTGACCAGAAGAATCCATTTTTAGAAGCAACTGGCCTGTCTCGTCTCTCTTCGCCACGAGGGATTGAGATTAGAGTCCGTCAACAGCATTGTTCCTGTCAGGAATTCAAGATATTTGCCGTCAAACACATGCACTGACGATCCCGATCAGCAAGAAGCAACAGCGAAGGTTCGATTTTCGCCGGGATTTTCCCGTCCCTTGTCCCTTGTCCAAGTAAGAGCTAAGCCACGCTAGTCCAGCCAAGGGCGTTCTTGATTCCGGTCCCGGCCTTCTCACTGGTCGATCCAGCAAGCATTCTGGGGATTAAGCTTCGCCAGTCGAAACTCTTCATTTGCTCTCACCGAGTTCCAACTTCAGATGAACAGTTTGGGATCTCGATGCGATCCTTGTTAGGACTCAAGTCAGATAGATTCTGGATACATATTTGGTATGGAAAATCGCCACCTTGAGTACGGATGGACTCTGTCATCAATCTCTATGCTACATCTCCAGCACTGTGCGATCCGTCTTTATCACTCAAAGCTGTGGTCTGGCGATATTCGCCAATGTCAAGATTGGAATGTCGCTGTCTCACCTCTTCACCAACTTCTAGCGCAAGCACAGAGAGACAAGCAAAATTATACGCCGCCATTATCGCAGTAATTTCAGTAATCTCTTTTGAATTAATGCCAGCATGTTTTCGCTAATCCAACAGCCCCTGTGGAACCTGAACAGTCGTCGTCATGACATGGGCGTATTAGAGGACAGCCACTGGCGGTCACTTAGGTAGGGGCACCATTGCTCGTTGGTTTCCGCTGCTTGATGACGTCCATCTTGTAGAGTGTGACAGCCGGGAGGAAGACCGGTGGTCCGAGTTTTCTCACGACTTCATTTCCCCTATCAAGGTAATTGGCGATATACATTACTAGCAGCACAACGAGAACCCTCATGTCGACCTTACGTTTTGGTTTTTCTGCCCCACGCCGGCTTGATTGGAGAGCACGGTGGGTTGAGGTTCCGGTCATCATGTCGGCCACGTATCACTAGCGGGTCCAGTCCTGGATTTCTCCCGGGTTTCTCCAGTATGGGGTAAAGACGCGTTTAATTACCTGAGGGTGAATATGCGGGGTTCAATCATGGCTTACAGGCTACATCTTTTGGCTGCCGAGTGATTGGGGTTGGAGAACAGTTCTGCTGGAGTACATATCAGTTGATTGCCGACACATTCGGGCGCCGTTACCGGAATCTACACACGCATTACTGTATAGATTAACCTCTCGGCTATACATACAAGGAGGTGCTATCCTAGCCATCGGCGATCTTCATAAAGTCTAAGAATTCTTCCATAAAACGTAGACTTCCAGTTAGTGGCTTCAATTCAGGCTCGATGAACTCCCAAATACGCCCTTTAGCCCACTTTGGCTGCCAGCCAAGAGATCTGGCAGTCTCCGCGGAGACCCTCGAGCTACCCGCGGGGCAGGCACGTTAGTATCCATCTTTCCAGACATAGCACCACAACTGGAGGGGCAACTCAAGCACTCACTTACGTAGAAGCATACCTAGCCTCGACATAATTAATGTCTTCTATACCGAGCCCCTTCCCCGCCTCTTCCAACGAAAGCCGCCGAACCTGCTCAGTATCTAAAACACCGAGTCTCTTCCCCAACTCCGCAATCGCCTCCCCAGCCTCGTTCCAACTATGCTCCCCATTCTCCACAAAGATAACCCCCTCCTCCCCAGATGGAACCTCAAGCCCCTCAAGAACTCTCCTCAACACCAGCTCATAAACCGCCGCGCCGTCCTCGATATGGACATGCTGCTTGACGCCTGTCCCATCACCGACGATCCACATTTGCCTTTCGCGGAGGGCTTCGCCCATGAGGATCGGTAGCTGCCCGGTTAGTTTGCGGAAGAAGCCCGCTCCGAATCCGAAGAGCATGGGCATGGTGATGATGTGCGTGCGGACGCCGGTTTTCTTTCCAACAGATATAACGGTGAGGTCGGTCGTGCGCTGTGCGTAAGGGGTTTGCTCGTTCAGGTGGCGTAAGGTCGATACAACCTGTGCAGCGGCCTCGTCGGAAATGAGGTCGGCGTTGTAGCCCGGGTACAGGTTTAGGGTTGGGCTGTTGGCGTAGTTTGTTGTTCCAGAAGTCTGTGGGTGGGTTTTGAATATGAGTAGGGGTCTTTTGAGGTTGGGAAGGATGCATCCTCGAACTTGGGAACAAAGCCGCCCGTCCGCAAGCCTCTCATACACCATCCCAACATTCTGTGCAAACAAGGGAGGCGGCAACTTCTAATGCAAGGGAACCGTCTCAATGACCCCGTCTCATAATCCTTCACTCGGATCTCATAGTTATCCGCGCCAATGTTGAACATAATGCTCGCACCCGTCATCGGGCTCAAACGAGTCCCCACCGCGGAGGACGTACGTATACTTAACGCCCTTGTCCGTGACCCCCCGCAGGGACGCATAGTCGTCGGCCGTCTTCTTCACACCCCGCTCGACCACTTTGTCCCCATCAATAATATCCACATACGGCCACGTCGTCTGCAGCTGCGCCGATACTGTCACAGGCTGCCCGAGCAGCGATGCCACAAAATCCATCGTGTGGCCCGTGTAGATGCTCAGCGCGACCTGCCCGTTCCCCTCGACGCCCTCGGCATGCCGCTCCTTGAAATACAGGTACCGCCTATCGACGCGGCCGATGCGCCCGCTCTTGAGCACCGCTTGCAGGGTCGAGTGCACGTGGCCGACCCGCGACTGCAGGCCGATGATGGTGCGCACGCCCTTTTCCCTCGCGAGGTCGGCGAGCTCCTTCGACTCTGCAGTCGTCGCGCACAGCAGCCACTCGACGTAGACGTCTTTGCCGCGTTCGAGGGCGGGCTTGACGAGTTTGTAGTGCGAGAAGACCATGACAACGCAAACGACGAGGTCTACCGTGTCGGAGTTGCACATTGACTCAACGGAGTCGTACGGCTTGGCTGCGTCGAGGCTGTACTGCTCAATCGCCTTCCTGCCACTCTCGAGGGATGAGTTGCATGCCGTCGTGATGGTATACTTTGAGGAGCTTTGCAGTACGGGAGATGGGCAGCTGGTGCCCAGACTCCTCCGGCTGAGAGGCCGAGCAATCCAACACGGATCGGGGACTTTGATGGTGCCATGATAAGCGGGCAATTGAATTCTGCTGGTGAGTGGCTTTGTGTGGACTTGACAGTGAGCGAGCAAATATTCCCGACAAAGACCGACCCCCCACCCCCGGCCGTTTAAATATAAAACTACTGGGTGATTCAAATATGCGAGAAGATACGTCAGACAAGCAAGCATATTTGAACGACATGCTTATCAATCTGGTTCCCACTGCTTGCGGATTCATTTTCAGCTGCTCGTCGACCCCTCACACACGAGAACCATCCTTACAGGACCACAGGGACCACTCTTGTCTCACAAGCACCCTTATAAATCAAACGCTGATGCATGTAGGTAGCATGGATAATCTGAGAAAGAGTTCCTGCTTGTATACTAAGCATAACCAAAGAGAGTTCTAAAGATGGTGGAGCATTGGATACCCATGGCAAGAAGAGACATTAGGAAGCATAAATCCGGCCGATACTTGTTCGTTCAATTGATATTGTACAGTCATTAAATTAATTACACATAATGCTCCCATGTCCGATCCAACGCATCCTGGTTCAAGATGTCGAAGAATCCATAATCCAAGGGCAAGGCCTCCACAGGCGCAGAAAGATCCCAATGACTAGCCAGCATGCTCGGCGGGTCCATATTATTCACATCAATCAGATCGCCTCCGAGCTCATGCGGCACCTCAAGACCTTCGCCATGTTCAGAACCCGTGCTAGCCTCCGGTGCGAACAGTATCTCGTCCAGAGTGGCCGAGAGGCAGAGTTTGCGAAGGTTCCTCCCGATATGCCGAGCCGGATGCCACGACCTGGCGAGCTCATCGAGCACGGTTAGACAGAGACTAAGTTTCCTCTTATGCGAGGCGGTAGCGAGGTTCTCCGTCTCGTCATCGAGAAGCACCAGACATGCTGACAACGTGCAGTGGGTAGCCGAGATCGGGCTCAGCTGGAAGCCGCCAAAGACGTCGCGGTATTTCTGCGCGACAGTGCAGATTTCTCGAGCGGACTCGCGGCTTATCGAGAGGGCTAGCCTGGTTGTTTCGCAGCTTCCCTCCCTTGGAGATGGATCAGGGCTCTTCTTGCTGCTGCTCATGATGAAGGGTTTGGCCAGGAGGATCCTCGCGGTGTGATACATCATGTGGAGAGTGTAGGCTTGCGGGAGGTCGTTGGGCCGGTCGATCCTGAGTTCGACGGGGAGGTCGTAGAACCAGGACTTCAGATCGAGCATCGTGGATTTGAGGAATGGTGGCCGCTGGCTGTCTTTCAGGAGCGGCTTTGGGGCCCATCTGGATCTGTGTAAGTCTGTGCCGTAGGGATTCCCTATCAAACTGGTTTCTTACAGTGAGAGTATCATTCGTTCCTGAATCTGGCACAGACTGATCATGGCCCTCTGTAATTTTGGCAATGTCTTTCGCAGAGCATCTTCCACATCAAACGCGGCATCAACATCATCTTCGGGTACTTTGACGGCTCCTTGGGAATCCTACACAGGTTAGTACAAAATTCACAGCCCTAGTATCGAAAAGCAGAGAGGTCCCATACGAGCATCGAGCAAATTCTTCCCGTGTAACTGGACGACCACTTATCGTGACAGTACAGCGTCCAATATATCTGTCTCCGCAGTTTAATCTCACGATGGGACAGCAGCCTCATCTCTTCAAATCCAGCCGGATCCAGGTTCAGGCCCATGTCGAGAACCAGCCGGTTGGCCATGCCGTGATACAGCCAGCCTGTAACATCGGCACCGATTGCCTGTTCACAGCAAATCAATTACCATGTAAGCCAGGAGAAAAAAAGAAGGTTAACTTTGCTTACAATATAGAACGTCCCAATAATCACTAGGGCTTGAATGGTCGTCAGGCTGGGCTTTCCCACTTCCGCTTGAAGATAATATTTTGCATGTTCCAGGAATATCATGCCCGCCGTATTGGAATCGTCCAACTTTGAGCGCACTTGTGTGCTCTCCGAATATCGCGATCCGACGGCAAGAATGCACAAGTGCAGGAGCGGGCTCCAGTATCGTCCGCCGTGGTGCAGGCTCTGACGGAAGAGTTCTTCATCGACGACCGCAAACCACGGCTGCTCCCACCGGAAGTACAGTGATATCAAGACCTCCTGCAGGGTTTTAGAAATGCCCAGCCCTGCAGTAATCCCGTCAACAGAATGCAAATCCTCCGAATCATACGCTGATCGAGCCTGGTCAGAGAGATGGAAACCAGCATCTGCCGTAGCCGAAGACTGGAATTGGAGTCTCCCGCTCGTCGGGCCAAAATACCGCATCTCGCCATCCTGGTCAAAGTTCAAGGACTCGTCGAGGGCGAGCCGGCCTCTAAAATTCTCCGCGAGGTCTCCCACCGCAGAGGAGCCCACATCATCCTTTTCCCCGTGGTCATCATCATCATCATCATCATCATCATCATCATCACCCTCATCAGAAGGACCCTGCTCGTGCTCGTTCACTACTCCTCTATGAGGATCGACACCCCGTCTCTCAAGAAGCCGCTCTAGCACCTCGATTCTCTGCCGCAGCAGCAAGACGTACGCCTTTGAAGCCGGACGTCGTCCATCCTCGGTCGCTGAATACTGGCACGAAATACTCAACTGGAGACATCGGGAGCAGGAAGGTCTCTTCCCGTCGCACTAACAGCTTTGATTTTTCGAGCTCAGAAATCTGCAGTCTTGGATGCTTGCCTTCTTGTTGGCAGCGAGATATTGCTGGAGCAACGTACCTTTGCTCGGCGGCGTCGACACTCTTCACATGCGCGCGTGGTGTATCTCCCGCGCCGCTTACTGGCGTTTCTTTGTGACATCTTACCCTTGTTGGATAGATACGCATTTACAGAAACTGTACTCTTTCCATTGAGTTGAAAGGAGGGAGTTGCTTGTAACAAGCTGCTGACAAATCATACACCGAATTCAGTCCACTTAGTGGGGCAACTACAATTTGCCCTTTCTAAACTATATAGCACCTATATCACCGTGTTTTGATAGCTGTGGTTCTGGTCCCCGTAAATGCTGGTAAAATTGCGTATTGGCTTTGGGCTGGCAACCTACCAAGGCACAATTTCACCTTGACAGTTGACAAATGAGCCAGAGGTCGATTTGTCCACTTTCTCAATCTGTAAATAAAATGTCAGTTATACTACAGATCGTAACGATGGTCAGTAATGATGATAAATACCTGAGTTGTAATTCCGCGAACACTCTCCTCGAGCGTAACCGGGGCCTTGTCCAATCCATAGAATTGCGCCGCACGATCACCCAAGTCCGTTTGAACAAGCCTGATCATCCACGTCAGCTTTTCCCACGAGCTCTTGAGATGGAATACAAGACCCGACTCGACTCACCCAGGATCAACAGCCAAAGTCGTCAAATGCTCATTCTCCATATGAATCTTCCTGACCATGAAATTCCCGGCCACCTTCGACATCCCATACGGCCCCGTCATCGACGGGTATTGTCCGATTGCACCGATACTGCCCAAGAGCGTGGAGATGTATACAAACTTGGGGCCAGCAGCAGCCTTGTGCAGCAACGGCACCACAGCCCTGAACAGCCTCAGCGGGCCAAGTGTATTCACCTCAAAGTGTGAGATCAGGTCCGCGTCTGCGGCTTCCGAGACGGGGCTCCAGTGGTCGCAGATGCCTGCATTTGCGATGACGATGTCGAGATGGTTGATTCCGTGGCAGTTCTGGAGTTCGGTGACGGCCTCTGTCGCGCCAGTCGCGTTGTCGACCACGTATGCTACGAGGATGAGGTGGGATCCATCCGCCTTTGGGAGAGATTCGAGCTCCTTCGCTTTTGCGGATGTGGTGTCACGGACGGTGCCGATGACTGTCGTGTTCGGTTGACCGAGATAGTGCGTGACGAGTCCCTTCCCGATACCTACAGGCGGAAGTCAGCTGCGGCTCACGTTGTTTAAATTAGGCATATCGATGTCTGACCGCGACCGGCACCGGTAACCAGCACAATCCGGCTCATCTTGAGGTATTCTGTTCGTCAATCGTGTTTTTTTGTGAATATGATGGGAGGGTAATTTGGAACTAGGCCTGTCTTCTGATGGAATGCTCAGACTCTCTAAATGGGAAACTAGGATGTACTTCGGGGGCAACGCCAAACATTTATAGTCGATACTGTCGCCAAGACACAGTAATTTTTTGACCCAGTACGTGACTTTGCAGGGCTTTGGTTTATCAGATCCCCAAGGTACATGGGGCAAAAGTGCGCCGCTATACCACTTTCAATAACGACTAGCCAGGGGGCAGGGATCCAGAGTTTTCTTGTTACTCCGCAATCTTCGAGGAAGATGGTTCCCTGTCCGCAGATAATATAGTTCTTAAATCCCGGACCCACTTTCACTCTCTTCTTCGCGAACCAGCAAATCAGAAGGCTGCTTCTTTGATATTGAACATCACCATATTCAGCCGCGGGTTGCCGGTGCCTGCCGTGTCCCGGTCTAGGCTCCGCAAGGATGTATGAGAGGAATCGGTACGAATACGCTGAGGCCGAGAAGGGATGTTTGATGGATAGTTGAGGCTGGCCTCTGGCTATTCACACTAGAATATGTAGCTATGAAGTATATATACCTAGCCAAGTTACCCCAAAGCTCTTGTTAATACTGCTAGCGCCAACAAGTTACGCAATAGGTTGTGGTACCCATGAATGTTTGAATTTCTATACTCGCACATCATGACTGAGATTAGCCAAAGAATTGCCCAAGATATCGCGCTTGTAGCCTCAGGCTATCAGAATGTTGCCGCTTAATAAGCGGGCGCTAAAGTGATGCGACCAAACGGCTGATTCAGCAAATTGTTGACTCTCTTCAACCTGCAAAACATCTCCAATTTCTCTCTCAGCACACTCAGAACATCATCAAACATGGCTGAACATCCCTCAATTACTCTCTCCGCTCTCCGTAAGTCTTTTGTTCTTCATTTGTGCAACCCACGCGGGATGTATTGGTGCTGATTCATCCCCTCACAGTCTCCGCTGGCGGAGTCGCCGGATACCTCAAGACACGCTCAAGGCCATCGCTAATCGCAGGGCTGGGACTCGGCGCATCATATGCTTTCGCTGGTAAGATTTCAAAACCAGTATAGAGTAGTATCGGAACCCCCGAGTAACCCGCGCAGGCTACCTGATCAAGGAAAACAAGGACTACGGCACCGAGCTCGCCCTGGGAAACAGCTTGCTCCTCTTCGGCTCTGGCATCGCCAGATCGATCAAGACGCAGTTCAAGGCGCCAGTTCCGCTGGCTCTTGCTGGCGCCGGGTTCCTGGCGTCGTTCTACTACCAGAAGAAGGTGCGCGAGTTCCGGTTCGGTGTTTAATTTAAGTGGTGACGAGCCATGGGATGGATTGGTATGTTCTGGCTGAATGGCGAGGAATTCAAATATATGTATCATACTTCTGCTGTACGATAGTTTACTTTTATGGTGACAAACTCTCTTCTCTCCAAGCGCCTCCCGACACGAGCCGCAACGCATGGCGGAGCGGAATGTAACCCAAGACTTTAGCTCCTCGTATTCCCCCCTTAGCCTCGTGCTTTCCTACCAGTCCTGGGCAATGCGCCGCGGGCAGCATTAGGCCGATCTCCTACCAATTTACCAAAGGTAAACCCATTGCCGCATAAAAGTCTCGAGGGCCCCCAGGCAGCCCCCAATTCTCCAATCTCATCTCCCACGACCCTCAAATAGCCCGCGCCCAAAATGCCCACCGCAACCGCAACCCTCTCCTGGACGATCACAAACTGGGGACCCTTGACAACCCCCTGGTCTCTCCCCTCAGCCTGCTCCTCGCGCGTGTACATCTTCCCGACAGCGTCGCCGAGCTTCGGCAACTACGCCGACTGCGACAACGGCCTGTTCACCTGCTACCCGTCGCCGACAGACTCGGCCGCACCCTCGGCGCTCTCGGAGGCGCGAAATACGCCCACGCTCGGGTTCCAGGCTGCGCCGATTTACTCGCCGGCGCCGAGTTGTCCGTCGGGGTGGAAGACTGTCGGTGCGGTTGGTCGAGAAGGACAGGGGACGAGTGTTTCTCGCTCGGGTTGGTTTACTGTCCCGTATAATGAGGATGTTGATGAGGAGGGCATCAATGTTCCCGAGGTTGGGTTCCAGGATGTACTTGCTAGCTTGCTTGATCCGTCGGAGACTGCGGTTATGTGTTGTCCTAGGTATGCGCCAGCTTTATCTGACCCCTGGAACAACAACAACCAAAAAAAAAAAAAAAAAAAAAAATTAGAAACAATCCACAAACAAGAACTCAACTAACTCTTCCTTCCAGCTCCATGACAGTGGGCGAGAACGGCGACTGCCAGTCATCGCTGTCAGACTACACCATCTCCACCGCGTGCCGAACACACTATAGCCCGAATAGCATTGACGATGTCCTGACAAGCATTGGAGCGGGACAGATCAGCTGGACGACGGATAAGACGACGTTCCCGGCATCGGATATACCGTCGCTTACGGCACAGGCTGTGGTCGATCCGCTTGTTTTGTTGCACAAGCCGACGGATTTGGCCGGTGGAGATAACGATGATGAGCAGGAGGAGAATGATCATGTCGAGGGCGAGGGGGAGGATCCGAGTGAGACGAATGCGGCGGCTGCGTTGAGGGGAAGTGAAGGCTTCTTTGGGGTTGGGGGGAGGGTGGTGGCTAGTGCGCTCGGGTCGATACTTGCTGGGGCTGCGATGGTCCTCCTGAGGTAGTTGGAGTTGCATATCGCTGTAATGAGTTATGGACATATCACAATAATTTCTATAGTCAGGAAAATAAACCCGATACTAAGAGATATTCCTGATTCGCAGTTGCACAAGCCCTATCTATTTACGTACGGGATCTAACCTAGATATATTATCCAAGACAACCCCGCTTCAACCTGCGGTTTACAAAGGACATTTTCTTTCTCAATCACCACGACAAATACTCTCTAGCCGAGATATAATGACACGAAAAGAGGCGGACAAGAGAATGGTATTAAGCGAAAAGAACCTAAGCCCCAAATAGCAGTACCACTGCGAGCGGAATATAGGGCACCCTCAACCTAGCAGTTCCCCGCACAACCTCATCAAATGCCCTCATCCCCGGTTCGTGATCTTGTATTTTCTGATGATTTCATTCACTGCATAACAAATGCAATGACCCAATCCGGCTTCCCTACACTATCCTCGGCTGTAGCCTGCCCTGATCTCCGGGCTCCGCCTCCGCAGTAGCGCCAAAGCACAGACCAGATATCGATCCAATATTATACCCGCATCAGGTCAATGTTGGCGAAGGAAATCCAGTCGGTGACCTCACGACCAGTCCTCGATTCGCCCATTCGAATACCGCTCCCTCTTATGTCTAGCAAACCCCCAGCAGAACAATCAAACGTTTCCCTAGGATATCAAGGTCGTCTTCGGGGGCAAATTACTCTACTTTAACCCGGACAAGCAGCTCGGCCCTTATCAACTTCAAGGGGATTGCTATGTGCGTTCTGGCTATCCACCTCCCCCCCACCCTCCCCTTCTCGCTGGAGGGCCGACCCGAGTTAGGGCAACGCAATTGGATTAGGTAGAGATGCGACGCGAATGTAATTGGTGAACAGGGCAAAAGGAGGGGTGCTCTTTTTCTCCTACTACGGCAAGATTCTCTATGTATAGTTCAGAGGCGAAAGACACTCCGTTTGGGAAGTCAAATGCGCACTGCTGTTCCAATTCCCCGCAATTTACTTTAGCGGATCACGGACATTGGGAAGGTTGACATCGCGCAGGCATTATCTACACCTTTGAATAGATGTCGAAGAACTAAAGAAACTCGAAAACGCGCTTTAGATTGGGAATGAGTATTTCATCCTTAGTGAGACCGGCTGATTGTTGAAGGCCATATTTTCAAGGTAATCCGAGTACAGATAGAGATTAAGGAGCTGAGTACATGATATACGGGATGGACTCTACTAGTATGGCGATACCCGACGCGTACGAGAAATGGCATTACGGCTTGGGTTATTTTGTTTTCTCTTAGTCGTTTGAAATAAAGCAAAGCTTCAAGGCTCTGCCTTAAGATGTAATACATGAGGAAACACTCCGGGTTAAGGATCTAGAATGGATCTGATTTATGTTCCTCACTCGCAGGTGACGATTTCGCAGTGGTGTGATACCTTGCGAATGCTAAGATCTAACTAGTAGAGATGCTCTTTCACTTACACTGCAATTTTAGCCCTGGGGAGGAGGTGGTTGGTTGAGTCAGCACGTCTGTCATTGGAGCATACAGTAATCGGACACAGGCCTAGGCTTCTTCTCCATTATTTGTCCCCGAGAGGAGATCGAGGGCCAGTTTATCAGGCTTTACTCGGCTGTGTGGATGCCGAATTCTCACTTTTGTTGTTCTATTGTATAAAAATACATTTGAAGGCTCTGCCTCTGCTATAAACACCCTGCTTCCCGTGGAGGGTTATTCGCCGGGCTGCTAGAATAAATTCGACTTCAGGTTTTGCTTATATGAGCAGTTAGCTATGACGTCGAAGGCTGGATGCACTGCAATCTTAATGTCTGGCAGGAGCTGGATGTGTGGGAATAACCTACAATATTGGCAAGACTGATTCGCCGCGGTGGTTGCACTGGGTAATTGATAGAAAGTACTGCACGTTGGCTTGTTCGGCGCAGCTTTTCTGACATTTTGGCATACGTTGGGGCTCTGGGGTACCGCTTTTTTTTTATTAATGAAGTAAGCTTAACTTAGGTTCATCTCTTATTTTGTGGGCATTGCAGGGACGATAATGGTTGTACGGAAGGCCTCAGCCGGTTGCTGGACTCTTTTTTACATCTTCGACGTGCAGTGATTAGCTATTCAGATACAGGAGATGACAAGGATTTTCTATCTTCAGTCAACAAGGAGGGATCCATGCGCCAACACGTTAGATATCAGTGCGCATGTCCGCACTGGAATTTTACACCCTGGGAGGGGATGCCTAACTTATCCAACTGGCCATTCCATTCGTTTCTACCAGGCAGCTAGAACTTCCCAGCTAATCAACACTCGTAAGACAAGCACGGCAATTTAAGGGCCTGGAAGGCAATATCTGACTATGTAGGCCAGCACTGCGCCATTGGATGAAGCCAATGTACTGCATTTGCTGGATACCAGAAGAAAACACAGAGCTTGTTTGCTTATTGTAAACCCTCCCCATCACCGACACGAGGCCGATTGTGGGAAGGACGAAGAGATTCATTGGCCCCACAGAAGATACATGACCTTCTCCAGATGTAGGCCAAGGGGTCAGTTCCAGGACATATGGCGCTGCGCGAATCAGTCTACAGGTAGCCCAATAACTGTACTGCAATTATAAAGCCCAAAAGAAGATGTCTGGCCGAGTCAGCCGCTTAACCTCGATTCTTTACAGCCTTGTTTGGGTGGTAGTACAGCGCGGTACTGCATTCCTAGGCCCTGGGAGCGCTTGCAAGGCCAAGCACACATACATTCCTGCTTTTGTTTTCCTTGTCTTTTGCTTGGAGTATGATCATATATTGGTAGTATGGAGTTTTGTGGTACAAACCTCGCTGAAAACGCCAGCCCACGCCAGTCGAACTGCGTTGGATTGCGTAAGACAATTGACAGACCGAGTTGGCTCTCAAGTCCCCGGTACCGAACCTACGAGAAAACGAGACTTAGACAGTTGTGCTCTGGTGGATGTTTTGGCCAGAGTACACTGCAATTTTAAACTCTAAGGAAGGTTAACTGGATTATGCATGTGAGAAACCAAGACCTACCAGAAGCAAGACTTCAACCTTCGTGCCCTGGTGGTTTTTTGACCCAGAGTGCACTGGATATTAAACCCCGAGAAAAACTGACTGGATCCTGTATGTCAGCTACTACTCAGTTTCTATCTACAGGGTTGCCATTTCTCCAGTCCAATAATATCCGGTTCTCATGCCCAGCCGCCGCACAAGATGAAAATGATACTAGTTGGCACTGCAATTTTAGACTGCTGGGGGTGAGGGACTGAGCATGTTTGCATTGCCATCTGCAGGCTTACATATTGGTTCAACAGACCAGCTGATATTCCTTGTTGGTGGTGTGGTGGGGGCTCATGGATGGGCTGTTTGATGTAAGAGAGAAATACAGGGGACGTGGTTTCTCTCTGATAAAGAGATAATGAGCGGCAGCTTTCTGATATGCTATACGCAATTCCAGGAAATACGGGAAAGAATAGAGGAGGAGGAATTGAAAGTATAACCTCTCGGGGCGAAAAGGAATACTATAGATCCAGCGAGCGAGACAGGGTGCTCGGTGGTACATACGGCATTTGCGGGCTAACAGATGAATCTTCAAGTTATACGGTAAGGACAAGGAGCACCGGAATCGAAAGCTAGTAAGTGCTCTGCAATAATAGAAAAGGCTATGTCTGTAGTGCTTGGCTGGAAAATAATCGTAAGCAAGCCTCAATACTTTGAGGAGTATTCCTATATTAAGCTCCTGCAGATCTAGTGTAACAAAGAACTCTAAATGATAACAGTTTACATGCACTGCATTTTTAGAGTGCAGGAGGGGACAGATGCCCTTAATATGGACTTATCAGGTGGTTGTGTGGTTACACTACTCTTCTCTCCAATTTATAGGTTATATAGGAAAAAAGAGTAGCCAGAAACTATTATTTCCATCTCTATGTCCTCAAAATGTTGGTAAAAATGACTCGATGCTGATTCGACATATCGGAAAGACCAGATTTAAGATTTAATCAGCCAGGGCCACGCAGCTAGTCAGTGCATGGATATTATCTAGTTGTGATCAACTAGACTTTAAGATCCTGTTCTCATTGCTGCTCCTTGGTGCAAGCAGGCTTGCGACTAATTGGACAGAGAGCCTTTTCAATAAGTTGTTTGTTTGACATATAGTATTCAGCATGTCCATGATAGAGCTATTTCCTTTGCTGGAGACTAATAATAATAGTAAGTCTTTGGCCCAACCGAGGAGACCAGAGGAGCAAGGCTGGGTGAGATACCTCGATATGTAAATCTATTAGAGACGTCCACCACTCGGACACCCGCCCGCGAGCCCTAAAATTGCAGTGCATTGCATTTTGGGGATTAACCAACCATAAAATAAGGGCGACGAATTCAGTATGCATGATGATCAACTTGCATGGCCACTTTGCAACTCCATTGGCCGTCGTGTTGCATGCGACCTCAAGGTCCGCTGCTACTGCTCGCTCTTAAGGCTTAACGACCTGGCCGTGGCAGGTCTGCAGAATATGGTCCCACAGGTATGGGATCATATTTTCGGCTTGAGCAAAGATATACTAGCGACTTTCCAGACAGCGCGCACCGATCTACTCCAGAGAGCGACAGGGAACGACGCTCCAACAGAGCCTGCCACCCTGGCTATGGTATAAACCACCAGCCCTATATGGTCTGAGCACCCTCTGAGCGTCGAGGCTGGCAACATCGCTCTTGGTCCTACATGATACTGGTGATTCTGGTGCCGCCGCGATTTGATGAGCAAGCAATTGGAGGCCACGGTGTACGTTGCTGTGCGATTTCCTGTGGAAGCCGCATGAGTTGCTACTGGCTTGATCCTCCTCCGGAGAATATCATTCCGGATTTCAACTTGCTAAAGGAGACAACGGGCGGCCAGCTGAGGCGGTCTTCAGTTCAGCACCTATATCGGCAATAATTGCTCACGAGTACTGGGAGAAACTGCAGCCTTCGGACGGGTCATCAATACTGCTCGCAAGAATGTCACGACGCGATGGTCTCGCAACGGTCCCAATTAGCCGTGGAGCCAGCTACTTTGCTTTCGAGATTTTGGACTTGTACACCAACAAGCCTCGTCTCCTTGCAGGCTATCTAACTCAGGCCACCGAACTGTACTGTCAAAATATCGTCTCGCTGATCGGTTCACTTCAGGAAAAGAACCAAGTCCGACAGCGTAGTTGCATCGTTCAGCGACGACTTCGCCAACTAGAGGACCGTCATTGAGTACGCGAAATCGTCCGGTCCCATTGATGTACTTCCTTGACGCACTGAGCTCAGATTCCATCCAGATGCGACCTGCTTCATGATCAGTTGCCTTGGTGAACAGCGCTGCAGCATCACCGCATTGATGGCATCGCGCGGTGCTAAACCCATCACCTTCATGCCTCGCTCTGGGCTTAATAGCATGACGGATAACTTCTTGATAGGGGATGTGCGTTCCAACACGCACACTATCAACTACACCGAGTGGATAGATAGCAACGGAGGTCCCAGATTCACAATTCTCAAGGCTATTCACAAAGCTCAATGATACGAGGGGGCTGTCGAGTTTGTGTCCTAGAACGTCGCAAAGAAGCTTTCACGACGCCTACTATCGAAAGTGTATGTTTTCGAGCCAGAGATTAGTTTCACCTCGAATTACGGACTCGATAGTATGGTCAGTGCCGAGTTGAGGGATCAGATCTTCAAGGAGTACGCGCTGGATATAACGACCCGAACTTGACAATCACCGAATTCGAGGGTCTTGTTTGCGCGTAGGGACTGCACTAGTTTTGAGTATTATCTCAACGCGGAGTCTGTCTATATTTCTGAGAATTGTTCTTGCATCTAGAGGCTGCTATGTTCATCCTTTGCCATCATTATATTTTCGGCGCCTAGACCGAGATGTTACTAGGGGAATTCTGAAACACGATTGGACACGTCGGTACCGGATACCAGTTGCGACATCCACACCGATATTCAAAATGCACCACCCATGCGTTCGCGTGACGACAAGTCGCTCGTGGGGGTCGGCAAAAGTTGGATGAGGCAGGATGATCCGCGGAGAATCGACTGCACCCAAAAAGGGCAGTCCGGTAAACCTTGAATCACGTGCACGAGCAGGTCCCCAGCTCTTCTTCCCGCGGGGCTTTTAAGATGCAGCGAGACGCCCGCCGCCGCCGCTCGAGACAATGTTGCGAAGACTGACCACCACCCCCCGCTTATTTTTACTCCGTCCGTCGAAGAATTTCGCTTCAATTTCTTCTCCCCGATTCCTTGCCTCGCCATACTGCACTTCTCATTCCAAGATGCCTGACGCTTCCGATCCTCAAGCTGTCACCCGCTACCTGGAGCAGTCCCACGACAAGATCTTCGAGAGTAACCGCGCGTGGGTTGCTGCGAAGAAGAATGCCGACCCGGAGTTCTTCACAAAGCTCGCCGCCGGCCAGTCTCCTGACTACCTGTATGCATTCCACGAATCGTCTCCTCACCCCTTTACCGTGAAACAATTGCTAATCCTCGCTCGCAATTCCATAGGTACATCGGTTGCGCCGACAGCCGTGTCCCCGCGAACGAGATCATGGGCCTCGACGCCGGCGAGGTCTTCGTCCACCGCAACATCGCCAACGTCGTCCCCACGATCGACCTGAGCTCCATGTCCGTCATCAACTACGCCGTCCGCCACCTGCAGGTCAAGCACATCGTCGTCTGCGGTCACTACAACTGTGGTGGTGTCAAGGCCGCCCTTACACCCACGGACCTGGGCATCCTCAACCCCTGGCTCCGAAACATTCGTGACGTCTACCGACTGCACGAGAAGGAGCTTGATGCTATTGCCGATGAGAAGGCGCGGTTTAACCGCCTGGTCGAGCTGAACGTCGTCGAGTCCTGCCGCAGCGTGATCAAGACTGCTGTTGTGCAGCAGAGCTACGAGGAGAACAAGTTCCCCATTGTGCATGGTTGGGTGTTCAACCTTGAGGACGGTCTTCTGCGGGACCTAAAGATCGACTTTGAGGGGATGCTTAATGATATCAAGAAGATCTACAACCTTACCTCGTCATGAAAAGTGAGCGGAGTTCCAGATGGTGTTCGAGGGTTACGGAGTAGTGGGTAGCGGTTTATCAGGTTCAAAGCAGCGAGTGCTTGCAGTTTTCATTTATCATAAGTCATCTAAACCATAATTTAGCCTACAATGTTGGTTCTATTTTCTTTCCAACGGGCATTATGGAAATGAAGCCCATCTCCTACTTCCTCCCAAGGCATAGGCAGATAGCGGGCTTTTCCGGTTCGTGCCACATCAAAATCGCAGAAAAGTGCCCCGCGGCGGAAAAACAGACGTCCTGGCCTATGCGATCTGCAGGGGGATTATCGTGCTCGGAACGCGACGGAGACGGGCATACTCGAATCTTGATGGCGCCAGACTACTAGGCGCTTGGCGACACAATTTTTTTTATCTTTGCATGGATGGTGTCACATCTGAGTTGCGACACGAGGTCATGGGCAAGATGAGATTCCACGCGGGATTACGTAGTATAGATACGGGGGATCTAAGCTTTAACCCAAGAGCTTCGTGGGATTTGGTAAGCTTCTAAACCGACCACCTTGAACAAGGCGATGTCAATTCCAGCTTGTCCTGTCCTGCCCACACAGGCGACATAGAAAAAAAAGAAAACCATATCTTCCAATGCCTCGCCATTGACAGTCACAATCGATTCATCAGATTCTAGAAGCCCCCAACCGGAGCTGTCTGCTGTTATACTCCCCCCACTTGGCGCAGATAACCGGCCAAACTACCCGGCCAATCAAATAGGTTTAAATAAAGAGTAAATTTCCTAAAGTGCTCTAGCGCCGGGACACTTCCCAACAACCTTCTTCCTCGACCCACGCAATCAAACATCCCACCGCCAAACGCAACAGCACTGCGATAACCGCCAGGACCAAGCAGTGCGATCGCGACAGCAGCCTCCAACACAGTCTACAATGATGAGATACGGTTCTGTATCCTACCCAGATAACTTTTGAGAACCCAGGATAACACGGCCGTGTACCCGAGCTGCTGGTTCTACTGCATGAAAATCAACACCCCGTCGCCAATGGTTGGCCTCAAGAGGACGAGTTCTGGGGAAACAGCGGGAGACTCGGCGCGGAGTGCTCTACATACCCCGCAGCGAAGATCGCGGGGAAGAACAGCATACTTAAGAGGTGGCAATGATCCCGATATGTACGACTGCGCTGTCAGCGATAGCGAAGAGATGGACGGGGAAGGGTGTTTAGATGGCGATGGCGATGGCGGTTCGTTGCTAGGCGTAGGATTGTGCGAGTGGGGATAGGATCATTATTCAGATGCTTGGGAGGGCGTATCCGATGATAATTGAGAGTGGGAGGACATTGGGTTTCCCCGCTGCTGTAAGGAGTGTCGACTCGTAAGTTTGACCCTCGGTGAACGTGCTGCTGCGAGCCAACTCTTAAGGCGAGTAGAGGACGAGATGGGACATCCGCCGCCCATCGCTGATGGACCGTGCAGGCTGCTCCAATGATAATGAAATGTTCTCAACATTATGATATACACGAACTGCACAAAGAATGGAAGAGTTCATAGAAACTGGCTATCAGATAAAAATGCGGCAAATAACCTCCTATCTTGGCGATATAAAGAGTGTAAAAATTTAGCAAAAACACCGACTAACAGGACGAACTTGCTCGAGACGAAAATCCCACTATATGCTCAGATAGGCTTTTGAGATCACATATGTCCGTAAAGCTGTCCTACGCTACGTTCCCCACACCTGTTGTAACCAGCTTGCGCGGACAATAAGAAGATCTGTGAAGCTTCACCGAGGTCATACGAGAGACTTCTGTGAGCTATATGCATTCAAGCATGTGAGTAAAGATTCTGTCGTGGTTGATGCAACGAAAGCATTGGCCAAGAAGATTCATAGCGGCTGTAATAGTCAGATTACCACCCAAAGATATAAGAAAAACAAAATTCAATCATTTAGAGGCGTCAATTTAGACTTTCCAAGTTCGGCTCTTTGGCGTCTGCCATGCCTCCCTTGTACTTGGGCCCCGCGTTCTCCGGAACTCGGCTGCGCAGCAGGATCCTTTGGGCGAAGGTGTCCATCCTGTGATGGGATTCGGTCCGACCAGATAATTTTCGTCTCGTTGAGCGCGTGCGAGGATCTGTTCGAGGGCTCGAGTAACGTCCTGTGACGAGCTTCGCATTTCCGGATGGATGAGGATCATTTTCTTCATGATGAATTCCAATATATCATGCAGCATCTGGGAGCAATGGCGATGTCGCTTCAGTTTGTTAACCCAGACAAGTACATGTGGGTTCACTATTTCGCCGTTTGCTGTATAGAAGGTATCCTCCCGGACCTCTGCGAATTCACTGGTACTTCCATCTAGTCGTAGGTCGGAAAATTCCTTGATCGCTTTGTACCCGAGTAGGAGATACGTGATCCAGTCCAAATACATGCACGCGAGACTCCAAACATCGAATTTTCGAGAAATTGGACGTCCACGCTTGACGTCTGGCGGAGAGTAGGTAGGGGAACACCTCACGGTTTTAGGGTCGGAGTTGTACCTGGAATCTTCGCTATGAACTCTTGCCAGCCCCAGGTCGGCTATCTGGAGAAAACCCGGGCTGTACGGAAAAGGGAATCTTAGAATGTTCTGGGCTTTGATATCCCCATGCCTCCCGAAACGTGGAGCGCCAGTCTTGGGGTCCTTGAATTCGTGGATATATCCGAGGCCACTTGCGAGTCCTGTCATTTGCTGGATGTTCCACATGAAGAAAGGAGGATTGATGACAGGGTTGGCGTTAATTGCCCAGTAGTCCTTTAGAGTCCCAGTCGCCCACCGGAATACCAAATGGAATTTCTTCCTATATTGATATGTGAACAAGAGATCAATTATATAGGGATGTGCGGAAGGGCCGAGATCAAGATATGCCTTTTGCTCATATTTGAAATTGCCAGCACGAAACATGCGCTTGACGGCAACGGGAAGATCCTGGTACAGGAATGTAAGCCTTCAACTGTGCCAGTAGCGAAGGAAATCACCATTGACTTACGCCTTGACCAAAATCGTGATGATCCCGATGAATGCGCACTGGGTATACTTCTCCAAAACCACCTGCTACCTTTGGCCACGAGTCTGATTCAGTATCATGGTGGACAAAGGGTAGAATCTCGTGTTCCCCAAGCTCATAATGCTCGTGTCTGCGAAAAACGGGGCTCAAAACACGGTATTGTTTGATCTGGAGGTTTTCGAGCGATTTGCTATCCCAGGATTTTAATGTGTTGATCGGTACGCCATGCTTGGTAGTCAGAGCCAAGGTTGACTCATCGAACCTGGATACTTTGGCGAACGGAAGATCACTGTCACGGAGGCCTTCATCGAGGAGTCCGATAATATGGTCCTCTTTCTTCACATCGACGAAAACCGCAACGAGTTTGAAAGCGTCCTGCGATATGATCTGGGCGTACCGGTCCACGCTTGCAGCTTCAACCTCGATGTCACCTAGGAGATCGCGTAAGAGATCGTGCACGGTGTCACCCACTAAACGCTGGAGGGCAGGTTCCGAGATAAACATATGGGAGCTTTCAACGGAAGAGCGAATACGAAGATCCTTAAGGCCCTCCTGGAGCTGCTGCAATCCAGTGATTAGATTGTTGTCATCGGCTCGCAGAGAGGAGGAGGATGCGTGGTCTGGGGGCAACGGCGGGGGCGGGGAGGCTTCTGGCGGTCCACCGAAGTGCTGGATTTGATCTGGGGGTTGTTGTTGCCGCATTAATATGCCCGGTGAAGCCAACAACATCCGAACGATCATCCGGCCCAACCAGAGCAGATAGGCGAATGAAGCCATAGTGTTGGCGCAAAGTAGGGTCAGCTACTGAAAACTTGCGGTGCTAGGATCATAGGACAAAGACGGAGAGGGAGGGAAAGAGGAAATAGTTTCGGGGATTGAAGGGTGCTTGGTGTCAGTGATGACATGGCCGCGGAAGAGTGGGAGAGCAAAGAAGAGCTACTTACACGGAGCACCAAGTCCACTCGTGACTTGAAGCGGAATGGGCAAAGAGGGTGACAAGATGATAGCGAATAGCAAAAGAACGAACGGAAAGTGCCTTGCAACCTAGTGCTGCCCAAGGCTCTAATATTTATCAGCACCGTATTTGACCCCGGTTATCACGCGATCGAGCGGAACCCCCACGACCAAGATGGCCCTTCTCGATTAGGCAAGAACGAGGCTGTGCCAGGCGCCCGGAGGGGTACCCCCCTCGGCACACTTGCGACGAGCTCTCGAGTACGATTACACAATCTCCTCCACCTTGCAGTCTTCCCTCTGGAACGAGCCTGGGTGGAACCGAGAGTACTCGTGTCGGAGCCAAAATCTCCACCCCAGAAACACCAACCCCGTCAGTGGAAGTGACACAGCCACCATGATCAAGGCGTACACGGAGACTTGCAACCCCCCTCCAACCGTCGTGACAAACTGAGTCGAGAAGAAATTCTGGGCATCGTCAGCGCCGAGAACAAAATGCAGAATCCTCGATGACACGTACTTCCACTAAGGTCAGTGGCAGAAACAGTATTGTGATGATAGTCAGCAACTTTACAGCGGTAGCGTCGAGCGCGTTGCGAATCTGTTACCCCGATCTGTTACTACTCTGGTCCAAGAGTTTTCTTTTTGAAGGAGCTGGAACCTACCGTAAGCTGTTTGATGTCTGCACTTTCCCGGTATCGTAGAAGATCTGATAGCTAACACCTCAGCGAGAAGATTAGCACAGATTCTCCCTGGACGGCGAAGAGGAGCAACTTACACAGCTCTGAACAGACTGCACCTCGATCTGCAGTACTTTTACTCGATCCTGATAATTCTGGGCTTCGGCCGCATACTCCTCCAGTTCTTCCACGGCGCGTAGGCATATACATGGCTGCTTGTCACTGCGGTGGACGGAACAATACTGCAGGCAACTCCGTTTGATGCGCCCTATCGAGTGGACCTTGTTGCGGAGGATCACAAGTAGATCGTTGATATATTCTTCCAACTGTTTCAGGCCCTGTCTGTCTTTCTCAACAAATCCAATTGGTCTAGTGTCGGAGCCACCATATATTGACGATGTCATTATTCGCGCCGACTATTTAAATGTCAGCTTTCTCCTGAGAAACGGAGGTGATGTGGGAGATGTCAGACTTTCAACTTCAACTGCTCTTCTAGCCAGCACATATAGTCCACCCACCCTTTGAGGCTTTCAGCCACAACGCACCCATGAACGCCGAGGGCCGAGCCTGTGGAATCTGCCCTTTCCGATGCCTTTCTGGATAGCTCATCCAGAACACTGTTCTCAGTTGCCGATGATGGAGCGACCAACAAGAACAAGGCTTTTGCATCTTCCAGGTTACGCTCCGACTGAGTCAACTTCTGATATACACCTGTTTGGCGAATCGACCAAGGACTTTCCGAGTTTAGTCTCCCATTCCGCTCGACTCGCTGTATAACGTATGCTAATTCTGCAATTAGTCAGCTAGGATGCAGAAAAGGAACTAAGATTGTGCTTTGACCGACCTTGGTGAATTATTTTACCAGATCTTGACCCTCTCGCCAGAGGCAATGGGAAACCATATTCGTTCTCGCACGACCGCATTCCGAAGGCAAGGATCGTCCTCCACAGTCCATTAAAAACCTTGTGCGTGTCCAGCAGCTGATCGAAAAGGGGTCGCGAGATGTCTAATGTCGTCCAGGACCGTGTATGTTGAATAGTGTAGATTCGACTGCACTCGTTCGATGTTTGCTTCACTCTATTAGTATATTCGAAGTGCCATGCACTTTTGACATGAGAGGGGCTCACGCACGGTACTAGATTTCTTCAGCTCCTCGATCTGATTTATCTGTATCTTGGGTTGACGGGCGAGGACACAATCTCCGGATCCATCGTGGATTCTGTCAATGATTGAGAGCTCGAGCTGTGCGCGCCCATGTTTCTCCTTGAATATCTTGCTAGACCTGGCATTCACTCTCTCGAGGAGATATTGATCCATTGTTATGCCGCGTTTTGAGCCTCGTAGGGACTCCTTCAATGCCATGGAGTCCTAACTGTTTAGGTCGTAGACTTATATGAGAATCAATACGTTGGTCTCAGCCACGCTTGACATACTCTGCAGATTGCCCTGCGGGATTTGGGCATCAACGTTGGTCTCTAGCAGGCATACTCGCAGTGAGGCGCCCGCAAAAATCGCTAGAATTGATGACAGCCCGTCGCAGAAGAGCCTCTAGAGCTGCAAGCACAGAACATGGCCCAGAGCTACCAGTTATCATCATAACCGGATATGTCGACGCAACCGCAAATGCATCGCTCGTCAGAAACAACTCTCTACAGCACGCGCAGTTCCCTACCGCATTTCTATGACTGTGCGCTTCGGAATTCCCCAAGCTAGATGTGGCCTCAGGAGCACATTTTAAAGAATGAAAAGAACAAAGATATCTTCTATTCAATCTAGAGATATCTAGATAACTAAATACACACACTCATTTTCTCTCGCTTGAATCTGAAAAGTCAAAATTGGATCGCTTCATTATAACGAAATTAGGGGAATCCATATATCATAATCGGCTACGACAGGTATCGATCTCGTCCTATTCAAACTGTCAGAAAAATGCGCGAGAACAGGATGTGACTGGGAGTTAATGAAATCGCAGAACTAACATCCGTCAATCCTGAGGGACGTGATTTCGCAGGAGGCACGTACACAATGTACTGGTCGAGTTGAAGCTGGCGGACGTCAGTACAAATGCTGAACTCTGGGAGTGGTGATCGCTTGGTCTTCTTACATCGATTCGGAAGTTAGATGGTCCATATTGCTCGCGAAGCAACCGAACGAGCTTGATCGGGTCGAGACACTTGCCTTCGTATCGATGGGGAATTGGGTTGCAAGATATGAGTCCTGTAAAATCGCGAACATACATTATCTCGTCCAGTACAGCGAAAAATGGAGGGGTCGTCAGGACCGTTCCTGTTGGCGCTTGGGATACGACGTATACACAGTCGGACTTGAAGATTGATCAAGTTAGTATAGAGGGTAAAAGGACGTTATGCGACAAGTCACTAAAGCGCGGATAGAGCGAGGTATGAAAAGGGCGAGATGGGCGAAAAGGGCAAAAGGTGAAGATGCGGCGAAAACTGGGCGCGGAGATAGGCGGTTGCGAGGCAGACTCTGTCCACGAGAAGCGGGGTGCACGGGGGGGGTGTAAGCTGGTCCTTTGACCCAACCTGTGGCGTAACCCCCCTTTAGTCGGCGATGCAGCACGAGTCAATTTCCTCCTATAAGAGAGTCAGATATATGCATCATCGAGGCCCGCCAAGATAAAGAAAGAACCACAGCACATAGGCAGACTCACATCGGTAAGGCCCCGGGGAAGCATCAAATAAAATCGGCCACAGGTGACCTGGAAGCGTGTCAGAAAAAAAAGTGAGGCGACTAGTTCTTAGTTCAAGACTATTAATGTTGCCAGCCTTGCGCATCGTTACCCAAGAGACCATCGGGCTGGCAGCAGGGCGCGGCACCTGACCCAACAGACAGTATACGGTCGCAAGGCTGGAACATGGGGAGACTTCAGAGAGAAAACGGGTCGCAATGGGTACGAACAGTCACAGAGTAGTCCTGGCCAAATTCCTTCCTCAAGAGGCTGACAAGCTTCTCCTGTACCAGATACCGATTGGTAATAATCTGCTCGACTGTCTCAGCCATGGGAGGCGCGCCTTCAAAGGAGGTGGCTGAGATAAGGAAAGGCTGTAAAAGAGGTATGACACGAAAGGGAAAAGTGAGAACCACACGTATAGTTCAAGTCAACAGAAGAAGAATGGTTGAGATGTACAATAGAACCCTCAACCAAGAAAAAAAAAACCACGATAGTGAATATCAACCCGCTCATCCTGTCTCCTAGGCCCCAAAAATCCAACCTTGATATACCATCTCCGGTCGCACTTGAGCCGCAACACCTACAACTCACACTTCCTTGTTGTTTTATCGCGATGCAAATGTCGATGCCCAACTCAACTACCTCGCGGTTGATCAAGCAAACTGCATCAAGAAACTGGAGTATGGCGTGCATCGCGCCGGTCCGGAGGTGCCCGGTGGGGTCATGATTGGTGGATACGAACAAGCGGGGAGGCCA
The DNA here is from genome assembly GCA_027569055.1 of Aspergillus baeticus. Lineage (NCBI taxonomy): Eukaryota > Fungi > Ascomycota > Eurotiomycetes > Eurotiales > Aspergillaceae > Aspergillus > Aspergillus baeticus. The sequence goes on from JAPDEI010000007.1 coordinate 743,418, forward strand.
ATGCGGGATGAACAGCTTTCACTGCGATGATGACGGAGGCTGGGATGGGTAGTAGAACAGCAAATAGGCGGCCCTTTTACGTTCGCGAAGTGTTGGTTTTAGGGCGGGTGTACTCCGGCCTGCTTTCGTGACACACTAACTTATGTACATTTGGACTGGCTGACTCATGTGGTTTCTGAGTGGGAAGGGATCCATTTTATACTTGGTCTTGTGGAGTTTGTTTGATATGATAATCGTTTTCTTTCGCGGGCTCAGGGGTTTGTTGGCTGTTCCAGAGGTCTCAAGCCTAGAGTAAGGCAGTCTGTCATAGCACGCTTATCCGGGTGGGCAGTTGGTGGATTTCAGACCATCCGGCCAAGGCTGAATGAAGGTTCGTGCCGCAGGGACAGAGCGGGACGATAACCAATATATTTTATATAAGAGGATATAGTTGTAAGTCATATAGGAGAGTCTGCTTGTGGTTGTTTCCTTATCATTACCATGAAAACTGGAAGCTGGCTTTATCCAGGGGAAGAAAAGACTGTTTTCCCTTAGGACACCTTCATCTCAACCATGGCAAGGAGGGAATGAAGTAGATTGGTTTCACCCTAATAAATCAGTGATAAATTTCAATATAATTGTATACATTCAACATTCTACTAAAGTAGGGTGCAGGTTTTCTCACCCCTAAGAAATGTGCTATTAGTTTACTCTAACAAACAACAAACAGAGCCTCACCATAGAAATCTGGGTGGATGGCCCTGAAGAAGGGAACTATCCAGATTCCAGCCACTGAGGATAGCATAGGGAAGGCGTCAACGCCCATGGGTTCTTCCCCCTCGAACAAGGACACCAACAAGTTGGCAATGTTGTCCATACTCCCCAGCCCAATTTGTACCTGAGAGGTCCATTAGCAGACCCTGGGAGGGGGCATAATATCAATGCGGGAGAGTATGGTCGAACCTTAGTGAGCTGGTGGCCAGAGTTTACTAGTATTATATATTCGTTGCACTGCATTTAGGAGCAGGCTATATCACTATTTACCCATCTGGGCAGTTGGATATTCCAAGTTGAACAGTCCAGCGGATATGGAATCTGAATGGTTTATTGCCCCAGAGAAGTTCTATCAGTTGAGTCTGATTGATCGCCACAGGAAGGCAAAGCCAAGCGCGGCCATTCCGTCAACTAGAGTTGTGTAAAAGAGAAACAGAAATATAGTTACATGCGTTAGTAAAGATAGTTATAGAGGTAGAATAATTGTTGACTGACTGAAGCTTCTCGGGTGTGGAATTCAACGGTTTCACATCACTTCAGACCACGAATCGTGCGGGGCACTTAGACCCTCACCAAGCCGCCATCCTAAGGCTGTGAAACGCAAGCTTGAGGGTGGGAGGAATAAGCGCCCTGAGTGTCTCACCATCCTGGTTGGACTGGGCCATAGTTGAAATTGGACAAGAGCGTTGCGGAGTTATGGGTGTGCTATGGTAGTTTTGTGTACAGACAGCTTGGTATAAACAATAGGGTCTCGAGTCAATCTAATATCAAGAGGCTTTTTTAGAAGCCTTAGAAACTACTTCCAGCCATTATGTTACAGGGTCCAATTGGAGCGCTCTGGATCGCGGGGTGACTGTGCTGCTGCAGGTGGGGTGTTAGACATTCTGTTCTTGGGCACCAACGACCACCATAGCTACCAACAGGCGTTACAAAAGGCAGTTGCGAAATTAGTCTCATATACATTTTGTTATGTTATACAAGGCTCTACTCCTCTTCAAGGGCACCTGTTCTTTGACTTTTGTATTATGTACCAAGAACATGTCTCTAAGACTGCTGCCGAAAATATATACTGTCCACCCCAACAACCTGATTATCAGACATGAACCCACCACGACAGCTTTAAACACTATAACAGGTTGCCTTAAGCTTGAAGAAATACACAGAATCTACTAGTGAATGTTTAAAAAGCGCCATATGGATATCTAGTGCCCCTTCTCTACTTGATCATGCTCTAGATCTGTGTTTTAAGATAATAATAATAAGGTGAATGACATTTGAGTCAATTTTTTCTTCTGAGGGGCTGCTAGGCAACAAAAGCATTCACCAGCGCCTGGTTATTTCATTCTGTTGCTGGCTTTTGATGGGTTGGCCTTGAGCTGGAAGGAAGCGATCCAAATCAGATGTAGGGGGAGGAAATTAAGAGGAGAAAAGAAAAATGTAGAAAGAGGAGGAAAGCAGACTACTTACAACTTGGAAGACTGTTTGTGTTACTATTCTAGTGCAGAGGTAGAGGTGGAAAATGAGGGAGTTTGCAGAAGTGAATGAGGGCATTTCTACAATTAGTTAAAACCCAACCAAAATGTGCTTCACTCTGGAAGGATACACTTTTATTAAGAAGAATTGCATAGCTAGGGCCATCCAATTAAGGTGTAAGCAAAAAAAAACTGGACTATAGTCAGATTAGTGGCTTTAATATTATCTAAGTTTGGTTATGTTGGTAGTAGGTATATTAAGAATAAGTGAAAGACCAAGAACCCAAGCACTGAATAATTCTGTCTACATTAAAAAAAGCCATTAGGCAGGAACACGATTTTAGTGGCTTGATTGGGCTTTGTATATGACTAGAAATGCTAGCAGCCTTGGATCAGGAATTCACGCGGCAGTCTCTGAGTCCGAGTCACCATGTCCACGACGTAGGGCACTCGAGGCATCCTCGCTGAGGCTTGAAGTTCACGTATCTCTGCCGGGCTGGGCTTTCTGTACTTTGTGCGTATCTCCTCTGCGTAGTCCAGCTCGTGTCCATTTTCGTCCTGTGGGGAGGACATTGTGCTGACTCCCGTGCCAGGTATACCCTTCCGCCATGTATCTGTCTCTCTCGGGGTACGATCGTTTAGTAGTCTCCTTAAAGAATCCATATTCTCCGGCTGCACAATCTCCACTAGTTCCCGGATGTCAAGGACTCTCCTAGAATCAGCGTCGGAAAAATTGGAGGATTGCTTGAGAGAAATGACGAAGACGACGGAAAACAAATATACTCCGGCTTGAAGCAGCTGCTCAAGCTTGTGACCCAGAAGGTTAGGATCAAATTGGAGGATGAGTTCATTGTACACCAGCAGCCCTAGTAGCACTAGCCATGCTGGGGCTGCCTTCGGGTAGCATTGCTGCTTGCCTTCATCAGCGGTTAGCCACACCGAAACTGGAGAGCTCCATAATACGCCGTTTCCCAAGCAGAAAGACGAAACCTCCTCTTGCCCTGACCGCAGAGTCGAGTGAATTAAGATCTCCACCAAACTGACATGGGAGCGCTGATGGTTCAGCTTTACGCATTCTGTGAGCCGCTTGACGAAATAGTCTGACGAATTTGGGATATTGTGCTGGGCCGCCACGAAATTCAAGAACGAGAATGGCCGCAAGCCAAATAGTTCTTTAGCCTCTTTATTATAAAGAAAAGAAGACCGCCATCTTCGGCGACCCACTGGGTCTAGGAGGTCAGGCTCGAAGACGGGTCTGTATGGCAACTTATCCCCAGAATCCCGTTCGCCTGAAGAATCCAGAAGTTTCCCGTAGCCATTTATTAACAGCTCAAGCTCCTCCAGAAAAATAGTGGACCGGGCGAGTACCTCTCCAACACCAGGCCTGGATGCTTTGAATGAATCCATAATAACATTCCATACCCAGATGAACCCAATAAAGCTGCCCTGCGTGCTAACCTCAGAATTATACATGTCCATGCTGTAGGAAAACTTGAGTTCGGCCAGAGCTATCCGCATGTAGGTTTCAGCGGTCGGTCCCTGTCTGTCGTGCCACCTTTCCATTAGGTAGTCTCGAAATGTGCGGTGGAAAAAATCAACAGTATGTCGAAAGAAGAAATTGCGAGAAGCGTCCTGTGATTTTCGGATTTCCAACATCCCCCCAGTCAAATCTCCGATTTGGCTCTGTACCAAGTCCAATCTCTGCTCGATCTCGTTACTAGTGTAAGAGCACATGGCTCTCTGAAATGGAAGAGTTGGGCTGGCCAGCTCTTCCATCCAAGAGAATGAAAGAGCATTTAGTCTGCGACGGAAGGGGTTTCGAAGAACAAGGAGGAGGAAGTTTTCTGTATGCTTCTGGGCCAGCGGGTCCACCTTACTCAACATTTGGTTGAAGAGCCTATTCAGATCTCGCGGAGTAGCACTTAACATATCGGTCAATTGGTCGACTGAAAACAGCCGCATCTTCCGAGTCAAAGATCTCACCACCAAGTACGCCCAAAGAAACACTCCTTCTGCGTTATCGACGACTCTGTCTGCTAGAAATAGGAGGCTTGTGGGATCAGTCTGTGGCCCGGAATGGCTGGAGAACATGGTCATTGTATACTCCCAGATATCTGCCTTGGTGAGAGAATGAAGCTGTATGGTTCTTTCCGGCTCAATGAAGCCATGTACATATTCTGGATGTGGACGAGCGCTGCAAACAATCTTGACGTTTTCGCGGCCCCAGCTTTGAATGTCTTTGACAAGAGCTGTATGATCAAGGCTATCACCCTCGTATTCATCGAGTCCATCGATGGTAAGGCACAAACTATAGAGCTGAAGATCCAACGACTGCATCAGCTTGTTCATTGCCCGCTTGAGCACGGGTAACCGGATGCGTTCCCAGGTAGCTTGGTCTGGCCCATGTTCGAATACCTCGGGTATCAGCTCCGGGCATTGCCTAAGTGCTTGATAAAGTACAGAGCGATATAGTCCCTCGAGCGATCTCTGTAGAATATCGCCGGCTCCCCAGAAGTAGACCGATATAAGAATTAAACGACGGCCCGCAGCCCACGAGTGAACACGGCTTCGGACATCGAGGTTGTTTGAATCCGCAACGAACCTCATCAGCGTGGACTTTCCTGACCCTGCCTTGCCGAATACGACGAAAACACCATTCCCATGAAGCAGGAAGTTCTGAAAATGAGTTGCCACAGCTCGTCGGGAGGCCTCGTCCCTTAGCAACGAAGTGGGTAAATTGTCAGGAATTCCACCACTCGAACGCCGGCCATCCGGACGGTTTGATGGTCCGTCATCTCCGACCAACCAGCGGTATGTACCTCCGGCCGCAGAATGGATCGAATCATTCCTGTGAAACATGCTCGGGAAGTATAATGCCTGTAACGTTTCATTCTCGCGAGGGATTTGACTTGCACTTTGCTGCAGCGCTTTTAATGACGATTGAATGTCTGCTGTAGCAATGCGGATGCCTTCTATGTCCGAGCTACTTGACTGTAACACCGATAATCTCTGTACAATTCCCTGTAGATGATCGCTCTGTGTTTGGATTTGCGTGCCATGCTGATTACCTAGGTCAATCGCCTGTTGCTGAATCTGCTTAAGGTACCCTTTTACAGGAGATTGCTCTTCGCTGCATCCCATCAGCTGGCCGTAACCTTTCAGTACACTTGTCTAAAAAACAACGACTTACTAGAGCAAAAGACTCAGGCGGAGCAATATCTGAGCCCGATAATCCTCCAACCTCGTCCCAAGTGCTGTAATGTCTCTTCGTTTAAATGAGCTTCGCAGTGATATCCGGACGCTGGACCATAAGCGATCGCCCTTTTTCGCCTTGAGTTTCGAGAGAATCTCAGTCAACTCCACTGAGACTTCGCGACATTGACCAGCGAGTTTGGCGAGCTCACGCTCATGCGCGCTGGACCCATGTGTGTTGACCGAGAGCCCGTCCACCGCCTGTTTCAAGTCCTCGACCCACACACTGATGTGTGCATTCTCAGTTGTCTGGCCTGTTGCAGAATTCGCGATTTCGTAGACCCCTCTGCAGATGTTGGCTCCGAATTCGATAAACTGTAGGATGTTGGACGCTAGTCCGATCGCTGATAACGGGTCCATGGTGTTTATGATAGTGGACTTGAGAACCAAGTTGATGGATAGAAGGCCTTTGCGCCGAGGTTTAGGCCATCGCGAGTGTTCGTGAGGGGAATCTTCGCCTGGCCAAGAGCCTCCTCATGGGCCCGGGCGCGGAGGAGTGACCAAAGCAATTGTACCCGGCGGCCGGTGATTGGTCTGTATCCGATTTGAGGTTCTGTCGCATGATTCGAGGTCTCATATCCTGCTTTGAACGAGGCACACTTATTGATCAAAGACACTGAGAAATTGTAAAATATAAACGCGGCTGGTAAGGGAGAGACTGCGTAAGGTTGAAGACGTCCTCCAAATATGAGCGCGTAGGGGGAAGTCGCGAGCTGCGAAAAGGGACCTCCAAGGATTACCTTTGGCCAGCCTGAGGTACTTCTTTCTCGTCCGTATGGTCTCTCAGAGGCGTAGGGTTCTACCAATCAGGGGCTCAGGTTTAAATAAAGCTTGTTTTTTTGCTGGATGCATGCTTGGTAAGGAGACACTGTGTACATTGTGCAAACACCTCTTGGTAGTTTAGCCACAGTGCCATTGATTGAACTTTCTTTGAATGTATTTTCCAGCCAGGCTCTCCCAAAAATCTTATTCCAAAGTGTTGTATGGCATGCCAGGTAGCCATCAAGTCGCATTCGAGCGGTTTACCAAAATTGGGAAGTTTGGGAAGGGTTGTCAACGATGATCCCAGCGACGTCACTCGACCTTGTCTGCAACCTCTCAGTGGCGGCTCTGGAGCACTCCAAAGCGCCCGAACAGTGGATGATCTCGGCAAACCACACTGCTTCCCAAAATGAGTATTCTGCTCGCTTTCGAGGCTGCTGCCTGATCGCAGGCTTGACCAACCAGCTTACTTTCAAGCTGTGACAGGGCTGAACCAGGGACCCACTTGCCGAAACAAGTTACCAGCTCGATGGCACAAGCCTGCGCTAATTGGCTTGACGTGGAGATCTAGAAGCTTAGGTTTCGTATGTAGGATATGGTTTACGAGGTAACAGTAGACGGTTGACGAAGTGTATATATGTCATGTTAGAGCCTGCTATATTCTCCTAGTATCTTGCCCGCAGTCTCGGTTTCGGTCTCTCATCTCAGCCCTTTTTTACCGCTCCATCACGAAAACCCTACTTTTTCCTGACCAAGTTAGAAAAATGACCGTAATTACAGCAGAACATGTTGCTATTGCGGAACTAGTGGTCTACATTCCAACAGCGCTTGCGACTCTTTTTGTCGTCCTTCGCCATGGCTTCCACAAGCAACTTGGGTGGATCTATCTCTCTATCTTCTGTGTCGTCCGTGTTGTGGGCGCAGTACTCCAGATTCTGAGCCACAATGACCCCAGTAACACGAACGACCTAGAGTGGGCAACTATCCTTCAATCGGTGGGGTTGTCCCCGTTGCTCTTGGCAAGTTTGGGGTTGCTGAAGAGGATGTAAGTCAAAAACCGACACACTCTCTTATCTGTCACCCAAGTTGATAGCAGTTCAGCTGCGATGAGACCACGAGACGTGTCCCCAGTTCGAATAATAATCAATCCATGCAACCATTTGGTCCTTCCAGTGGACTAGCCGGCAAGGTGTAAGTAGTCAGATCTTCTTTTCCTTACATTTTTTTCTCTACCACAGAAAATCTCCGAACTAAATAGGGCTGGCTAACCATGCCTCTCTCTTACCCACCTGCAGCCTCGGAATCTACTCCAAAAAAGCAACCGCTGCCTCGCGCCGCAGTCGCACCATCCAACTTATTCACATCCCCGCCGTGATCGCGCTGGCCCTCGCAATCAGCGGCGGAACAGACCAAGCCTCGTCCAACGCGTCCGACCACAAGGACGGCCGCACCGAGACCCGCGCCGCAATCATCCTATTCCTCTTCATTTACCTCGCCCTAGGCCTCCTGTGGCTGATAACCGCGCGCGATCTCGGCGTCATGGTTGCCGCGCAGAAGCGCATCTACTTCGCCCTGTTCCTCGCCCTGCCCCCCATCGCCGTGCGCCTGCTGTACAGCCTGCTAGGCGACTTCGGACATCATCCGAAGTTCTCGATCCGTGATGGGAGTGTCTCGGTTCGGTTGTGGATGGCGACGATCGAGGAGTTTGTTGTTGTGCTTCTTTATACGTTTGTTGGGATCTTTACGCCTACGGTTACGGTTAAGAGTTCCTGGCCTGTTCCGGGGTCGGAGAGGCCCGTGCAGGGGAACCCGAGGTACGAGCCGATGGGTTATATGGAAGCGGATCCGCAGAGGAGGTGAGAGTGGAGTGAGAATTGAGATGCGGCGTGATGGTGACAGTCGAGGTCGAGGTTGGGATGATTGAGTTTAGGTATAGAGCACATGGTGTCTGTTTTTTTTTTCTCTTTTACTTGTTCCTCTTCACGTCTGATATAGATGTTCGAAAATGGGTTCATCTTTGATTGTATAGATAACTTGGGATTTGTTTAGTTAGAAAATTATTAAAGTTGGTTACACACTTGCTAGAAAAATGCTGTCAGTCCCACATCGGCCATATGCTTCATAATATTCATCAGCTATCAAACTGATCTCATGGCACCTTCTTGCTGGACGGGAAAAGTCTGTCATATACTTGTCATTAGATTTAAGCCGTTAAATATTCCCACTGGGACAGTGTAGCCATCTCCTCGCGTTATTCATTATTTCCACCCGTACTCATTAAGAACGGCGATAATAATCATAATAATATTAATACCCAGACTCCGCCTCTGCAGGCGAATTGCAATTAGTGTAACCCGGCTCTAACCAAGCCCTCGATCGCATCCCCTCATGCAGCAACCTCGCCATCGCCAAGGCCTGATTCAACCCCATCGAGTACCCAATCTTCTGAAGGACAGCAATAATCCACGTCCGCAGTTCGCGCGACGCGAACCCCGAGTTGGCGGCGATTAGAAGCGGCCAGACGAGCGCCATCCCGGACGCACAGGATACATGGTCTTCGATGCTATTTGCCGGAGTTCCAGAAGAAGTATGGGTTGAAATCGCGTCAGCCGCGGCAGTACCAAAATGGAATGGAACGCTTGCGATGATATCGTCCACTAATTGGCGGGAGACTTGCTCACTCCTGCTTCGCAGACTGCGATATTCGGCGTGCATATAGGCATAGAACGGTTGGCCTTCCAGCTCCTTGACCGTGTCGATGATAAGCTCGTGAACCATCAGAAGTGCAGAGCGATAGTGGTTCCACGAGCCGCTAATATTGATGTTTGTATAGACATGGTATACTTCACCCCAGATGTCCGGGGTGAACAAAGGGGCTGACCCATGCCCTTCCTCAGCATCTGCACGCGGAACTGGGATTGTTTGATAATGCCAGGTTGGTGGCGCTACCGCCGCAATTGAGGTTAGCTCTGCATCGAGGTTCAGCGCTAAACGGAGGATCTCAGTCGGCTGTGTGATTGTGTTGTCTTTTATCGCGGCGCAGAAGTCGGCCAGTTTCGTTCCCACGGTGCCAAACTCGTCGTAGACTTTGTCTTCAGCCGTACGGTACTTCCTGGCTTGTGTGGTGAGGTAGGCGATTATGGGAGGGCTAGCTCTTTCTTGGTATATTCTTGAGATGTTCTGAAGATGGCTGATTAGCTGCGTTATTTTCGAAAATTAGGGTACAACGCACAATTTGAGCTCGCAATTGCGTGAATAGATGCAATCCTTCAGGTCGCTCTAATTGTTCATGACCCCGAAGCTCGATCAACTTGGCCGCGCCATCCATATGTTTCATCCAGCGGTCGAAAAACGATCCGTCGGTGCAAGTCGTTACCTGGCCCCTTGTTAACCACGATCAAACTCCAATGAGTAAACATACTTCGAACATTCCGAGAAGAACCACAGCCGCCAAAGTATCATCTCTCTTGGACAGCACTGCGTCGCTAAGAGCATAATTCGTCCTCGCGAGTGCGGTGGTGTACTCGCGCCGAGCAGCCAAGAGCAGCTGCGGCGACATACGAATATTCGACATGACTGCAAGTCCAACCGCTGTAAAAGCCGCATTAACAGCCAAATTCTGAGGGTCCTTCGCCAGGCTCGACATGTACGTCAAGCTTCCTCTGGTGGTGCCAGGGGTCATGTAGTTGGCGCGCATGAACCCGCGCGCTAATTCGTCCTCTGGATATGCGAGCGATGCTTCTGGTCGGGATGATTTGCTATGAGAGTCTGATGGTCTTTTGCCCCTGCGTTCTGCTGCTGATTCCGAGGCCTTTTTGTGATGCTGGCGCCGCGCTTTGCCGATGACTTCTTGGCTCTGGTCGCGGAATCTCAGGTCCAGCGTATTTCGGTACCCCGGGCACTCAGTTCCAGCACGCACGCACTGTGAGCACGATGGCTTTTCTTCATCACACTACCCGGATAATCAGTTGAAACTTGTTCCAAGAACGTGTCATGGATGCTTCACCTTGAGGCGCCGTGAGCGGCAGCGCGCGCACCCCGGGCTTGGCTTACCACAGTAGACCATTCCTTGAGGTGTCTCAGTAAGATGGTAAGCAGTAATCACCAATCCAAACGATTGCCTGGGGCACAATTATTTTTTAAAGCTTGTGAATAAATTCGTGTCGACGGAGTTTCTGGGCAAAAGCTTAACTATTACGTGAGGATGAGTTACCCGTGCGCCCTTTGTGGCCTTCTTGTGGAATGAGACATGGCCATTGCTGCTGCCTGCCCTCCAGTTGGTTCAGTTGGCGCCACGCCGAATATCGGCCCAACTATCTTGGTTACTGAGCACGAGTCAGGAATCGCTGCTTACGTAGACACATGCATAAAGTACCAGGGGCAGTGCCCGACCGGCCGTTCCAATACCTACTGTAGCCAACACAAATCATTCGAGTCCATCTTGGTTGTTCTTCCTCGCTTTTTCCAAGTTTAGCCACAATGGCTGCTCCATTCGCTGTCAAGTCGCTCGACCACCTGGTCCTTACTGTTCGCTCGATTCCGAACACCGTCAAATTCTACACGACCCATTTGGGTATGAAACACGAGGTCTTTACCTCGACCATGAGCCCGACCGTTGAGAGGTATGTATGCTATGTATACCCCCCACCTACCTACTCCGTGCGTACCCACCTAGTTTCCTTCAGCCCTAAATCCACGATCCGACCCATTGGAAGGATAAAGTTCATATGAAGACAGACACGCCTTGCTATTCGGGACGCAAAAAATCAACCTGCACGAATCCGGCAAGGAATTTGAACCCAAGGCTCAAAATGTCACGCCGGGGAGCGCGGATTTGTGCTTCGTAACCGATGCGAAGGTAGAGAGAGTACTGGACCATTTTCAGAGTGCGGGGATAGAAGTAGGACGCCTTACGCTACGCATTATCCAGGTTATTTTGGCCAGCAACGTGGGTTAACTAACCGCCGCTGCCTCATGGTATGTACAGGTACTCGAAGGTGGGAAGGTCGTGGAGAGAACTGGCGCGGTTGGGAAGATTCGCAGTGTCTATGTGAGGGATCCCGATGGGAATCTCATCGAGTGAGTCTCGTTCCTCTCCCTGACCTGCACCGTCTAACTGTCTTTAGGACGTCTAACTATGCATGATGACTGTCACCGGAAACCTCTCGGATGAGCGTCGCTGATTCAGCTTGCTGAAAACAGTACACGCGCTATGTTAACAGCCATTTATTTAGACTCGGTGCTTGCCTCCTCAGGCGGAGTAGTGGCTTGGTAGGCAGCCAATGACACTTGTATTGGAACTGAGACAGCTCAATCTATCTTCCACAAATCACATATTAGCCGTCTCTTCATCCTCAACTCCAGAATTCACCCTCATCGGAGGCTGATACTTGTACACAAGCCCGTAAGTTGGGAATAGATTAAGCAGCATCAACATGATACACAGGTCTCGGAAGAAGAGTGCGTTTTTGATCTCAAGCGCCGCGGAAACAGGTTCTTCGACCGTGCGAGCCAGGGCATCACCACCGTAACTCACTTGTACTTGGACAAAGTGATTATCTCCTCGGAGGGAGTGCTTCACCCATCATGCGTAGGCTACATGCTCGACTCAGGCACATTTTACCAAATCACATTTAAATCGAGAGTACTTAGGAATTTGCGAAGTCTGCCCCAAGGCGATCCAGCGCACTATACATCTTCTATTCAAATGCACTTTTAACAATATGAAATAGTATAACAAGTCCAGATAGACCAACTTAGCCCAGTTAGGCTCAGGTACCAGGCTAATAACAAACCAGATTGCTCCTTCACCATCTACACCCTTGCAGTCTTACGTGCGGAGGAGCCTCAGTAAAGCAAGGAACCCTGCGGTTTAGGTCATACCAGGAATGACAATCTTCTCGATCGTCCAGACAGCCCCGTCCGAGCTTGAGGCCAGCCCTTCATATGTGGCGCTGCCAGCAGTAGCAATAGTATCGCCAAAGGTAGAGTCTGCCGAGGCCAGAGTGATTTCGGTGTTGATGTATTGCTGCTCGGATGAGGTTCCGGTGCAGCCATCGTTGCACTCAGTTCCGGTGCCGTACCTGGTAAAATTAGTGGTTGTTAGAATGAATGATCCTACCTCTTGACGAGAAAAAGACTGCGGTTGATTGTTGTACTTACCCCCTCATGTAAGGTCCAGACTGCGACGAATAAGTTGAGAGAACCGTCCCAGTTCCCACATTAGTAACGGTCCTAGTAAAGTAGTATACCTCATCAGCTCGTTACATCCCCATACTCGATTAGTCTCTAGGTAAATTGGAGGAGGAACATACTGTACCCAAGTATCCTGATCATCCTGCAAGGTATACTCAATCTTGATCTGATCATCCCCCTTGACAACACTGGCATCGCCATCCAGCTGCCCAAACCAGCCAAAGACACTGGCGCGCACGCACCACTCGCCGCTCGCCGCACCGCACCACGCATTGCTCTCCCAGCTCTCGAGCGTCGACTGGATGAGGTCGCCTGTGCCGTTGCTCATCCCGGGCCAGAGGAATAGGACGCCCGCCTGCGTGAGCGGTGCGGCGCCCGGGATGATGGTTGTCACTGCGTTGACGATGGTGGATTTTGTGGGGCCCAGCGAGACGCTGCCACCCCAGGTGTCTTCGCGGGCTGCGAGGGAGCCGGAAGGGGAGGAGTCCAGGGGAGTGGCGAGGGCTAGGGTCGGGAGGAGGGTTGTTAGGTGGCGAAGGTTCATTTTCATGTTTGCAGTGGAAGTAGTTAAGAGTGGGAGATTGCAATTGGGATGCTGATGGTTTGAGATGCTCGTGGAACCTCAATGTTGTGGAAAGAAATCGGGTATTTATGTAGTCCTTGGAGCTCCAGGGCTCATCTATCTGAGAGAAGCTTGGTGTGTTCTTGAAACAGGGGTTCCCCACAATGAGACGGGCCCCAGCGCACTTTGACAGACGCCAATGCTCACTTGGGTTCATGCTCTGGACTTGCTACTTCGGGTGTTTGTATTAAATAGCTAAAGTCGGGGTGCTATGTTCCGCGGCATCCGTGCCGTTCCAACCTTCCAGTTCTTGTTAAGGAGGGAGGTAGGTTTTACTCGTCGCTGGTTTCAGACACAACCCAGAACGTAAAGGCTTACAGTGGCTGATGGTATGATGCGACATACGTTCATCAAGCTGAGAATAAGCATCGTCAGGACTCAGGGATCGAATAGGCAATCTCATAGTCAGGAGAGCTATGGAGTATGTATGCAGACCATGCTGAGGCTAGACCTTTTCCCCACCGGAGAATTCCACTGCTCCACACGCCAACAGGGAGGCACCTGGTCCCGCTGGTTACAGAGTAGGGCTGCTGACGAGCTTTGTGATGGGAGAGGAATTATCGCCGGCCCAAGTAAGTAGTCTGCTCAATATAGAATCATCAAAAGGCACAAATACTTTCTCTTCTCTCATAGTATCGTGGTCGCGAATTATCGTCGCAGTCCAAAATTAGAGTTTTGGGACTTTCTAGCGCCAACAGCTCGAGTCACCGCAAGGCAGACAAATCCAACCCCGCCTCTTCAACATCTCCATCGATACATCCACCATGGCGTACACCGAGGTCCCCGACTCAGTGAGAATGTAACCTCTTTTCAAGATCCCTCATAAAGTATCGTCAGCTAATATTGAGGATAGCGTCCTTCTCATCCTGACGGCCATCTCATTCATACCCCAGCTGCGCCGCCTGTATTCGAAGAAGAACAGCCTCGGCCTCTCCCCAAGCTACGTTTTATGCAACCTCATCGTGGCGACTGAGCAGTTTGCTATCATCTTCTACATGATGATCAGCGCCCCGGAAGCAGCTGGGAATTCATTTGTTCACGATCCGCACACCGTCGGCGACTGGGTGAATTTCGCGCAAATTCTCGTCACATGGATTCTATTTCTCGCTATGTATGAGTTGACCCCCGGAGCGCCTCCCTCCCCATACCCCGACTCGTCGATGGCAATAATACAAGAAAAAAAAAATCGAGTACTAACATATGTCAGATTCATCCTCACAATAACCTACCGCCCCGCCCACCGTGCCAAATGCGGATACGTCGCCATCTACATCATCTACCTCCTCTTCTCGCTCGTGCCCCTCGAACTCAACCAAATGGGGCTAACTTCACATCTGGCAACGCCCTCGTGGCCAGAAAACGACCTCCGAGAGGCATGGGCATTCGCGCACGGCCTCTTTCTCAACACGCTGATGCCACCGCTCGCACTCATCGCGCTCATCCCACAGGCCGCACAGATATGGAAGCATATCTGCGACCCTGTCGGGTATCCGGGGCTGAGCGTACTAGGTCTGGTGATTCAATCCGGAGTTTTGGGGAGCGTGGCAGTCTCGTGGATCTGGAGGGTTTCCTTTACCGGGTATAGCTCCAAGTTTGATCCGGGTTGGTTCTGGGATTATGGCTGGCCGGTTGTGGAGAACGGGGTTGTGGCGGGGGTTCAGGCGATTTTGGCTTTGCTTGCCGGGTGGAGGGGGTACGTTGAGGCGAGGAAGCGTGGGAGGGAGCAGGACGGAGGCTTCGAGGAACCTACTCCTGAAGATCGGGAGAGGGAGCCTTTACTGCCCAAATAGGATGGCTGCGCGGACGCAAAAAGGTGCTCTGCCAAGAAGCATTCTCCTCTAGTCAGATTCTTAATGAAGCGACGGTCTAGGATATCGCTACCCTGCAATGGCAGGAACGCTATCTAGAGTTGGGTCGCACCTTCGTCACTGAGTGCAGGTATCAGTCCCGAAGGAAGGACCAACCCACCGCTCCTATAATCGCGCCTTCCGAATTCGAGTAGTTCGCGAATCGCTCCTTCCTTTGTAGGCAGATGTCCCCCGCGGAAGGAGCGGCCATCACGCCTGCCATCTTGGCGTATGCGTGTCCATCGTGCCTTTCGTACTTCTGTGATATCGCGGGAGCCGGGCATGGGTGGTCCTTGTTTGGTTACGCCTTTCCCGGGGGTCGTCCCCATGCGAACTGGGGGGCGCGGCAGTCACAGCTTTCTATAGGACGGATTCGCGTACATCTTCAATGAGACGAACCAGGGCAGCCGATGCAGCACACCCAAGCATCCCTGTCACTATAGCCCAATCATCGTGGAGACGAGTCGAAGGCGCATGAGGCTGGTGCCAAGTCACCACCATACGTGCATCTTCCGTTAGCGCATTGTATCATTGGGTCAGTCGATTGCGATTGGGAGTGGCTCCTGCGTGGCGGGATGGATACTGTGGGGCTAGTCGGAGATATTTGATGGGGGGGTCGCACCGGCTGGCGCTGATGGTGACCAAGTCAGCTTGACCGGGTTTAGACTCGTGTTTAAGGCCGAATGTCAACGTCACCCGAAAATAGGACACAAGCTAATATAAAAGGCCCTGCCTGCCCAACGTTAACGTTCAAGTTGACAAGAAATTTCCAGGTCTCGATAAACTTTCGATTGACAAAATGGCCGGCCCCTACAATGCGTCTACAACAGCTGCCGAACTTGTTGATCACTTCGCCGCCAAGATCAAAGACAAGGTGATCCTGACCACCGGTCCCTCGCCAGCCAGCATCGGGGCGACATTCCTGAAGGCTATCGCTCGCGCCCATCCTGCGTTGCTAATTCTGGCCGGCCGAAGCACGAGTAAACTCCAGCAAACAGCCGACGCAATCACGGAGGAAACCCCATCCGTTTCAATCCGTCTATTGCAGCTCGAACTGGATTCGCTGTCTGCGGTTCGGGAAGCAGCTGCTCAAGTTAACAGCTGGAATGATGTGCCTCGCATTGATGTGCTCGTGAATAATGCGGGCATCATGGCCACCGACTTCGCCCTCAGTCCCGACGGATACGAGGGTCAGTTCGCGACGAATCATCTTGGCCATTTTCTCTTCACCAATCTTATCATCGAGAAGATCCTCGCATCTTCGTCTCCTCGGGTAGTCAATGTCAGCAGCGACGGGCACCGACTTAGCCCAATCCGCTGGGCGGATACCAACTTCCGAGTAAGGAGTCCTCAACTCAAAACCCAACATGAACATGCTCCTAACACATTTTCAGGATGGAGAGACGTATAACAGGTGGTCCGCGTACGGACAGTCAAAAACAGCCAACATGCTGATGGCCATCTCATTGGCGGAAAAGCTAGGAGCCAAAGGGTTGCTCGCCTACAGCCTACACCCCGGTATTATTAAAGGGACTGGCCTCACCGGGGGCGTCCCATTCGAAGAAATCCTCCCAGGACTGAGTGCGAAAATGTCCTGTTCTTCTTAGTCTTACATAAGCTGACAGGCAGTGTAGTCGCGGCCGACAGGTCTCTAGGCAATGAACAAGGCTGGCGTAAAGCGCCCTTGCTAAAAACGTCTCAGCAAGGAGCAGCAACAACTGTGTACGCTGCTTTCGACCCTAGTTTACAAGGTAAGAGATCGACCGAATCGCTGATGGGTGCTTGCTAATCTTTCGCTCTCCAGAGTTCAGCGGCAAATATTTGTGTGACTGCCATGTGGCGGATCCCTGGATAGACACGCTCAGGCCGTGGGGTACGGATAAAGTTGAGGCTGAGAGGTTGTGGAAGCTGAGTGAGAAACTAGTTGGGCAGGAATTCAATTATTAATTAGATATAAAGTGTGGAGCTAACAAAAAACCGTTCTTTTCGTTGATGAAAATGTGTGAAGCTGAACCTCGGAACATGAAACCGCCCCAGAAGCTGGAGAGGTTCCCCGGGCCTTCTCAGGTCCCCGCACTTGCCCGAGCCCATCCTCATCAGCATTACAAATAATTCCTCACCTTCATTCTTTCTCAAGTTTACCCCATAGAAGCCTCTCCAAGATGTCAGACGACACTGTTCATTTTCAATCAATTCCCTGGGTCGCCGCCCTTCTTCGTGACCCCACATTCACCACGATCCCCACCCCCTCGCGCGTATTCAAATCCTCAACCGAGGATAGCTTCTTCTCAACAACAATCAGCTCGCCAACGACAATAGCCGCCTGCTTAACACAATACCGCACACCGCCGCCCAACGCACAGCCGATCCAGCCAAAAGCAATCCCGACCAATGAAATTCGCATCTTCGTCACCCTCGGCTCAGACCTCAATGGTTATCCGGGCGTGTTACACGGCGGCATGGTTGCGACGCTACTCGACGAGTTTATGGGGTTGATCTTGAGCTTGAGACTTGGAGGTGGAGTGGAGGGGCAGGACGGGCCGGTCACGGCGTTTTTGAACACGAAGTTTGTGAGGCCGGTACTTACGCCTGGGACGGTTGTTGTCAATTCGAGGATCACGGAGGAAAAGGAGATGAGGAAGTGGAAGATTGAGGGCGATATTCGGGATGAGGAAGGCACTGTGTTGGCTAGCGCTGAGTGTCTCTATATCTTGCCGAAGAGTGTGGCGAAGAGCCTCTTATAATCCGACTGGGAGAAAACCTGGGAATGAGACAGAGCTACATAGCCAGTGCATATAGAGAATACTTCTGTAGAATAACACTTCACAACATGTAACAAAGAATGTTCTCTCCCTTCTAATGGTAGATGGTGAAATGCAGGGATTCCATTCTAGCAAGGCCAGTACAAAGTCAGCTATTAAAAAGAGCCATGAGTCGAAAAGAATGACCATGGACAGTCAACCCCATCTATATCTTGGGCATCTCTCAGCCACCTCGATACCCGCAGGAAGAGTGATTCTCGATTTTGGGTGCCGTTATTTACCTGCTCAAATTCCCTCAATTTTGATCTCTAAAACACGTTTCACTCAGTTGGCCACACATCCCATCAAGCCACCATCTTCTTCTTTTCTCTCTGTATCCGCTTTGAATCCCTTACTCAAAATCAAAGAGACTGGCTTGTTTACGCTTCTAACACAATGCAAGACAGGTCCAGCGCTCGAGACCCTCCCTACGGATGTCCTCATTCTCGTTCTCAGCGCTCTCCCCGACTGACAGTCCCTGAAAGCCGCCGTTCATGCCTCGCCAACTCTCCACCGAGTCTACCTAGCAGCTCGGTACAGCATCTTATTGTCCTTACTCCATACCCAGCACGATGGGCTAATCATTGAGTCGGACGCAATTGCCGCTGTTCGATCTGAGTATCTTTATTCTGGCATCAAAGACAATAGGAAACACATCACTTCTCTTCTTGATTGCCGTCGACGCGAGCTTTGTGCCAAACCAGCGGACGCAAACGAGGTTGCCCAATTATTACGTCTACACGAGCTGGCTACATGGTTTGTGGAGGATCTTAGCAAGACTATGAATTACCCTGGTTCGTGGTGGCCCAAAGATTCAAGGGCATGGAATGCACGCCCGCCACAGGAACTGTCCGACGAAGAGGAGAGGCGGGTTTTTAGAGGGTTCTATCGGCTGCAGATCTAGTGTAATATTTTCGGAGGCAGTACTCGCGGTCGCCAATATGGCGTTCTGTGTAATGGCGTCTTCGAGAGCCAAGAAGTCTTTCGCCTGTTCCTTTTTACGATGCCTCCCTGGGAGATTGACGAGATGGGCTGTGTCTTTCTTGACCTGAGAACTAGACTCGAGCTCGATTGGGAAGACACCGTCACGGCGTACTCGCTTTATACCTAATCCTACCGATCATTGGATGACCTTGAATCGGACACATGGTCTACGGAGGGACAGTTCTCGCAGGATGAATCTAATGCGCTGTCTTCAGTGGTCGATCAGGGCCCGACATGGGTTTGTCGACTACTTCAGAAATCTGAACTATCACGGATGCACACGTTAAATACAGACGCTGATCCGACCGTCATACACTTCGAAATTACTTGAAAATGAAATAGAGCTTGCAGTCGACCCCATTGAGGACTTTCCCAGAAAATGGCCCTTGGTGTATCCAGCAGACCAATACAATGCCGAGACGCTTGACGAGTTTAACCAGATTCTTGACACGCTGCCTGTGGAGAAAACGACCAGTCCCTTGCTGGAAACACCTCTGGAACCAGGTTCCTAATGCCTGTAGCAGCTACCTACATGACGTTCTCCTCTGTGGGTTTCTTACGGACCGGTGGATCTGGGGCTATACTTTCTGGGATGAGTGTAGGATACGTGAATGGAGGCTATTTCAACATAATACCTTGTTCCTTCCTTAGCATCTACCACTCTATTACCTTGGAGGCACTATTTAAGCAATGAATTGTCTTGGATTAGGCCACCCATTACGAGTACATACACAACGCATCCACCATCTTCTTCGGTCTCCAGTTACTAGCAAAAGAGATAAATAACTCAATTAGAAAAAGCACAATTCCCGAGGCCTTCCTCAAATGTTGCTATTTCTACAAGCACCCACAGATAGGTGTGGGCGAACTATGCAACACTTTCCCTCGTCACTTCATCCTCATCCAGAACTTCGACAACCCCTCTAAACTGCAGCCCAGGAAAATAAAAACCCCTCTGCCTCTCTGCCTTCCCAGTATCAACACGGTTGTAATATGTATACCCCAACAACTGCAACTGCGCCTCCACCTTCTTCCCTTGCTTACCACTCTCCTCCGCCTCCTCGACCTGTTTTAGCGCATCCCTATACCCCCGCTCCACACTCATCCACTCTCGATTTCTCCTTTTCAAAGTCTCCAGCAACTCCCTCCACCGAACTGTCTCCCCAGCAAGATGCGTATACTCCTCCCATCTCTCCCCACTCTCCAATAACCCCACAACCGCGGCCACCGTATCCCTCGCAGACGTCAACGTAACCTTCTTCTCCCCTTCTCCATACAGCACAAACACCTTCCTCGCATGATCAACCGGCCATCCAATCTCCAGGTCCCCAAAGTACCTCCCCTGATGCCCCGGCGGGAGAATGTACTCCGCAAACCAGCCCACAAGCACAATCGTCCACTCTACCTCGCTTTGCGCCCGCAACGCGCGACGAATCGGTCCTCTTGTCTCGTGCATGTATCTCGGCTCGAGGGATGGATGTCCCTCGATGTTCCCCGTCCACTCTGAGGGTATGAATCGCTTGCAGCGTGGAGAGCGCTTGCATGCTTCGAGGAGAGCGAGGTGTGCGGTGACATGGTCGGTTCCTTCGGCGGAGATTGTCGAGATGACGGCGTCGCAGTCTGCTAGGTTGAATGCCAGAGAGGAGATTGTGTAGTCGGTTATGCGCTGCTCGATGGAGAGCTTAGTGAGGAAGGACTTGCGAGAGCGTGTTAGGGCGATTATGTTGTGGGTGTGGAGGCGGGGGGAAGTATAGAAGTAGCGGGCGAGGTCGCCGGTTCCGGCGACAGCAATCTTCATGGTGTAGTATACTAGTATGAGTGCCTGATCATTGATAGCGGTTCGCAGGTCAAAGAGGTTTTAGTTGCCAAAAACGCTGTGCACCACCTGTAGTTAGTTATAGGATGTAGATTGGTAAGCTGAGGCATGAATACGAGGTCTAGATGCTTTTTTGATTGTTATACTGAGTTGCCACTCGTGACTACTGAGCTCTCAGATGTTTGGTCCGCGCGTATACGAACTGGATACTGTTAGCCAATTCTATAGGCTATCTAATGCAAATGTTAACCAGTGCTCTTCACCCCGAAGTCTCAAGAATAGGACCGAGATTATCTATTTAAGACACGAAAGACAGCAAAATGATAAAGCAGAGACAGAATAAAACAAGGAATATACCAAGCCTTAAAGAAGGCCCATCGGCGTCAGCCCATTCTATGCTTGGAACGAGCCCTTCTCGGAGGATATCACTAAGGCGCCTAGTGAGCGGAGACGGCATTGACCATTTCCGTAGATCGAGAGTTGGTAGAACAGGCCTTTCTTCTTCTGGTTGCCTGTGGTACCATTTCTCAAGATCCAAGAGATATTAACGCACCGGGGAATCAAAATACTGATAGTGGATATCTCCCCCTTTCATAGCTTGGTATAGCCTGAGAGACAGTGTTCCCCAGCGGTACTTCTAAATCTCTTTCTTGAAAGGGGAATCAACAAGCCCAGGAAGAAAGCCATGATGCGCTCGTTTCCATTCCTTCTTGTCCTAGCTTTAGAGTTCATCCCCAGTGACTAAATAGTAAACCACATGGTACGTCGATTCCTTGAATTCCCCCTTTCTGGCGCACTGGGCCTGCCTATCAATGCACCATTTGTGGCATTTCCTTATCATGTCAGGGTCTGGCTTTGGGACAAGGGGTATCTCTTCCCTTGGACGCGCGGACACGGCCAATATGCTGTCGATCCATTCGATCAAGTCTTTATTAGCGCCCGATTCCGGTTCAAAAGTAGCCGACTCGCCATTGTTTTGTAGTGCTGTTATTTTGGCCTCCAGTAGAGAAATAGCGCGATCCAGTTTCTTCAGATCCTTCATTAATTCCTCGTCTCCGGCGCTCTTTGCGTTTGTGTTGTTTATGTTCACCGCGCCACGCAGAAAGATTTGGCCGCAGAAACCGGATTCCATTTCGAAGTCCTCGTCTGATTCCTCTTTGTCATCGAGCCAGTCACAAAAGGACGCGATCATCTTATCATCGACTGTAATTAGTTCTTCCCTTTTGAGCCGCTCAAGCAGACCTACTTCCCACTGGCTCTAGCCCGCACGCCAGGCCGTTAGTCCTCCACAGAAATTTTTGTGTTCCGCGGTGCAAGTTTGGAAGTGCTCCATTAATATTTCCACAACAAGACTTAGCTCATTCGCCTCCGAAACGTATGCTAAATTCATCAAGTCGGACCCCGGGTCGAGTTTGTGTCCGTCTATGTCAGCGATATGGCGCGAGCCCGCCTAGTCCACGACTATAAATGCCGGACCTTGCGCCTGTTTTACCACATGGTCTCTCATCTTTGTTTCCTGGAGCACGATCCCGCACTTCCTTGTCTTTATCGATGGTGCTGTCCATTTTGGAAAATCCAGAGGTAGTGGGATTTCAAACCGACGTTCGCGGAGAGTTGTAAAGCTGCAGAGGAGCTCGCGGCATGGTTCGATGAACCAAAACGGAGAGAAGAGCACATCTTCGCTTGCTGCCGTATCTGTTGATGGCGTAGGCAGCGTTGAAAGTGTTGGCTTCGTTGGTACCCTTTCCTCGTCGACTCTTGCTCGTTTTGGAGATCTTGCGTCTGTCCAGTCATTGTCGGGTTCCCTCTTGATAGGAACTGGGTCAGGGGGCTCAGGCATCATGAGATTAGATGAATTGAGCTGGAAAGAAAATAATGCGCTTTCTATAGATGAGAAATAATAGAATTTCGAAGTTAGCCATATATGAGAGTTCAACCGGTGGCCGTAGAAGAAGAGTGTCTGTGTAAAAGGAATGACCCCAGAATAATAAGACAGAGATATATACTAGTGCAAGTTCCAAGCTTGCGGACGACACACAATCATGTTCAGGCTCGAGTATGTGAATTATTGAACTTCTGTCTGCCATTCCCCTACATTTTCGGTAGGGAAACCGCCACATCCAGCCGGGTCCCTGCAGCACCTACCTTGCATAGTGCACCACTACCTCTAGTTATATTGATACTTGTGGGAAGCAACCCAGTAGTAAACTAATACTAGTCAGATTAGCTTTTTCTCACCCATCCCCCCGAGGCCCATACGAGGGTTTAGAAGGCAATCTAAGGGGATGGTAGTGTCAGTCGCATAGTTGACGTACCTAGGTAATTTATGGAGTGACACCAGATCTTGTTTCCTGTGGACAGTCCATTTAAGGAAGGGGGCTTGTGGATGGACCTGATCATCACGGAAGGGTCCAGGTTCGTGTACCAAATTTGAAATATAGTTTGCTAATGCATAGTCAGGCCTCGATACTATCTATCCTACGTCCAAAGATGCTAAGCGCCCTAAAATCTCATTAGAAAGAAAGTTGCGCTGACGAGGTTAAGCATAAACTGAGCACTATTAAAGTAGGTGCTCGATGGCTACAGCCGAACACTTGTTAATCATTCCAGCTCCATGACCGAAATACCCTCCTAATCTGAACGAACCCCTTCTTCCAAGAGGCCATAAAGAGTGCTGAGAAGATCATCCGGGCATTCCCATTCCATCAAATCTCGGTCGCGCAGTGACATCCTATCATACCAATCTTGCTTGAAATACCACTTTTCGAGTTCTTGTAGGTATTCTCTCATAGAGATATCGTAGAACATATCTTGAAGACCGGCTGTTTTCAGAGTAGTGATCAACTTGAATGCCGGTAACCCCCCATGGATAAGCCTCAAAATTCTCGTCAAAACAGACATTCTCTGGGACCAGTCCGCGGTTCCCTCTCGGCCAGCATTGCGGAGCCTCAGTGACGATATAGGGCAAGGTCCCGAGCTGATTACGACCGTGGCACGTACGCCATACAAAAGCTCCTTCTTCGGCCCAGTTAGCGTGTCTTTCTAGACACCAGTTGTAGAATTGCCTCCGTTGATGCGGGCCAGGAGTAGGGATTGTGTCTCTCCATGCCTCATCAAAGGAATGGCCAAGCGAAAAATCGGTCAGGAGACGCTCCTGTGGCGGTGGTGGAACTCGGGCGTCCTTCAGCTGCGATCTGATACGCGCGATAGAATCTTCAAGTTTGCTGTCGAGTTCTGCTGCCGCGTCTCTTGCAGGAAGTCCTCTCCACAAGGCTGTGAGCGAACAGCGCTCTTCCTCAGTAAGGTGCCTCTCTTCGTTCTCGTCGTAACCTTCACCTTCACAATTTTCCTCCTTTCTAACCCAGTTTTGCAGCCCCTCGAGGTCCTCCTCTGAGAGTGCAATGAGCCTCTTGTTCTTCAATCGTTTGACGAGATCCGTCTCCCATTCCCTCCTCGTGAAACGCCAAGCCGAAAGATTCTCATCAAAGGCCGTGAGGTTTTTCCCTCCAATTCATCACGCCAGTGCTCAAGCATTCTTAGAACAAAGCATTTGATTTTCATATCCGTGCTAAAGGCAGGATCAGGATGATATGCCGGCGATAACGGCACACCAGCCCCGTCAAAGACGGCGTGAGTCCCATCAGAGTCCACGCAGAGGTATGCAAAGTCATACACTCTCCTGACTACCTGATGCTCGGATCGCACAATTTCCAGTGCAGTCCCAATCTTGACTTGTTCCATTTTCAGCCACACTAGCTTGGGGATATCACGGGTTGCACCCATGTCGAATCCGTGGTCGATAATGTCCTTCCAGGAGCAGAGCATGTCGGCGAGCACGTTCAGAAATAGGAAGGGTGAGAAGCGTAGTTCTTCTACTACTTTGTTTGCCGTTTCGTCGTTTCCGGAGGCGCTCTCCGTGAGGTCTATGTTGGTGGTGGCCATGATAGGTAGTGGAATCAACGTAGAAGATTAATTATTGAAGCGGATAGCGTGGATGTTGGAATAGAGCAAAATTACTGGTTAGTGGAGGGTAAAAGATAGAAAGGACAAGGGAAATGGAAATTGCAGGTATCTAGAAATGAAGATAAAGATGTTCCCAATGTCGCTGAGTTTGTCTGTTAATAAGCAAAAGGCAGTCAAAGGCATCCTTATGAAGGCAGTACCAAAGAGAGATCAATCATATATTCCTTAAAATGCTTAAATCTCCTCAATAATGCTCTTCAAAATCTCAGGTACAAGGACGCCCGCATCCCCTTCAAAATACCAATCCTTCGACGACAACTTCCGGGATTCCTGATCATAAGGATCCATATTTATAACAGCCACCCTGGCCCCCTTTGACTGAGCTTCCTCAACATAGCCAGCCGCCGGCCAGACTCTCGAACTCGTCCCAATGACCAGCATCAGATCGATCTTCCCTCGTCCAATCCAGTCATCTACCATATCCAGCGTGTGAGATGGCAGAGACTCGCCGAACCAGACAACGCCTGGCCGGAGGAGGCCTTCCTTACACTCTGGGCATTGTGGAAGTTGGTCTCGGCCGAGCGGCGCGAGCGGGATGCGTTCGTCGGAAATGTCCAGCTCGCTTGGTTCTTTTGCCATGGCGTTGTATAGTGACTTCGAGGCTTCCTCTACTTTTTTGTCGTCTGTGGATGGACGGGGCTCAGGGAAGTTCTTTGGTATAGCCAGCGCGGGCACTATTGGGTCGGTAAAGTCGTTCTCGCGGGAGTAGTTGCAGTAGAAGGAGGTGCATTTCACCGTAAAGAGGTTCCCATGGAGAAGGTGAAGTTGGTCAAGCGGATGATTCGCCCGCTGCGAAAGACCTGATGGGGCCAAAAAAAAAGTATTATTAGAGTACATCACAAGCAAAATAGTTGACCAAGGGCGTATTGGTCCCAATGAAGAGGAGAGAAACACACCATCAACATTCTGCGACAACGTGATAAACTCCTTATTCCTCCTCGCCAGCTCGGCAAGCGCATAGTGAGCTTTATTCGGCTGCGCCTGCAGCGCCATATGCCGGCGATAGCTGTAAAATTGCCACACGAGGTCCGGGTTGGCTTCAAAAGCCTCTGGCGTCGCTAGCTCTGTCGCGTCGTAGGAGCGCCAGAGCCCGCCGGCTCCGCGGAAAGTAGGAAGACCTGACGACGCCGATAAGCCGGCTCCTAGGAGCGCCATGATGCGTTTGCATCCTTTCAGGTACTCGGAAAATGATCTAACATCGGAGGAGACCATGGCGGGGTATCGCCGTATCGCGGGGTGCCAGAGAGACGGTTGAGCGCGATACGCTACATAATGGTAGTGGTTAAAAAGCTTGAATACCTGATAGAAAGCCCAGTGTGACTTACTAGGTAGATTATATAGTTTCCCAAAATTTCTAAACACGCAGTGTGCTCTAAGGTCAAATTGATGGGGTCGCGAGCGCGTTGGGAACCCATTTATGGATGACGTGGGGTAATGCGGAGTCAGGGCCGAGAACAAAGAAATCTGGACGCAGCTCTTGGACCTCAAATATCTACCTATCTTTTGGGATTTGCAATTGGAATTTCATTTCCTTCTTCCGGAATTTAGTACTGTACAGCAGTCCCAGTATGTGTTAGAAGAATACCCCCAAGACGTAGTTTAGGGGAGTGCATAAACTACATATAATTGGCATACACTCTACCCAAGGCAGTATCTTCACTAAAACTAATATTAGAACTAAACCCATAATCACTGAATAAACCTATCCAGAAAGACAGTTCATATCATCATTAATGTTGTTCCTCGTCCGGAAGAGGTATTCCGATAGCTGATGCGGCATACTCTCGGTTCCGTTTGTTCTGGCTGGCCACGTACGAGCTGATATACTCTGGGACGCCTTCCACCTTATTCAAGGGGTCTGGGATAGGATCGCCGAAAGTCTCCCATACAGGGACCACCCCTGTCCAGACACGGTCAGTGACCTCTTTGTTGTCCTTATCCTTCCTTTCATCGGAAACGCCGCCGTCACGGATCTTGCCGCTTCCGTCCACAACTTTGACCTTGAGGATAACTGTAGAGGACATTTCAGCTTTATCAGGTGGAACCCGCGAGTGCCTCCAGCGGTCCGAAAGGACAGAGTTAGTGACGAGTTCCATTGCCCATAGCTTTTCAGCTTCATCAGTGACAAGCGTAGCATAGCCATGAAGGATTGCAGAGCGATAGTTGTAGCTGTGGGAGTTGGGCGTGAGAGACAGGATCAATCCGTCCACTTTGCTAGCTGCGATACAGATGGGCAATCCTTCGCCCTCGGAAGCGCGTGCTAGGTTCATAATGCGCGAACTGACATAACCGTGGAGATAGCAGTCGAGAGGTTCCTCGATACCAGCGGAGGGGTAGTCAAAGGACCCCATTTGCCCAATCATAGGCAGGATTGCGGGAAACGGGTCAGACGGCCCAGGATTGAAAGAGACATGGAGGACTTGGCTCGAGTTGATGATCGAATGGATTGCGCCGAGATCATATGTTGCTATGATGGCGTTAGGAAGGAATTATTATTGGTATTGATAGAGGGCGCACCTCTGTGTTTGTACCGGTTGACGGTGTTTGAGTCCCGCTTTGGGTATACGAGCGTCTTCCCCATCGTGAATTGCGAGTTGATCCTTTCGTAAAAACCTGCCGCTGCCACTACAGGGCCGGTGAGACCTCTTTTTATACCAAGATCGAGGAGGGTTACTGTCCAAGTGAGTCACTTCTTGCAAGCGTGGATGGCGTAAGTTATACTTCGTTCGGCAACGATCCTTGGAATAGGAATTCTCCACCCATGTCGCATTCGGAGATAGAAGAATGGACCCTATAGGCTTTGCGCGCATGACAAGCATGACACTATGGATCCATTTTAAGAAAGTCCACCCGAGAGGCTTCGCCGATGTCCTAATGATTGGAGAGGAGGAGGATGATTGCAACGGCTCAAAGGCAATTGGCTAGCAACGCCGACGAAGGATTATAGCCTGAGGCACTGATAAGGCTTCTTTGGGAAGCGGTCAGCGCGCGGATCCGATAACCTTTTTGGAGCTTCCGATAACAACTTCAGTTCAATAATCAATGTTGAAACATGTCGTTAAGCATGGCGACATGCAAATCATTCGTCCGCCAATGGCCACGTTATCTTCGTCGGCCGGCTCCAGTGTCCGGATTGGCCCTTTTGAGCCGGCCGTCCAGCAAGGTCCAAACTCAATCTGCCATGCGCCGCGGGTATGCTTCGATCTCCGCCGCAGAGCTTAAGTTTGGTCAGCCATTGCACGAGACACATCCGCATCTTCTGGGTCCCGGAGAATGTAAGTCATATTTTCCAATCGCTGGGTACACTTTTGCGCGCCGATCGACTGACCCCAGATGCTCCAAAGTGACACCGGGAATAACCGCCCTCGAGTATGCCCAGCGACGCTCTAGACTCACCAACAAGCTCCCTAAGGGCTCAGTAGCTGTCCTTGCAGCTGCGGAGGTCACCTATCGTGCCTCGGGGATCTTCCATGAGTATCGACAGGAATCCAACTTCTTCTACCTCACCGGTTCGCATACTCGACATCGTGGAATGGGGAAATTAGCTAATCGACACAGGCTTCAATGAGCCTAATGCGCTGGCTATAATCGGTAAATATATACCGAAAATGGATGAGGAACTGGTGATTAATATTAGGCAGTGAACGACGGGTCCGGCGATAACCATCTCTTTCATCTATACGTGCGGGAAAAGGATCCCAAGGCAGAGTTATGGGATGGTGCTCGCTCAGGCACGCAGGCTGCGATAGACGTTTTCAACGCTGACGAGGTAAGCTAAGGAAAATACCCTAGGACAGCGTCGAGAAATGAAGCTGATGCGCTGCTTATAGTCAGGCGATATCGAACGCATTGGCGACATTCTTCCTAAGATCCTCTCGGACGCGACAGCGATTTACACGGATATCCCAGCCTTTAACCCAGGAAGGTCATCTTTGCACCGATATCTCTACGGCCCCATGGGCGCGTCCCAGAAACTACAGAAAATGATCGATGTTCAAAAAGTCAAGCCACTGCGTTCAATCCTCAACGAAATGAGGGCCTTCAAGAGCGAAGATGAAGTCGTGCAATTGCGCCGGGTTGGCCAAGCCTCCGGGCGAGCTTTCACCGAGGCTATGAGGCAGACATTTACAAAAGAAAAGGATTTGACATCATTCCTAGAGTACAACTTCAAAGTCAATGGCTGTGACAACAGTGCGTTTGTTCCTGTTGTTGCTGGTGGCTCGGTACGTGAAAACTTTTGACACAGGTTTACACGCTAACAACTGTAGAACGCTTTGAGCATTCACTATACTAAGAACGACGATATACTCAAGTATGTCCAACGATGGGTAATTCGTCAATCCACTAACCAAGACCTATAGGGATGGAGACATGGTTCTAGTCGATGGTGGCGGTGTACGTATCTCCTAGAGGGACGATTGCAAATTCACTAACTGCATGCAGGAAATGGGTACTTACATCTCAGACATTACCAGAACATGGCCGGTTAATGGCAAATTCACGGATGCCCAGCGCGACTTATACACTGCAGTGTTAAACGTGCATCGCAGTTGCGTCTCCCTGTGCAGGGAGTCTGCGCACCTTTCTCTTGACCGCTTACACAGTATTGCTGAAAACGGACTAAAAGACCAATTAAAGCAGCTAGGTTTCGATGTCTCAGGAGATGTATATCCACCTTGCATGAGGTAGATCGTTTTTGATAGCTGACCCCGAATTTGCAGGCCGTAAGGACACTTTTCCCACACCACCTAGGTCACTATGTAGGGCTAGATGTCCATGATTGCGGTGGATATTCCAGGGGCTACGATCTCAAGGCCGGTCAATGTATCACCATAGAGCCGTGAGTATCCGTCTGATCCGGCTTTGAAACCCAAGCTAAGTTGCCTGCCAGTGGTATCTATGTCCCTGATGAGGACCGGTGGCCCGCGCACTTCCGAGGAATTGGAATTCGTATCGAGGATAGTGTGTGTGTTGGGGATGATAACCCAATTGTACTAACAACCGAGGCAGTAAAGGAGGTCTGTATCCCCGGCTATGCCGTTGAACACCCAGCGTTAAAACTTGTGCTAACATTTGGATTATCCAGATTGACGATATCGAGGCACTTCGGGATTAGCTTTGGAAAGAAATACAGATAGATACCCATTGCATATTGTATGATAGAGAGTCAAAACATTGTATGTTTACTTCGCTAGATGCGTGGCGATTGCTGCTGAGGTGCGACGGGGCGGAGATTCGAACAGTACTATATAGTGTCCGAGGATAACACGGTTTAAATCAATTATCCACGCGAACAATGGCTCCAGCTTAAAGAATTCAGCTGGAATTAACCACGGTCGCGGTGGTTGCAAGAATGGACGCGGTGGTTGTCTGGCGCACATCCCGCAGCCAAAACAAACGAACGGGGCTCCACCAGCCTTGGCCTGACACGCCCGGTTTGGCCTACCTGCTCGATCCTGCAATCATTCATCATCACTACCCCCAATCCACCACCACTGACCAGAGGTCCCTTGAGTTTGGCAGTTACTTGCCTCGAGGCTTCTGCCGTCTACACCGACGCTCTATTTCATCTGATTTCTCTCTCACCGCGCGTACAATGGCACTTCTCTAAGCAGGCTTTTTCTACCCTTCGAGACGTGTCGCCTAGTCGCGTGCTCTGCCTCCCCTCTTTAACAAGCAGCTTGACCTGCTGCTGCTTCTTTTGAGCTGCTTCTGTATATCGCTACCTTATGGCAGCAGTATTTGTACCCCCTTCGCGCGAGACCTCCCTGAACATGTCGACTCGCCGACCACTTGCAAACGTGCCGAATGCCACCAACTCCCCTCACAGGGTAGGCCTCGTGCCTGCCAAACGTCCCCGGTCGACGACTGCACAGATCGATATCCCCTACGGCCAGCCCCCTCCGAAAAAGCAGGTGGTGGAAGGAAATGAGACAGAAAACTCGACCAGTCTTCAACCCAAGACCTCCGCTCTTCAAGGCACGGACTCGAAGCTGTTTACTCGTCGGACCAACAATGCTCAACCAAGTGCTTTTGAGAAGAAGCTGGTTGCTGCCCGGGATAAGGAACGGCAGCCTCAGTCAAAAACAACGAAACAGGAGAAACCGTCCGCAGAGAACATTTCAATCCGACAATGGCAACGGCACTACCGGAAGGCGTTCCCTCACTTTGTTTTCTATTTTGACTGTGTCCCAATAGACATTCGCGGCAAATGCTCGAGACAGGTTATGGCATTAGGAGCGGTATGTTATCCAGACTACACCAGTTTTCGACTGCTCCACTGTTTCATCCTAAAACTTCTTCCGAATTTCCTTTTCAGCCCGTCTGGCATGTGTTGTATACTAACGGCCTCTAACAGCGCGAAGAGAAATTCTTCTCGCGTTTAGTAACCCACGTTGTTACTTCCCGCCCAATACCACCAGAGATCGACAGACGAACACCAACAGAACCTGCCCACGATACCCCACAAGATTCTCCCGGTGACGTCCAGACCGTGAATCCAGCTGAACTTGAAATGCACTTACATCTGGCGGTGTGTCCCAAACGTGAGCAGAGTCAAGATGTTCTGCATCGGGCGCGTGAGATGGGAATGAAGATTTGGGCGGTGGAGAAACTACAGCGGATGATCGCTACCATCAATGATGCCGATATTGCGAACTCGAACCCCACACGAAATAACGCTAATGGTACCCAGAGCAAATCTAGAGGGAAGGATGACCTCTCACAGGTACTTCAAAACGAACTCAATGGTCCCTCCGACCGCAACCACTTGTCTGTCCTGAAGGATTTGGTTCTCTTCAAGGGGCCCTTCATATATGTGCATGACATGGATGAGAAGACACGGCCCGTGATGGTTCGAGATTACCCAAAGGTCGCAAAACGGCAAGATGGCATCTGGCCCCAGTTTAGAAGTGCTCCCTTGGGCAAGTGCCCGTTCATCGAGGACGCCCCTACGAAACGCGAAGCAGAGCGACAACGGCCTCGCCAAGAGAAGCAGGAGAAACAAGAGAAAGAAAAGAAACCATTTATCAAGCCCACAGTGCCACCGTTTGAACAAGCAATTGAAGTTGAACACCAGCCTGAACAGTTACCTCCTAAGAAGGAGACGAGTCCGGCTGAGGATGATGAGCCACTTGTGCCGCCACCTGCCAAGTATGAAAAATCCCCAGAAATTTCTCAGGAAATTCCGCTATCTCCTAAGAAGAGCTCAGAAAGCTTTGTACCACCTCCATTGAACCGCAAGGGCCCGTTCTACCACGGCCGGGAACCCGCCGCTTCCGGTGTACAGCCTTCGAATATCACATCTGCCATTCGCTCCCAAATGGTTTCCTCCACAGCGGCTGCACCCGGTGCAAAGGCTGGCTTGAGCAAAGAGGTCCATGAGCTGAAACGCAAAGTACTTGAGAAGAGTAACGGTGGATTTTCGGCCGCCGTCGCACATGTCTACCGCCCAATAGATGCACCGGCAACCACAAGTATGGAGAAGGGCCAAACTAGTCGAATGAGCAAATCAACTCGTCCGGATAAGCTTGGACACATCGAAGAGGAAACCACCCAATCGGAAAGCACCGACACAAAATACCGAGCAAATGCCCGTAGAAACGGGGAGCCAAGGAAGAAAGAGAGAAGGAGGGATCCGAAGCCTGGATATTGCGAAAACTGCAGGGATAAGTTTGATGATTTTGACGAGGTTAGTTGCTTATCACCCTGGCTGCCAGACTAGGACTGACATCGGATTTAGCACGTCATGACGAGGAAACATCGCAAATTTGCTGCGAATGGGGCGAACTGGGCCGAATTAGACTCATTACTGATGCAGTTGGCACGACCACAAAAGGAGGAATATGAATATCCCTAATGTGCCCGACCCACCCAACACGACACGACAGCGATCATATGTATAGTGCATCTACACGTGTTCCTGACAGCTTCATCATCATAGCATTGCCCTCTGCTTCCTGTCTCACTCCGAATATAGCGGCTCTCTTGCCCTATATACAGCAGCGTCCTATTGCACCTTTTGTTAAGAATTGCATATGCTTGATAAGAGCACCATGAGCTTTGATTAATTTCAGCATTTGATCGTTTTCGCTCATCTCGTCCTCGTTTCTAGTTCAGTTCTCACCCTTGATTCTCTACTACGTCTTTACGTTTCTTACTTTTGATTTCCCACCATATTTCCATGTTCCGCGGAACATCTTCATAGCATCGGTGTTCTTGGATTTCTTGTCTTTCGTCGTCGTCCGCGACTCGAACAATCAAAGCTGCCCCAATGGCAGTCACCGCAACTACCAACCCGGATCCCGATCGAACCGGTACCTACCCATCCACCTCGAGTTCTAGGAGGCCACATGTAACTCCTCGTCATTCGTCAGATGGACAGGCCAGCCTCAGGCGATTCTTCATCCCATCACTAACTTTGATATTATGTTTGCATTGACATTTTCATCTTGGGCGATATCTGTCCTCATTCTCCTTTCCCTTTATGGTTCCATTTTCCTTTTTTTTTCACATTTACTAAACGGATGTTTTCATACCACGGGGATTGCATCATGGAGCCCGACTACTTGGATCGGAGCAGGCGGGTGTTGTGCTTTGAGAGGATTTTTCACTTCCGTTTCTTAAACCCTCTATCGTTCCTGTCTGGATCACATAGGTCTAGATCTTCTCCCATTCCGTACCCTGAATGGCTCCTCTTATCTCTAGGTGCTATATTCATCTTTCTTATATCTCCAACAGAGCGAGGAGATTCGGGTTTAGTCCTTCTACGGCTGGGCTTGGCTCATGCTTGGTAGCTGAAACGATCAGGTAGCTGTTTGAGAAATTTAACATTATTCTAATTACCTTATATATCCACTTGTCGACCAGCGGTACTATCCTATTCATAATCAAAGCCAGCGCTGCTCATCTACATTATACTCCCCCATGCAAACCGTCCCCCCTGCCATCCCCACCCACCCTCCGAACAGAATTACCTTCTGGACCGGATCCCCTTCCATCCGTACCTCGAGATCCCGTATCCGGCACGACTCTGGTAACACCGGCTCATCCTTACATTTAGCGGTGGTGGAAGCCGACTCCGAATCGATATCTACATCTGAAGCTGAAGACACAGCGAGACAATCATAAAAATCCCCCTCCTCAAACGCAATGACCCTTCGTGCAATACACGCCGTGATCTTCGCATCCCAGATACCCTCGCGATGGTCCGAAGATTCAACTAGCCGTATTGCGTGCCATCGGATGCGCCGCACGCGGCATTTGATTGCTGTGTAGAAGAGTGGGATCATCCAGCCGACGTCGATGATTGTGTGCGACATGTCGCAGCCGCCTATCCAATGTTTCTTTCCTGTCCGAGGCACTGAACCTGAGTCTGAGGACGTGGTGGCAAAATTAGAGTTAGAGGAAGAAGGGGCACAAGATGAAGATGTAGGATAATCAATCGAGCTAAGAGTCCACAGGTCCGCAAGGTGTTCAATCATCTGCTCAAAATGATGTGTGTACGCATCGAACACGGTCTGGCGTGATGATAGCGCAGTTTCAGCCATGATAGTGAGCATCGTGTGGTAGCAGGAGACGAGGTGGTGGACTTTCGCTTTTGCCTCGGCAACAGATCCGGATGTGGCCATTTGGAGGCCTTCACGAGAGGTGTTGTAACTGTCAAGCCAGTTTTTCAGCTCTATCTTGAGCTGTTCTTGCTGGGTGATGAGAGT
Source organism: Aspergillus baeticus (assembly GCA_027569055.1). Taxonomy (NCBI): domain Eukaryota; kingdom Fungi; phylum Ascomycota; class Eurotiomycetes; order Eurotiales; family Aspergillaceae; genus Aspergillus; species Aspergillus baeticus. The sequence goes on from JAPDEI010000007.1 coordinate 777,658, forward strand.
GTCTGTTGGCGTGGCTTCGGGGCCGGCTTTAATGATGTGTTCGCGGCCGTGTGCGGAGAGGCGAAAGGCTTGGTTCATTACGTGGTCGAGGCCGCGCCAGGCGGCTGTGTATGAGGGAAATTTCGTCGGGAAGGATGGCACGTGTATAAAATTGTGCACAGGAAGCGGGAGGATGCATGGGCGTGGGTGGTGTTGATGTTGGAGGAGTTCCACTTGGCTGTGAAGGCGAAAGAAAGCTTCGCATATTGAGATATCGATGGGCTCATAGGAATATGGTAACGACGAAGGGCAAACTGAGCCTTTGTTTGCAATTTCTATAGGAGCAGACTGCGTTTGTGCCAGGATGTTTAGTCCATTGCGGAGATGGACTTGTGCAGATGTAAAATGTCCGCGGAGGAGATCCAGAACCACGAAGACGAGACAGACAATAAGTATGACTCGGCAAGATGCCCTGTCTCGAACAGAGAAATAAGGCTCGAGGTGGCGCGTAGCCCTGATCAAATGGCGTAAAGTTGATTGCTCTTGTTTGCTTCTTTGAATATAGATGTTGTGCACACAGCCACTCCGGTGAGTAGAACTCAGAGCGAGGACAGCATGCCAGACTGCTTCGTCACTCTGACTAGCCTGTAAAAGTATCGTAGTCCAAAAGTCAGAGACGTAGGATCCTGGTATCTTGGTAATGGTCCGTCTCTTGAACCAATCAAAAGAAGCTTTCTCGTCGGTGCTAGTAACGGGAGTTGATATGCAAGGTAATGGAGAATAGTCTGGAGTGTCCGGTAGACTTGTAAGCGATTGGCGATTTCCATAGACATTTCCACCACCACCCCAGACGCCATACCCATCGCAGACACGGCCTGTAGAGAGGCATCGTTGGCAGACCGGGAAGTTTTCGTCACACTTCACTTTTCGGACTCTAGGACATGAGCTATGCCCGGTCTCATTGAGGGAAGTACTCACTTGCACGTGCGGCATCCAGACTTGACGCGGCCTTTGCCTTTACGACCATGCTTCCTTGGGGCAATCGCAGCCGGCGACATGGTGTCTAGACCTGGTCGAATGTCGATTCTTGAGGTTTCAATGGCCCAGTGGGTGATAACGAAGATATCTAGGACGAAGCAGTCACTCTACCTAACTCCACAGCTTGGTTTTGAGTCTCTCTTGATTCGTCCCATCGCATTTCCTGGGGTTTAACTGGGCTTCAATGTCCACTTCTGAGTGTCAGATACACCGTTTTTGACCCCAGCAGAGTGCGAAGATGAGGGTGATTTGTGCCGTCGGAAACAAGGAGCCATGATTCGATTCGAGCCGCAACGGTTGAGAGTTGGATGATGGAAGCCTCGCGGCGACGATCGACGGAGACAGGCAGCCCGGTTGGTGTGGTCGGAAACTCTGTGCATTTATTGGTCTGTTTTGGAGCTGCCAAGCTTAGTCTTGGACCCACAGCTATACTAACTCCACAGCCAAGTCCGGGCACCTGTGCAACGATCTCAGTATAGACTCGAAGTGAACAATTTATGCCGTATATAGATTGTGTCTCCGTTAAGACCGATATATCCAAATCAATGCTATAAAGAGGGTGTTAAACCCCAGGGCTTCTCGCCAGCACTACTACCTAGATATCATCAAAAAGGAGCCGTTAATATATATACCAGCAAGTTTACTTTATCATACTCTATGGTGAATATGTCCGCAATTCAAGTGCCCCTCCGTTCTCTGGGAAAAAATGGCCCGAAGGTCCCAGCCCTTGGTTTTGGATTGATGGAGTTATCCTATGCCAGCTATGGAACAAATCCCAGCGAGGAAGACCAATTCACCATCCTTGATCGTGCCTTGGAGCTAGGTGCAACATTCTGGGATACTTCAGAGTATGTCTTTGCAACCCCGAAAAGTTTTCAGCGGTTTCTCACAGGGTGTGTCTAGTCTCTACGGCAACAACGAGGAGCTTTTGGGCAAGTGGTTCAAGCGTACTGGCAAACGCGACCAGATTTTTCTCGCAACCAAGTTCGGCTTCGTCCCTGGTAGCAGGACCTTCGAGGCCGACAGCTCCGCCGACTACTGCAAGAGGGCCTGTGAAGAGAGTCTCAAGCGGCTTCGTGTCGACTTCATCGACCTGTGTGAGTGAATGTGAGCTAGCGATGGGTAATTGTACTGAACGTCTACTAGATTACATGCACATGGCTAACCCCGAGACTCCAATTGAGGAGACCATGCAGGCTTTGGCGGAACTGAAAGCGTAAGATACCAGGCCGAGAATAGATGCCACGAGGTGATGTGCTAACATGATATTGCTGGTAGAGAGGGCAAAATTAAACATATTGGACTGTCTATGGTTTCATCTACCACGCTCCGTCGCGCAATCAAGATCGCACCCGTGATCGCGGTACAGACGGAGTACTCAGTTGTTTCCCAGGATATTGAGGGCTCCGCTGGCACCAACCTTCTCGCTACCTGCCGTGAGCTCGGTATCGCAGTGGTGTGCGCTACACCTCTGGGCCGGGGTCTGCTTACCTCCACCTTTAGTCAGGGAGATGCAGTGGGCGATGAGCAAGACCAGCGCGTGAGAGTGATGCCTCGTTTTCTGCCTGCCAATAGGGAGCAAAACGTCAAAGCTGTGAATACATTCAAGGAACTGGCTGACAAGAAGGGCTGCAGTGTCTCTCAGCTGGCTCTTGCATGGCTGCTTAAGCAGGGTGATGATATTATTCCAATTCCCGGTACAAAGAGGCACGAGTACCTGGAGCAGAACTGGGGAGCCCTCAGCCTCTCGCTAACCGACGGAGAGGAAGCGGAGGTTCGGCGCTTTCCAGACACAGTCCAGATCGCTGGTGGCAGTCTGCCGGACCAATTTAAGTCTTACGTTTTTAGAGACACTAAGAAGGCGACTAAGTAGGATGGCCACTTTGGTGTGTATGTAGCCTCAGATTGTCGCTAGAATTGTTGCTTCCAATCAAGACTATACATAGTTACCTCCGAGGCGTGTGTCAGAAGAATCCCTCGAAGAGCCTCGGCCAAAACACCTCGGGCCGGAACAAGGGGAGTTCCGGTGGCCACTGAAGCCGGTGAGGGGCTCGGCCAATAGACATTCTGATTTGGGAAGAGTCGGCAGAATCATCGAAGAATGCACCCCCACCGCCCACGCCTTTGCGCCCACTATTTTCAAGATGCTCTGGGCTACGCTGCAAATACCAGCACGCGCGTGGGATATATAGGCGCCACTACATTGTTGAGATGGAGTCAAATCTCCGCCCGCTTTACTCATTTTCAGTTTCATGGTCGTGTTTCCCCCCCCGCGTATAGACCTCTTGTACATACTTGGCGGCTAGTATTGTCGTTTGCAGCACTGAGTGACGTCGTTACCCCAAGAAGCTTCTCAGCTGGCCACTCGCTGCAACAACATCCTTTCAACGCACCACCAAATTGTCTAGAACACTTCAAGATGGCGATCCTTAGAGCTGCTTCTAGACGGCTGCTTGCCCCACAGATGTTGTCGTGTTGGAGCGCACAGGGTGCATTTACACAAGTACTTCCTGCGCTGTCAAGCGCCACTATAACAGCACGTTCCCCGGCGCAATGCTCTGTTCGTTATAGTTCGCACTCCCCATTGGGAGGAACACCTGCCAGCTCGAGAAAAAAGATCACGGTCCAAACTCTACGCAACCTCCATAAGAAGGGCGAGCCTATTACAGTGCTCACCGCGCATGACTTCCCGAGCGCGTACGTTGCCGAAGCTGCTGGCATGGAAGTAATCCTTGTCGGCGATAGCTTAGCAATGGTTGCTCTAGGTATGCAAGATACTAGTGAGATAACGCTGGAGGACATGCTACTGCACTGCCGGAGCGTTGCTCGTGCGGCCCAGACCGCATTCACAGTTCGTACCGCCAGACCAAGACCTAATCTCCTACCCCGAAAGCTAACCGTTTCAGGTTGGAGATATGCCTATGGGATCATATGAAATATCTCCGGAGCAAGCGCTCCAGACGGCGATCCGAATTGTGAAGGAGGGCCGTGTGCAATCGGTTAAGCTTGAAGGTGGAGAAGAAATGGCTCCCACAATCAAGCGCATCACCTCGGCCGGAATCCCAGTCGTAGCGCATATCGGCCTTACGCCTCAACGCCAGAATGCCCTTGGGGGCTTCAGAGTCCAAGGAAAGTCAACGACCGGTGCATTAAAAGTCCTAAAGGATGCGCTTGCTGTGCAGGAGGCCGGTGCGTTTATGATGGTCTTGGAGGCGGTACCTGCAGAGATTGCGAGCATCATCACGCAAAAGCTCAGCGTGCCAACCATTGGTATTGGTGCCGGTAACGGGTGCTCTGGACAAGTGCTCGTCCAGATTGACATGACCGGAAATTTTCCGCCCGGACGATTCCTACCCAAGTTCGTCAAGAAATACGCCGATGCCTGGGGCGAGACGTTCAAAGGTATTGAGAAATACCGGGCTGAGGTGAAGAGTCGCGAATATCCGTCGGAGCAGTACACTTACCCTGCTCCCGAGGCGGATGTTGCTGAATTCCGAAGAATTGTTGACGAGATACCCGAAAAGAAATGATTTCGTGTTTGGGTTTGCTTTGCATGCCCAGATGTTCTACGTTCGATGGCCACCGCGTAGAGTATGTATATTGCAGTGGTTCTTGCGCGTCGTCACGCGGTTGATAGCCCGCTTCGTGTAACTTCTGAGAGCTTGGTGCGACGACATTTTCAATATTTAGCGGTTATAGGAATAGAAATGAGTACATGTCTTGATAATCGTATGTCACCATGGTGTCGCTGAAATACCTCATGGAGGAAAGCGGAATTCACCACGAGACGTTCGTAGTCAAGTGGACAAACGAAAAGGGAGGCAGGAGGAATGTATTATCATTGTTTACGGAGTACTCCGTGCTGTCAGCTCATGTCGCAAGGTGGCGCAATGATTACATAACGCAGGAGAGCTTCTGCACGTGACACATCATGTGACAAACGCCCTGACCACGGCGGCCGTTCCTCGCGTGCCGAATTACCTCCATCACCATCAACGCATCGCTCGTTCCAGCATTAAGGGAAGCTCAGTACCTACGATAACGGGTGCTAATATCGAGTATGCGCTATAGTTGTGCCTTACATCGCCAGATATAAGAGCTCCAGCGTCCCGTGTCGTAGAACAAGATCTGAGTGGCGCGCGCAACTTGTGTTTCAAGAACCCAACCTACCCCTACATCGCGCCGTAGAAATCTGAATCCTACCAAACGTTATATACACCCTCACCATGGCTGGTAAGTTAAGTACATTGCCTCGCGTGCCATCTGCGACAAACATTCAGCTGTTTGGCCAAGGCGACGCGAGCCCCCCTCCTGTCACCCCCACGCGCAGTTATGAACATAGTGAGCTAACTGCTATGGATACAGATGAACCGCGTCGCTCTGGCCGCTCGACCAAGGGTCAACATAAGAACTTAGACCTGATCCCCGACACGCCCGCGAAGAAGACGAAAGCGAAAGCGCAACCAAAAGAAAAAGCCCCGAAGCCGTCCGCAGAGCCTACGCCCGCTCCTAGCGAGGAGGAGGAGGAGGAGGAGGGGGAGGAGGAGGAGATCATTCGATGTATTTGTGGGGAATATGAGGAGGAGGAGGATATCGAGCGTGACATGATCTGCTGCGACAAATGCTCAGCTTGGCAACACAATGACTGCATGGGTCTCACATTCGCGAAGGGGGAGGAGCCAGACCAGTACTTCTGCGAGCAATGCAAGCCCGAGGACCATCCGGTTCTGCTCGAGCGGATGGCTCGCGGCGAGAAGCCATGGGAAGAGGTCGCAGAGAGGCGACGTAAGGAAGCCGAGGAGATGAAAGCAGCGCGTCGTAGAAAGGGCAAGAAGGGGAGGAAAGGAGGTAGACAGAGCGAGGTCAAGGTTGAGGCAACGACTCCTGCTCGTGCCATAGCTCGCGCATCTGCCACTCCATCAGAGACTCCGGTGGCCAAAGCCCCGACACCTGTGCCTACTGCACCACCAGCAGCACCTGCCGCCGCCACTACTCCTACTCCTACTCCTCCTACTCCTGCAGCTGTTCCAGCTCCCGCTCCAGCTCCAGAGAAGAACAGTGATGTTTCCGGCGAGCGGCGAGCAAGCTCACAGAAGCGCAAGTTTAGTGAACACCAGGAGGTACCCACGCCGGAACCTGTATGTATCCTGCCCTCCGCATGTGCACTCGCCGCTAACTTAGTCATAGGCGCCAAAGACGAAACAACAAAAGGTGTCGCCACCTGGCGAAACCCCGACACCTCAACCCAAAAAGTCAACTTCCGCGAAGAAGGAGTCCAAAGTGCAGGCTCCTAAGCAACCTCCTGCTACTCCAGCCGCAGCAACAGAGGCCGCAAAGTCCATTGCGGAACTTACTATCCCCGCTCGAAGGAATGCAGTTAATGCGCTGTCGAAGGTCTTTGTAGATCAAATCTCTGATGCATCAACGCTGGGGTCCTTTAAATTGCCGAAAGGCAAGTCTGGGGAGGAGTTTGGCGAGCAACTCGGCCTTGCGGTCGAGCATGCTATGTATCAGAATCTATGTGGAGGATCTGGAGACCCTACAGAAGCGTATAAGTTACAACTGCGGACGGTTTTGTTCAACGTAAAGAAGAACCCTTCTCTACGGGATCGTCTGCTCGTAGGTAGTTTACTCCCTGAGGCTCTCTCTAAAATGAGCTCCCAAGACATGGCAAGTGAGGAACTACAGCAGAAAGATGCTGAGATCAAGGCGGAAGCTGAGAGACAGCACATCATCATCCAAGAGCAGGGGCCGCGCATTAGACGGACCCATAAGGGTGAGGAGATAGTCGAGGATGACCAGCAACATGCCTCTAGCGAGCCCGTCTTCTCAGCTGCTCCTCGCCGCGCCACTGTCGCTGAAACAGATGGCAGTCCCTCTGCACAGAGCCCAACCAGCCCGACAGCCAAGCAACCGGAGACTGATGGCCAGGAGAAGACCCCTCAGGAGCCAACGCCAACCGAACGACCTTCGACCCACGACGAACACTTTCCACCTCGAAGCCATTCGCCGGGTGCTGGTCAAGAACAAGTCTTTCCCGAAGTTGAAACCCACATCCGTGAACCGATTCCAACAAGTAAGGTCCAGGCTGATGCAGAAATCGATCAGCTGTTGAAGGACGACGAGCCTGAGTCTCCGCCATACTCACCGAAGGAATTTCACGATGAAGGGGCCGTTTGGCACGGCAAAATCGTCATGAGCCCTGTTTCAGACTTCTCATCATTTGCCAAACATGTTGGAGGAGCAGACCTTAGTGGAAGGATACCCTGGGGCCAGCTCATCCCGTCTACTTTGGTGATTGATGGGAGGATCGATATCCAGCTTGCCAGCAACTACCTATGTGGCCTGCGGTTCAGTTCCTCGACCGACGTCACAGTCGTTGCCATCAGCAGCCCGGAATCACCGAAGGAAAAGGTAGGCTTCAACAAGCTCTTCAACTACTTCCAGGAGCGCAAGCGATACGGTGTGGTTGGCAAACACCCACTATCAGCTGTGAAGGATACCTACCTCATCCCCATCGAGGCGGGATCCACGAAGAAGCCCGAGTTCATCGAGCTTTTAGAGAACAACGCGCTTGAAGATACTACAACTGAGCGTGTCTTGCTCCTCGTTTTCGCAGTAAAGACGGGCGAGTCAAATCCCCCTTCAGTGCAGCCATCATCACACCATTCAAGCTTGGAGCCCACAGCTTCGGCAAGTCCACTGACCGTTGCCTCCGGCACTCCACAACAAGCTCACTTTTCGACTCCCGGTCCACGGCATAACGCTCAACAACAATATGCCCAGACGCCGACACCAGCATTCACAGGGGCTGTCCAAGGCCATCAACAACCACAAGGGCAGCAGGCTCCAGCACAAGCTGCTCAGTCCAGTTCATACCAGCCTCCGCCCCCACAGGAACAGGCCTCGCCCATTGGCCACGCAGCAGCTGTTCAGGTCCTAGGCGCGCAAGCAGACACCCCCTCAATTACCGAACTCCTGCGGAATGCGCCGACCGTCACTACTACGCAGCTTCATATTGTCCGGGACATCCTAGTACGGCATCCTGAAGCAGCTTCCAACTACGGGCTGCTTATGCACGAATTGTACAATGCTACGACGACAAACGGGAACGGCCATGCTCCCGCGCAGCCCGCGCAGTAACCCATGGCCCTGTTATTGTTGTACCATATTTTATTCTGTTTATTCCCATCTCACGTTTCTATAAATATCTCTTCCTTCTCGATCTCATATTGTTCTGCATGGCTTCTTTCGCTCTCCTTCCATTTGTCTTCTTCATTGCTATCTTCGGAATCGGTAAATGCGGGCGTGGTGTTTTTTCTTTAATGATATGATGGGTTGCAGATGCTCCTCTCTTTGGAGGACGGAAAATGGGCTTTCAGTTGAATATATGGGATGCTGTATCCTTTACTAGCTAGTAGTGACTTCTGGAGAAACCAGTTATGGATTGTTCTACCTTTTAGTCGATTATCGTCCTCGAAGGTGCGATTGAGCATGCGTTCAGTTCGTACGCACACACCCTACTAGTATAAGCTACAACTGAGAAGCGTCAGGTACCATGTATGCAAAACCAGGCTATTACAAGACGAAGTTTCAATATTTTCGAACCCGAATAGGTGTAGGCACTATTACATGTACATACTTTCATCCCTAATATCCTAGGAACACTAGAAACAGAACGCCTGCGCTATGCAAATCCAAACCAATACAGAGGCGATGAGGTGGCGAAGCAGAAGAAAGAACGATATTGTCAATCTGTCATCACCATCGCCCGCTGCGCTTCTTATAACCACCACCTCCCCCATACCGCGGCCCCCGTCCACCACCGGACCGTCCACCCCAACCACCTCCATCCTCCTCATCGTGGTGACGAACAGGAGGAGGCCGTCCCTTAAGCTCCTCACTCAGCTTTTTGTACCCCTTACGCATATCAGAGTATCCCATATGCATTTTCCCGAAGAAATGGTCTGCCAGACGGCGGTCATTGTCCAGTCGACTAAGGTATGCCCCGCAAACGTCGCAGACTTGGAGTTTCTGGTGTCCCGAGGGGCCAGATGTATCCTGGAGATTCTTGAGCTCCCGCTCGCATGTTTCCTTTTGGTGCTTCGCTGTGCGGACCTTGTGGAGTTCATTCAGGGCTTGCGCGACGGAACCTGTTTCGCCGAGCACAGAAACTTCGAGGAGACCGGTATTGATTGTTTTTGCTAGATCGGAGATTTGTTTGAGCTATAGCATTGCCAGAGCAAGTCAGTACATCCATGTCTCAGGATCCGGAGCTAGAATCAAAAGGAAGATTACGCACCAAGTTATTTGTCTGCCGAATCTCATCCGGCGTCTTCTCCAGCCGCCGCTGGGCAGACTCAATCCTCCGGTCACAGTCATCGATGTACTTTTGCATATCGCGCATATAGTCGTAGTCAAATCCCCATTTTGCCTTATCCGATGCGGACGCGCTTTCGTACTCCGTCTTCAATCCCTCACTGTGCACCTTTGGGCAAGGACCAAGATCCTGCTTCGTATTCGTGAAAAGATCATGCGGGCAAGTTCCGACGAGATATGATCGGCAGACTTTCGAATCTGTGATGGATAGTTGGGCGTTGCGAGAGGGTGCGCCAAGTCCTACAAGCTGGTCCGCTGGAGAGAAGTTTGTTAGCTTGCGGTCTGCGTTGCGAAGGACAGAATTGGGGTGAGGTTACCTCCCATAAGCTGCTCAAGCAGCTTTCGTTGTTCGGCTGCCATTGTGCGAAAGTCCAGAAGAAAAGAGGAGCACAAGAATTGAATTGAGGGAGGTGCTGCACCGAGCGGACCTTTGAGACGGTTTGCTTAACGTTGGAGATGGAGATTTGGCGCTAGTGGCGGCTGCGCTTAGCGGCCCCTTTTAGGCAATGGCCCGGGGAAGGACCCTCTTGTTCGCTGCTCTTCAGCCCTGTGCTCTTCTCAATCGCTATAGCTCAGTAACTCAATTCGAGCTCGGATATTGTTACTTAAAATTTTCAAGTACCCCAGTCGCGGTTCCAGCTACCAGTCCGCGCTGCGTAAGTAGCTCGCCGAATTTACTGGAGTTTAGATCCACCGTGTCATACTTGGCACTTTGCATGGCTTCTTAGCCCCTTACAACAGGCACTTTAGCACCAGAAAACCTGCGGACGGCAAGCATGACGTTATGACGGCCTTCTTTCTCTTCGCCCTCATCCTCGTCACCCTGTCGGCAGCCTCCGTGGCGTCGAACTACCACGAGAGCCTCCACCTGCAACCACTTCCACCATCGTCCCTCCTCGCATCGTTCAACTTCAAGAGCAATACTACGCAAGCGTCTTTTAAGAAGCAACACTTCCAATATTTCCCTCGTGCACTAGGTCAAATTCTACAGCACGCAAACACCCAAGAGCTACACCTCCGCTTTACTACTGGAAGATGGGATTCTGAAAGTTGGGGCTCTCGACCTTGGGATGGAGCTAAAGAAGGTGGAACGGGCGTTGAACTATGGGCATGGATTGATGCGCAGGATGATGAGGCGTAAGTGGAGACCGGTTATATACTCGGGCTTGAGGACTGACGTTCATCTCTGTAGAGCTTTTGCCAAGTGGATCACATTGACACAGTCGCTCTCAGGACTTTTCTGTGCATCGTTGAACTTCATAGATTCAACAAGGACCACTCGACCTGTTGCTTCTTTTGAGCCGGCTGGCGACCATCTTGCTGCCGAGAACCTGCATTTGTTGCACGGGACGCTTCCTGGAGAGGTTGTCTGCACAGAGAACTTGACTCCTTTCTTGAAGCTCTTGCCCTGCAAAGGCAAGGCTGGGGTAGCTAGCTTGCTTGATGGACACAAGTTGTTTGATGCTGCATGGCAGAGCATGTCAATTGACGTGCACCCTGTTTGTGCAGGGCAGGAGTGTCTCGTTCAAATCGACCAGACCGTCGATATTGTCTTAGATATTGACAGGTCGAAACGCTCGAAGGGTAAGTACTGATATTCACTGTGTTACAAGTATGGTCTAATACGTTATAGACAATCCAATCCCCCGGCCTGTTCCTGGTGACAAGCTGGTGTGCGATACGTCAAAACCATACTATGCGAGAGATACCTGCTATCCGCTAGAGAATCCAAGCGAGAAGGCATGGAGCATTACAGAGCTCTTCGGACGAAGTATTAGTGGCTCTTGCCCACTAGCTGATAGCCAGGGCCCTGATGAGGCCGTCTGTCTACAAATAGGGCCCGAGCGGGAAGTGCGCCCCTCTCCGGAATCTGTCGAAACAAAGCTTATGAACGAGTTCACTCGCTGCTTTATGCTACCACCGTCTACACCTTTCGACTTGGCAGTGTCGGAGCAAGAGGCTCAATCCAATATTCCCCTAGACGAGCCTCTTCTATATGCGGAGCGAACCATTGTTGGCCACGGACAGGAGCGAGGTGGAATGCGGATAATTTTCGACAACCCGTCTCCCAGCAAGTCTATTGATTTTATGTACTTCGAAACCCTACCCTGGTTCCTGCGACCCTACATTCACACTCTGCAAGCAACAATCACGGGGCGCGACGGAATCCGTCGACAAATCCGCACCTCAGAGATTATCAAGGAAACATTTTATCGCCCAGGAATCGACCGCGAACGCGGCACACAATTAGAACTTGGTCTATCCGTTCCCCCAACATCAAGGGTGACGCTTAACTACGACTTTGAAAAGGCTATCCTGCGCTACACCGAATACCCGCCTGATGCAAACCGAGGATTCAACGTTGCCCCCGCCGTTATAAAAGTTTCGTCTCCCGAAGCTGGAAGACCGATCTACCTCCGCACCACAAGTCTTCTTCTACCCCTTCCAACTCCCGACTTCAGTATGCCGTACAACGTCATCATCCTCACGAGCACAGTAATTGCTCTCGCCTTTGGAAGCATCTTCAACCTTCTAGTTCGCCGCTTTGTGACAGCTGAGGAGGCCTCTGCTCTCAGAGCACAAACTTTGAAGGGCCGCTTGGCCGGCAAGATAGTCGCCCTGCGTGATAAGATCCGCGGGAAGAGCTCCAAGGTCGAGTAGCGATGCGTTTCCGCAAAGCTGGAAAACACCTTCAACATTCACACATGTACATTCAGTATCTAACCTGAAGCATAATTGCGTAATTTCATAATTCATTCAGATGATATCCCTTCCCCTAATCCAGCACATCATTAGCATATCTTCATTATCATCCTCATTCTCGCCGTCTATTCATATCTTCTTAGGTAGACGACCTACAACAGTCGTCAGCACCACACCTTTCAAGCGGGCAACACCCGTGGACTCATGACAATCAAAGCGCACACTCACCCACTAATCATCTCCTTCGCCTTCTCCCAGCCAGGCAACGTCTCTCCACCGCCGGGCTTACGGTTCATAAAACTCGTGTCCTCCTTCTTGTCTTGGAGCGGTTCCGTGCCGGAGGACGCAGTAACCCGCGTCTTGTACTTGTCTTCTGCAGCGCCCTTCTGCTCTTCAAGGGAGTGGAAACCGTAGATCGTGTCGGAAGGGGCCCCGGTCTGGAACGGCCTTGGGTTAGCATGTGTAAGCGTTGTGGAAGGGAGGGTGGGGAGAACAAAAGTGCGTACAGCAACGTGCCCCAGACCTTCAGCTCCGCCCTGGGTTGCAGCGGGGGCGTTGGTGGTTGCGTTTTCGGCCATGATGAATGTGTCTTGTGTCTCTCGTTTTGAGGTAGGTGCGGTGCGGTTATACTTCTGGGAGATCCGTGCTGTCAGCCATGAAATCGTGGTCGGAGGTTACTGCATTTGTACTCACAGGAGATGTTATGACTTGCACGAAGAGCTTTACTAACTGTTGGGTTATGAAGTAATCAGGCGTTATTTGAGAAACTGAGGAGCCATTTATATATGTTAGAACGTAATGTTGCTCCAGGTGGTGCCGATGACATCATGTGGGTATGGGGTCCATCAAGACAGGGCAAGCCCCGGCTACAAGAGCCAAGTGATTGGCATGGAAAAGGCAGGATTAGCATTAGCGTGACTCTATCTTTGCGGGGCTTGAAGTATCTTTTGGCATTTTTCCTGGTGCTGTGTACTAGCTACAACTTGGAGAGAATCAGCTCCGTTCCAGCAAGGCAGGCCAGGTATGTACTCGTGTATCCAGGAGACGCTCCGCCACCCGCGCCGAATTGCTCAATGATTGTATATGGTTTAGTGAATAATGATGGGTCCAGAGCCACCAAAAACAGTGTATATAGGTACTTGGGGAATCAGCAATGAAAGCCTATGTGTGCATCAATCGTAAACGTCAAACGTGCAGGATCATCTCTGTGCGTATAGGAAAAAGAGGTATATGAAATCCAACAATTACTCGCGCGAGGCCTCGACTTGGTCTGCCCATGTCGCACCGGATATTGGCGACAGGGGCTTCGTCTTATCGTCCGAGGCGGACGTGGGTTCCCCTGCGGACGTCTCTTTCTTCTCCGCACCGGGTAAGGAGGGGAATTCGGCCTCGTTGGTAATCACCGGTGTGACTTGTGTTGTACCCGACGATTTGTCTTCGGATGGCCGATCATGGGGCCCGCGGTGGCCGGCGCGACCACGTCCACCTCGTCCGCGCCCACGACCGCGGTGTCCATGAGGTTGCGAGGCATTGCTGTCAGGCGAGTCCTCCCCTGTTTGGGAATCTTCAAAGCCTCGCCGCGTATACCCTGAGATGCCACCATGCATACCCCGCCGGAATTGTCCTCTTCCACCGCGCGAACTGAATTGTTCCTCGGGTTTGTCTGCATCCCATTCCCGTCCGCCTAGAGCTTCGAGTTTTCGTAGTCGATTCCGCTCCCGTTCAGTGTCCATTACCCTGCGGTTTGCCCTCTCCTCTCGTCGTTTCTTTTCGGCGATTTTCTCGCGCTCCATAAAGGACGCTTGGTCGGCTTGAGCACGAGCATGCGCGGCAGCTTTCTTCGCGGCGTTTTCTCGCGCGGCGGCCATGCGTTGGGACAGCTCCTCTTCTGTGAGTTTTGGCTGGTAAATGCATTAGCAGCGATCCCAATGGCTTGTCCAAAGGTTTGAGCATACCTTCTTGACTCCCCCTGTTGCACTTCTATCTCCCCGAACCGCTGGAACCCGCGGGGCGTCCGCCGGAGCAGCGGCAGCATCCTCGCTACTTAGCTGCTCTGCTCCAACAGGAGCTTCAGCCGGTTTCTCCTCTCCATTTTGAGGCTCACTTTCCGTAGCACCCTCTTCCGTCTTACTGTTTGGAGCATCCGAGCGCCTCGATCCCGAAGTTTGTGCGCCGCGCCCACCACGCCCACCTCTACCCCTCCCTCGTCCTCGCCGTTCCCCTCCCCGTTGGCGCGGCGGGGTCTCCGTTCTCGCAGGGGTCGATTCCCGGTCCAGAGCCGGAGCAGTGGCGGCCTGATCAACTGCCAGTGGTTCAGGCGGTTGTTGGTACTGTTGAGCTGGAGGTTGTTGCTGCTGTTCCTCCACCGCGACGGGGATGATCTCGTCGTCAAATAGATCGTCCGCACCGCGAGTCTGTGCGAACTCGTCCAGGCCTGGAATATCGGCCATTTTGGCAATGCCTATTTAAGTATCGTTTCGTTGCTTTTGTTTGTTTTTTTTTACCCCGTGTGTCTTTCCCGGGTCTGGACTCCGGGTTTGTGGGCAAGTTCTGTTGGATAGGGATCTCTCCGGTCGCAGATATCTGCTTGACTACGCGTGCCCTTGCGGCGAGGGTGATGGACCAATAAGAGCGGTCTGTGGGAGCTCGAGGTGGCCCGAGCGTTCCAGGCTGGCAGGAGCTCGAGGGGAAATGGGTTAGCGCTAGCGGGGAAAGAACTACTCCAATACAAACTCCTAGTCGTATTGAGCACGGCGGAAACGCCTCGACTACTTACAGATATGAACCTATTCTACTCTTCCTGACTTCCTTGAAAGTACATAGAGATCAAGAAGCTCCTCCTTACAATCTACGGGCTAGATCCTGACCCGACAAGCTCTTCTTGCATGTCATGGTAGAGTTGTCCGAGGGGTACGGAGCGCTGGGAAAGTATTCTTTCTAGAATTTGACTATGTACAACGAGTACGCCATGGGATGCGTTATATACATACCCCTTCGACCTAGCGCCATCAAACGCACTCCCATGCATTCTCGTCGGTATAGTTACCAGGCCCCTTGTACACATTTCTGCGAGGGTACCGACAGTGCCTGCGGTAGTACTCGACAGGCGAGCCGACACCATCCGTGAATTTCGCCCCTCGAACCGTCTCCGGCGGAATACCTTCTTCCACCCACCGGACCATCGCCATGAGGACATTATCCTCCGGATCGTGGCTCGACTCAGTCTCAGCCCGGCTCCCAATGCCATATGCACCATCACCACCAGCACAATGCGCCATACCACTAATGGTAAAGAACCGATAAAACTCATCCAACTCGCTCGGCTTCAGACCCATCGTCTTCAGGACCCGGTGGTAGTACAGTTTGGAGTTATCCGAGCTGATCAGCTGATCCTGGAGGCCGTGGTAAGTCAGGACCTTACCACCAGCGCGACGGAAGGGAGTAAGATCCGCATCCCAGGTTTGAATGTTAAATGGATTCTGTCTCAGAGCTACCTCGGCGTCTTTAATAGTCCATTTGGTAGCGTTCCACGTGGGATCACTGTATACGACGTATCGGAACCAGTCTTGGCTGTAGGTGAATGGGGAGCCGTTGTACATGATGGGCGCTGCGTAATTCTCGGAGCCGGGTTGCATTCGAGGATATAGAAGGGTTCCATCTGAGCTTAGAAGCGGAGACAGGACTTCATGGACTGTGTTGACCTGCGCAGCAGTGAGACAAGTGTCTACTGAAGAATTGGTCTGGCATAGGATGGTTGAGACGTCTGGGTGGCAAAGGTCAGTATCCTCGATGATTCCGTCCTCAGCACCATCCAGCCCGTCACATTGCCGCAGAATTTCGTCATGAGCTACCGCCCATTGATCAGCTGATAGGTACGTTTCAGACCCTACTGGTCCAGTAATGGGGTAGAAGTGGGCACTCCACGAAAGCAAGTCAATGAAATTGAATGCTGGTGCACCTGCTAGGACGCCATCGAAGTCATGAGGGTATTTCTGGATCTCCTTGAAACCTTGGCGTCCTCCTGTCGAGCAGCCCAGATAATAGGATTTGTTGAACCCCTCTTTATAAAAGAGGTTTGTGAGCTCCTTACCCACAACAACTCCAGTGTGGACTGATCGATAGGCAAAGTCTTCGAGCACATCGGGCGCCTGGTAAAATGGTAGCCCAGATGTGCCGTTGTGCCCATTGTTCGCACCAACTGTTGCAAAGCCGAAGCCCGCAGTGTATGCGAGATCATAATATTGAATACCTAAAAAGGTCAGGATGGTAAGTTCTTTTCGAACGGGCTGCAATAAACATACAGCCAGAGAGTCCTCCATTCCCAGTACTTAGAAACCGCCCATTGTACTCACGCGGGAGCCACGCCTCGAGTGTAATCTCGCTACTATTGGAAGTTGCAACAGCCATTGCAATCCGGCATGTATCGGTAAAAACGGCCTGATACGCCGCACCACAACTCGAGTCATTGTCCACGAGCGAGAGATTGGTGCCTCCCGGAAGGTAGCTAGCAAAATTCACCTTGACATGGGGTATGTCAATCTCGGTGCCGAATTTCTCGCATCGGGCTTGGAATTGATCATTATGCGCAAGGACCGCAGTACCCAGTGTAAACGCGGGCAACAGGAGGCGAAGAGAGGTCATCCCGGGAATGTATGAGATGTATTCGTCTAAAAGATCTGAGAAGTGAAATGGCCAAGGAAATATTCCTGTCGAGGGGATGATCTGAGCCATTTTATATCCTTTCTCCCCGGTCTATGGTGGCTAGAATCGTCATAGCCCTGATGTTGACGGTTGGCGATTTGCCGCACTGCCTCTACACGGAACGCCCAGCTAGCACTTAGGCTAAGGTACACCTATTTGCCCGAAGATGCGCCGCAAATCTAGAGAAGTTCTCCAATAGCAGTAGACTTAACCAGCAAATACTAGAATAGAGTGTTGGGGTAAGGGAAGTCCGAAACAAGTGGCAGCCCGGATTACCCGGTCAAGAGGGGCGATCTGCACCTGCTTACGCGGAGATAGGGCAAAGTTTGGCTTGGGGTATCCGGGGATTGACCTCGTTCTCCACTATGGATTATTCTTCCTGCAGCAACGCGGAGAAGAGATGTCTCTCCAGGTGCCGATACGGCCGAGGCGTCTGGGGTCGGTAGTTGGCGATAAGCTTGTTGGGCCGATGAGCTTAATATGCCTAGGGCAGGTCGGCCAGGGGAAAAGCTTGTTCGGAGTAAATGCTGCTGGTCTGAGAGAAATGGTCAGTATGGGGCGGGAAAGTGAAAAGGCGATCGACATTTGACACGCGAGAAATGGAGAATTTCCGAGGCATGTCTCCAGATCTCAGCCATCGTCTGCCGATAATTATTCCCGGTCGAGGGTTTCTGCAGAGAACGCGCCGGCTCCCCCTGCGCTAATACATAAAAAGAAGAAATAGAAATGCAATAATAATAATAATAATAATAATGATGATGATGATGATGATGATGATGATGATGAGAAATATAATTGAGAATACCCGGATTAATATTAAATCAATTGTGATAATAACACCAGTAGTAGATATAACCTTGGGTCGGAACTTGGAGAAGACTGCCATCACGGCCGCGGATTCTCATTGGACGGCCTGAAGTATAAAAAGTGTCCTACCGAATATAATCAAAAGCAAATATAAACTCAAGGCCAGCTTTTGTAGTAGTAGATGCCAAGGGTATCATATGCAGTATAATTTATAAAAGAAGCGTTATGGTCCGAATGGCTTTTTTTTTTTCTTGTTTTCATGCAACAAGATCGAAATATGCCGGCGATGGCGGCTCGTTGCGAACAGAAGTAGGCGCTAAGGGAGCAAGTGAGGATCGCCTGAAAAGGCAGGAGAGAAATTTCAGTTCACGGAGTATCCATAGTAGAATGAGGCCCGAAAACAGCCACATTACCCAGGTTGAATATGGACCAAATATCCATCCGAAAAAGCCAATGAACTCTTGGTATTTCTCAGATCCCTCCTCGATCGTTACAACGAGATTCGCGGCGGCGGACGCTCCTTGTTCAATAAAGGCCTTCGAGATCTTTGTCTGTGTTTGTAGACCATCTACTTGTTCTGACAGGCATTGAAGCGATGATTCGAAACTCCGAAGACGCTATACAGTTAGAGTCATCCTTAAAATTTTATGAAAGATGAGATACAGACCTCAGACACACTTTCTCCTCGTTCTAGTATTCCCCCCATACTAGAAAAAAGTATTTCCTAGTGATAAGGTCAATACAGAATAGCGGGCCGATGTATTCTCAGCCCAAGGGGACATACCAGGGACGCACCGAAGCTTCCCATACTCTCACTGAGCCTAGCGATCTCGTTCTCCGAAACGGATTGTAATTGTGACTGAAGGGACAGAGCGAGCTTACTGCTCGTCACAGCATTCTGTTTTTGTGTCAATACGAGTTCATCGCTTCTCCGGAGGGATTCATTTTGAACAGCCTGCAGAGACTGGCGTAGGCTGTTGACCTCGTTTGACGAGCTTTGAATATCCTACACAAAAGTCAGTTTACTGTTCTCTTGAAAATTGGGAATCCCTGACCTTTTCAAGGCGCGTGACCCCAGTCTGAAGATTTTCCAGCGACGAGCTAACGGCCTCGAGGAATGACTTGAGCCGAGTTTCAAGGCCCTGGGATACAGATTCAAGTGTGCTCCGAAAAGACGATTTCGAATCCTCCATATCATGCAAGATTTCGTTGGTCAAGCGATCGGTCGCTTCAGCAAAGGCCCTGTGTCTGGCAGACTCTCGGGTGGCCATTCTTAATGCTTCCTCGAAGCCTTCGTTCATTTTTGTCGAACTTTCGAACAAAGTTGTGTAGAGTTCCAAGGTCTCTTCCTTTTCCTTCTCGGCTCTTGATGCTTGGCAGATTACCACGGCATTCTGCCTGCTGTTGCTGTAAGAAGTCCACCATTGAGGCCTTGACTCTAGGGACTGGAGGCAATTCTCCAAGTCGTTTCTGGATACGTGCTCGGTCTCGCTGTCTGCACGGCGATCTTTGGCAGAAAATGGCCAGAATACTTTCCTTTGAGGAGGTGAAGCATTTACTGAAAGGCAGGAAGGTGGGATAGTAGTTCCCGCTCCTGTAAGTTCACATATTGCCAGTCTCGCCGCGTATAGTGAGCGAACGTAATCTAGAGTATTATAGGTGTCAGATTTGACTGGGATATCAGGCTTCCGTCCTATTGATTGGCATGTCGTGACAAGTTTCCCGGCGGCCATTCGATTGCAGGATGCGGAAGAGGCAGCAGACTTGAGGAGCTCGACAGCTTCTGTAAAAATTGTATCATGTCTTTGCGTTTTGATGTTAAGCAGCGAGATCAAGTCGAGATCTTCCTCGACCTCGTGCAAGGGCTCTATGCTCACTCCAAAGGTATCAGTAGGGATGCTGGACTTTGTAATTCACCAGCAACTTACCATTGTCAACCGTAGCTGCAAGCCCGAGGGTAGTTAATAGCGAAGCACACAGGATTATATATGTGAATTTGCAAAGCACCGTCATCTTAGCGTCCGAGTTTTGTGAAGCTAAGGATGGGGAATAACGATAATGCAAGTGAATGAAGTGGGAAATTCTAGGACAGGGACAATGAGAAGAAGGGAAGGAAGAAACTAGATTCTGGGAGATGCTAGAAAAGCAACGAGGTCTTAAATGAGTTACTTGTAGAGACGATCGAAGCGTAAGACTCGAGCTTGAAGTGAGCAAAGGCTCTGAAGATGAGCCGTTGGAGTCGATTATTCGTCAAATAGTTTAGAACGCAAAACAAGTTTCAGCAAAAATCATATATTTAGGCCTGGAATTGTACATAGAACGAATGGAGCACCATCGTGAGGTATGGAGAGACTGAAATCTGAAGATGTTACTTTTTGAGTCCTCATCTCTATACAAAAACCATCACGTGAAGCCGCTAAACCATCTTTGGACGTCTCGGCCTGGCCTGGCAAAAACCGTCCGCTGGGAGACCAAAAGTGCTTCTCCGGACACGAAACCCACAATACCCAACACAATGACGAGTTTCCTACCACAGAGCTGCTTTAGACAGCTAGCGCGGCGGTCTTTGACGCGGCGGACTCCCGGTTTTATCGCCCCCGAATTGACCCGCTACCAACAGACGCAATGTTTCTCGAGCACACCCCGAGCTCAATCTCGAATCGGCGGAGCCGCGATCTCAATCCCCTCGGAGGTCTCCCTAAAATTCCTAGACTTGCCTCGAACCGGTGGTAGGGGCCAAACTAAAGATCAGCCAAAGGTTGCAATTGAAGTCACTGGGCCGCTTGGTGAGTTGCGCATCGTTCGCGTCCTCGAAGAAAGTCAGAGCTAATGTAGCTGTCGCATCATAGGTCAATTGACGCACAACATCCCCTCTTTCGTTACCATTGAGCATGATGAATCCGCTCGTAAAGCTACATTATCCGTTCAAGATTCCTCTCTTCCGCATCAGCGTGCCATGTGGGGTGTGTACTCTCACCTTAACCCGATCTGAACATGAATGTTTGTCTGACATGCCGGCAACCACAGGAACCACCCGAGCCCACTTGCAGAACTTGGTTCTGGGTGTATCGGAAGGCCATATTTGTATCCTGAGTCTAGTCGGTGTTGGTTACAGAGCTAGTGTCGAGTCAACGGCAACCACGAAAGAGCCCGAATACCCCGGTCAACAATTCGTCTCCCTCAAGGTTGGATACTCCCACCCGATCGAGCTGGGCGTCCCAAAAGGCGTGACAGCAAGCACTCCCCAGCCCACGCGCATCCTTTTGCAGAGTACCGAGAAGCAGGTGGTGACACAATTTGCGGCTGAAATTAAGGAATGGCGGAAACCGGAACCTTACAAGGGCAAGGGTATCTTCATCAACGGAGAGACTATCAGGCTTAAGGCCAAGAAGATTCGGTAGACGGCACATTTACATCTTTGGAGGAGGAATGTTGGCCATGGTTTCTGTATATTTATATCCAAGCACCCTTCTATTATGTTGGCGAACGGTAGCTATTTTCATGTACTTTTAGGTATTTTGACCATATGCATCATCTTCGAGGTATTTCAATTCAGTACAGGCAAAATCCGTGTATTATTCAGAGCTTCAAGACGTGCTTGACGGCTCCGATCACCTCGCTTTGGATGGCTTTAGGAGCGGCGACAACTCCCTTGTTTGCAGCCAAGGTCCTGCCCTTGCTGAAATCCAATGTTTGGCCATAGATATCAGTAACTTGGCCACCAGCCTCTCGAACAATAAGATCGCCAGCAGCGTGGTCCCAGATCTTCTCCTGATAGTCTTTCCTCACGGGTAGTCGTAGATATATATCACCGGCTCCACGTGCAATTGAGCAGTATTTGGCCTGCGAGTCCAGTCGTACACTAGGGTTCGTAATACCCAGGCGCTGGGCAACGGCGGCATTGTCATCTTGGGCGGAGTGTCCAGCCTCAACTCCTTCACAAAAAACGGCTTGCGAGATGTCGGGAACGGGCCGCATGGAGATGGGCTTGCTTCCGGCGAGAGCGCCGGTTGTCAATGGCCGAGTAGTAGACCCATGGCCCTTGGTAGCCGAGAAGAGCACTCCATTGCCGGCACCACTATTCTGGTCAACGCCGATTGACGAAGAAATGGTGGCAGCATCGTCAATTGGGAGGTTGGGGCAACCAATGGCTCCGACCTTGACATCACCGTCCTCGAGGAGACCGAGGCAAACAGCGTATTGACCTCCGCGGAGGAAGCCCTTAGTGCCGTCGATGGGATCCAAAGCCCAGATCCGACCCTTGGGCCCGCCGGCGCTCTTTCCCTCATCAATAATGTTCAACATGGCCTCTTCATTCGGTAGTGTGCCACCAAGGAGCTCGTTGCTCTCGGTATCATCCAGCTTGATGTCCTTGACCAATCTCCAGATCTCGGCGCTCAGGGCTTTGTCTTCACGGAGGGTGCTAGCCTCTTCTTCGGCGACAATTTCATCGTTGGGAAAGTGCTTGCGAATCGCTTGGATGATCAAAGCCTGGGCCCCGAAGTCACCGATCGTAACAGGAGACTTATCATCCTTTGAAACGGTGCCCTTGGCCTTCTCATTGAAGACTTTCTGTGTGAGAATAGTTGCGCGCTGGACGGCAAGCTCGGCAATGTAGCGTTCGCGTTCGTAGGACATGTTTGCGAATGTAGAGTATGGCTGTAGAAGGGTAAATTTGTGGGAAAGAGGAAACTGGGAGGCGAAACGTAGACGAGAATTTAAGATAACGCTGACCCCCAACAGAAGAGTGGAGCAGACGACGACGCGGGAGAAGAATGAGAGACAAGACCGGCGAGTGGAGGAAGGATCCGCAGCATTCGTAGGCCAAAGACCCATTGATTCCCACGCGGGGGCGCTCTGAGGACCGAATTGATGACTGTTGGAAACTCGGGCGTGCTTTTTCTAATTGTACACCTTGAAAGCTTCAGTGTAGCCTCCGAACACTCCTCCGCGCCCGAGTCTCCAAGGCAAGCCGAGGGCCAGATATCGTAACGCTTAGTTATATCCCCGCACTAGGCCTCTTCTGGCAACAGAGGGGCAAGTCACGGGATTCGCACTGTTTCCCCATGACGTGGGAGGCAGAGGCAGTAGACCAGGGCCTTCTTTGATGATTTCCCTCGATAAAAAGAGCTACGCCTGATAATATCTATCTGGCTGTCTTCTACGCCTTCCTGACTCGAAGCAACCACCGGTACGGGCCAGTTAGTCACCTCCAATTTGACATATACCGGTTTCCCCGGGGTGGAGCTCCGTGTCAGTGCTACCTGTCGTGATACTTAAGGGGCATCAACAGCCCCAGACGCGGCACCCGCTGTGATTCCAACCGAAACTACACATACTAGCCTTCCATCTATACCGGAGCTATCGCCGACGCCTTTTAGAACTTTTGATCACGACACTAGGTCATTACGGACCTTTCAGGAGCTATATACATCGAGAGTAAACAACTCAGCGCGTGAATATCACCATGTTTCATTCCACGGTAAGTCACGAGGACCTGCAGCAATATACACACATATCACATGCGCCGAGATCACGCTTTTCGCGATTTAAACACAGCAGACACTGCGCTCCAGACTCGCTAACTCGTCATTTTAGAAGCCGTACTCGGCTGTAACCGTGCAGATCGAAGTCCTCACTAGCGAACAATATGAAGTGGAAGATTGGAGCGGAATTGTTGATCTTATCGAAGCTATTCGCATACAAGCCAGCGGCCCTACAGAAGCTAGCCGCGCGCTGCGCAAGAAGTTGTGAGTACTTTCCTACTAGTGGCTGCATCTCTTCTAACCTAGGCCTAGAAAGTATGGCAATCTTCACCGCCAGCTAAGAGCGCTTACGATTCTCGATTTCTGTATCCAAAATGCTGGTGACCGGTTCCTCCGCGAGTTCGCCGACGAGCCATTACTCGAACGATTACGAATTGCCGCTACCGACTCAGTTTCGGACCCCTTGGTAAAAGAGAAATGCAAGCAGCTATTCGGGCAGTGGGCGGTAACCTACAAGAATACTCCCGGTATGGAACGAGTAACAGGTCTGTACAAGCAGCTTCCGAAGCGCAAACAGCCTGCAAACCAAGCGAAGGCCAAGGTTTTACGGGATGCTGGTAGCTCCAATGAGCCTCAAATGGGACATACTGTATCGGTGTCTGCTGGAAATGGCCCCGCAACCGTTCTAAGCAGTCCAAAGCACAAACATTCTTCGAGCAAATCACTGAAGAAAGATAAGAAGGACAAGAAATTGATAAACAGGTCTTTCAATTTTGAAAAGGAGAAGCCGGAGATGCTACAGACTCTCGCTTCATCATCTGTTGCGAGTACGAACCTTCTTAATGCTCTGAAACGTGTCAACCGAGAAACACACCGTGTGAGTGAAGATGCAGAGGTCCTCAACAGGTTTGAGACTTGCAAAACCATGCGTCGACAGATTCTTCGATACATTCAGCATGTCGAGAGTGAGGAATATCTTGGCAGTCTGATACATGCAAACGAAGAGCTAGTGGCCGCCCTCATGGCTTTTGAGGTCTTGGACAAGAGTGTGGACTACGATAGCGATAGTGACCAGGATGTCCTCGAAAGCGGCTGGACGCCAGATCGCGGGGAGGCTAACGAACCCTTCGCCGGACTAGCCATTAACCCTCCGAAGCCCCCTAGGCCTGTTCGACCTCTAAGCATCTCAGTCCCTTCATCGTCTGCACATCATCCAGTATCTGACAGCGAGAGTGAGTCAGAATTTGAGGCAGATGATGATGACGAGAACAATCCTTTTGGTGACAGGAACGCTATCAAAACGCCAGCGGTGGATCAATTCGGTCGAACAGTGTACGTAGCCAACCATTTTATTTCACAGCTCAGACTAACTCCTGTTTAGGAAAGAGGTCTAAACGTGAAGACGTAACAATAGCCTCGAGGCTTGCCACCATTCCACTTACTCCCTGTGCCACTCTCACCTCATGCTTCTTATGTCACATCTCGCGAAGAATTGAGAATGAGATCATGCTTACCCGAAATCCCCAAATGTATAAACGGCCGAAGTGCATTTTTTCCCATTTGATGCATGAAGGGGAAGCAACAACTAGACCATGTTATGTCTAATATGAGATGCTATGAACAGGCCAACCGATTCTATATAATTGTTTTTCTTGCCGCAATTCAATCGGTTACTAAATACTACCCCTAATTGATCTCCGGAGATCAAAGCATCGCGGACCAAAGTATAACTACCAAGTCCAGTACGTAGTTAGTTGCGACTATTTATACATCGAGGCTAACCTTATATGGTAACATAGAGCTAAAATATTAGTCATTGTCCAAGCGTTCCGTCGAAACTTTCCCTGCGCAACCTAAGCTGCAAGCTTACAGCTCCCCGCAACAACCACTTCAAAATAAAGCATCCCAACATGACCTCCACCCTCTCCGTATAGCGCTCCTATCAAACAAATCACCCATTTGATAATTCAGGCGTATAATATGGCGGATGCGCCCTGCGAGGAGCGCCGCCGCTCGCGCTCACGGTCTCCGCCTCGCCGCCCAAAATCTCACGGTGGCTTCCGCTGGAAGGAAAAGCGCCACGATGGAAACAATGAGGGCGACTCGCGCTTAGATCGCGGTTACCGAAATCGCTCACCACGTCGGCCGTATGACCGAGACCGTGACCGCGATGGAAATCGAGATCGTGATCGTGGAGGAGAGCGATATCGAAGCGATCATCGCGATCGAGACCGGGACCGATACAGAGACGGAGACAGAGATCGCTACCAAGACCGCGACCGAAACGGCAACCGTGATCGCACCGATAAACAGCGTGATCCCTCAAAAGACAAACCGAAGAAAGAGAAGAAGCCTAAACCCGCACCCGTCTCCGCTGGCGAAGAGATGATCGTTGTCCACGTGAATGACAGACTTGGCACGAAAGCCGCGATTCCCTGTCTCCCTTCGGACACGGTGGGCAACTTCAAGGCCCTAGTCGCTGCGCATATTGGCCGAGAGCCGCATGAGATTCTATTGAAGAGGCAAGGAGAGAGGCCGTTTAAAGACTTCATTACGTTGGGCGATTATAGTATTGGGAACGGTGTGCAGTTGGACTTGGAAGTTGGCACTGGCGATTGAGGTCGGGCCTAGCAGGGAGGACTTGCTTTCTTTTTGCTATGCGAGTGATGGGCTTAGGATGGCGTTTTGGTTAATCAGGTTCAGTGCAGCGGCAGAGTTTTATGTACCCTCACAAGTTGCAATAACGAGAACCTCTCGCAATGCTATGAATATGTGGTTATTTCGTCCTCCATACTAACTTTGAGGACTCCGAGGTATAAATTCATACATATGGGTTCGCCACAAATGAAATATGTCCAAGAAACAATATCCAATACTCCATATTTGCAAGTTGAATAGTAGAAGAGATTATATAACATATCAACGCCGACAAAGATGGGTATTTATAAACATGACCAGTCATCTCAATCATTATCCAGAGGTCGGAACGGATAGAAGAAAAAGGAAAATGAGTCGGCTATAGCACCTTGGTCTTCATCCATTCGCTCGTCCCAACACCGAGGTTGAGACCGTTGTGGGCCCACCAGCGCCGAACCCGTTCTTCAGCACCAGACACAGGATCTGCGTCCTCGAGGGCTTCCTCGATATCGCACGTCTTGAACTCGACGCGAAGGCCGCTCCGACGCCACCACTCCAGAACGTTGTCGTGTCCGTTCTTGGTTGGCCCGACTAGGACCTGGCAGTCGAAGATCATCTTTGCGCCTTTCAACTTGTACCAAAATTCCAGAACGTGGACGTGTCCATGAGTGCTAGCAATCCTGGCAACGGATTCCGCGTGGGTGTATGGAATGCCCGAGGCATCCCACCAAGCTAGTGAAGCTGTGCGTCCTGACTGTGCTGCAAGTAGAACAGATTTTCCAACTTTCAGCGGAATTGGTCGAGTAGGAGAGGCAGCCTCCGCAGCCTTCTTCCACCAGTCGAGGACGGCAACACGCCCTTCGGCACTGGCAGCTTCCAGCGCCTTCTCGGTATATCGGAGTTCAAGGCCCGAATTACGCCACCACTCTAAAACGTCGATGAAGCCGGCACGAGAGGCACCGTCCATGGCGTCTGCAATATATTCTTTGTTAGGTAGCGCTGGTGCATCTCGCCACCATGTGAGGATTTTCGGGTTACCATATATTGCGGAGGCACGGTAAGGAATATTTGTAAGGCGAGATGTGGTCCAGAGGAGATCAAGGTGATTTTCGGTAAGATAAGAGAGGATATCGGTGCGTGAGAACTTGAAGATGAGATGGCATGCAAGGTCAGATAATGGCTTCCACCGTGGTAGGCTGTCGATACGTTTCTTGATTGCGGCGAATGAACCCCTAAGAATTGTATACTCCAGAGAAGCAGGGGCCGACATCTTCAAGAGGTGACTTTGCCACTCCTTGGGAACCGGAAGTTTCGTTGGGATGCCAACGGCTTTAGCAATTTCCCAGTCATGGAGATGATCTTCAAAAACATTCAACCATAATTCTAGCGGTAGATATGGCATGCCCTTCGTTTCTGTGAGGGTAGGTCTGAGCGATGATGCTTGGAAAGAAGTAGGTGCCACATTTGCCGATATAATACTCTCCGAAGAAACCGGAACTTGAGCTGTAGGTTCAGCAGCCTGGACGGGGCTTTTTGTATCTTGCGATAGGGAAAGTTTGAGGGTTTTCCCAATCATGTCGTGGAGTTGTTCCAACCCGCCCCAAGGTAACGGTACGAGCTCTTCGGGTGCTTTAAGTTTCCACAGAACCGGAGAAATAATTTTGATCCATGGCCAGAAACGATGAACCTCCTGGCATTGTCTCTCGGTCAGAGGATGCTGCCATTCTGAGAGTGTCATGCCCGGAATGAGCAGAACGGGTTTCGTCGACATCCAACCACGTAACAAAGCCAAGGTAAGAGTGTTTGTAAGGCCTAATAGCATAGAACCCAATGTTCCTGCATCAACAGGGGCGACCAGTAGCATATCAGCCCATTCACAGAGCTCTGCAGCTTTGGCTTTCAACCATCTTCGAGCGCCAATTTCCTTCTCAAAGGTTTTGCTATCCACCGTGTCCATATAATGCGGTACCTTGTTTGTACCGGATAGTAGTGCGGATGGCTCATCAGTGATAAATCGAAGCTCAATTCCAGGGTGTTGGACCAAGGATGGTAAGACATTGTCGACAAATTCGCTATCGGTAGATATTAATAACCGTTTGCGACGGTTCTGTAACGACAATTGATCATGACTATCGGACACGTGGGAGAAGGTTTTCGGTCCGTTTAAAATTCCCCTTGCCTTTTCGCCCGGTTCTTCATCAATATCCATCTCACTCGGTTGCATCCTCTTCGCCCCGCCACCACTTATCTCAGTCGAGGATATGGTACTTCCCAATCGGAACCCCACAGCCATCAACACACGTGATAGGTATAATTCAGCAGTATAGATTTCGTCGTGAACGTGAAAGGATCGGCGTTTGAGATCTTCCCTGGCGTGAGTGAAGAGTTCAAAGGTACTAGCCGTGAGAGTGGTGCAACCGGGGGCACTGGGTCTTGATCCGCCGACAGGGATAAAAAGTAAAGATGAAACGAGTTGCCAGTCGCAGCCAGTGCGATCCGAGGTCTTTAAATTGTTAAAAATGAAGCGGAAACACAAAAAGAAACGAGCGCATTGAGTCGGGACGGTGCGTCAAGAACGGTCGAGATTATAGCCCAAGCAGTTGACCAGCAAACCACAGAACACCATGCAATCCATCCAAGGAACCGTGGCGCAGATCGACAACGTTATCGTTGTTTCCTTGATGCAACTCGTGTCAAAGGAGCGGGTGGGCTAACCAGCGGAGTTGAGGAGCGGTGTGTATCAGTCGCTCTTCGCTCCTAAATCTGCTTCGTTCGTTTGACTTCAAGATTCCCCAATTCGCCGAATCGGCCTCACGTCGATGTTCCCGCCGCTGCAGGTGATATTAGGACGAAAGAAAGGCGCGTCTGAGCGCTATTGAGAGGTTACACCGCACACGGAAGGTATTCCAGCCGACAGGAAAAGAAAAACAAGGCAAGCTTGAAGTGTCATGCAACAAGAAGACCAACTGAGGTCACGGCTACCAGCGGCGAAATCGTTCATGTAATGGATTCTTCGCTGGCCTCTAGGTGTCCAAGAACTATCCCGTGAGCTTGATTGGGCCGACCATCAAGCGGAACCCCATGTTGCTGGGCCAATCAGAACTGACATTGTACACACGTCACGAAGAGCTCAAAATGGCCAGGGCGATGGAGACCGGGCCCGGGCCAGCCTTATTCTGTCTTCCACAAATAACGGAGCGTAAAACTGGAATTTCAAGGAAAGACCAACAAGGGCTACATATCAAGTGCCTTCCAAATTGTTTGTGGATACCGCCAATTTAGTACGGGCACTCACATTACTATTCGGATTTCACAGTAAATATAGTCTATGTCTACAGTCTTGGTATACAACGTATAAGAAGCCAAACCTACTATTAGGCTTCACTCCCCTTCCAAGATTCCTGTGCTCCCCTCTAACAGAGCGTGATTGTCGGATGCAAGTTCTTCGGAGTCGAAAGAGATCGACCGAGGACGCTTGGGGCAAGTAGATATGCCTGTCCCCTTCGCTCACCCGCTAGCCAAGATTTATTCATCCTCATTTGTTCGGGAGAGGTTAGAATGCAACTTGTGCTCTCGCATGGTGAGGCTAACTAATGCACCGAGGACGGCAAGACCGAGTAGCGTGATAAAAGTAGACCGCATCGAATCCAGATATGCACCCAGGACTCCTGGAATCCAATCTGGAGGGGCTTTCCTGATCTCCCCGAGGCTATTTCGAAGGCGCGAGATTACCTCTCGTGCATCATCGCGGTCGCCGAAGCGTGACCAGAGCCCATTCTTCAGGACATTCTGAAAGACTGCAGAGGCAATAGTAATTCCAATAGCGCTTCCAGTGCTGCGGAATGCGTAAGATGCGGAGGTGATAACAGCGTGATGCTCATGGTCTACTGCAGAAATGAGGGCAACCAAAGTAATAGTGAGCATGGCCCCGTAAGCTGTTCCAGAAATTAGGAAATAAAACAGAGGGAGTGGCGTTGGGGTGTTGAACGCTAGGGTGCAGATTAGAGCGGAAGATGCCACTAGAAGAACCATAGTGATATAGTTGTAGATTTTATAGCGCCCACTTGAACGCATGAGGAAACCTGCGCCTAGAGAACCAACAGAACAACCGAGGGCCTGTGGGACCAGTCTTAGCCCTGCGGCTGTAGTTGAGAGACCTTGGACCTGGAAAAATATCGGGACGTAGAAAAGCAGCCCGAATACGTTCATTGTGGTAAACCAGTTGGTCAAACATGCCGCTAGTACCGTACGGTTGAGTAGCAAACGGACCGGAATGATGGGCTCAAGTGCATAGTTTGCCTCAATATAGAGAAAGATGCCTAGGACGACGGCCGAAAGGGGTAGTGTCGTAAGAATCAAGGGGTGTGTCCAGGGCACTTGGTTGCCTCCAGTGTTGAGACCGAGAAGCAGTAGGACGAGGGCAATTACCAGTGTTATTGCTCCCAGGAAGTCGACGCGTTTAAGCTTGTTCTTCTGTGATTCCTTGGCGGGGATATGGACGGTAAAGGCGACTAGGATGGTGGATAGTACAACAAAGGGGACCTGGATAAGGAAAGCCCATCGCCATCCAAGCGTGTCATGAACCCACCCACCAAACACTCCACCAAGTCCACTTCCTAGTCCGAAACAAATGTTACCAATTCCTTGCCAGACACCACGTCTGCGGAGAGGGACAAGGTCTGAGGTAACAAATGTAGCAATGGCCGTCAGGCCGCCGCCGCCTATGCCTGCGATGACTCGTCCCAGGACAATGGTCCATTCGCTTCGGGCAAGGCCACAAATGACGTTCCCTATAGCAAAGACAACGTTGGAGAATATCAGTCCCGCTTTTCGGGAAAATATGTCAGTCAAGCGCCCGGATAGCGGCTGGCAAGCTGCGTTAGATATCAAATAAGCCGTTGCTAGCCAGGAAAGCAGAGATAGTGAGTTGAATGTAGAGGATATCGGACCCGTTAGGGTAGCGACAATGGTGCTGTCTAGGACCGTGTCAGTTTCCGGTGGCTTTATAGAAGGCAGGTTTGAAACCATACCTAGTGCAGCGAGAAATACCCCTAGCCATATGCTCCCCAGAACCAGAAGTAGCCTCTTTGTGCTGGGTTCCTGGGTCTCAACTGGCCCCTCAGCCCGATCAGCCAAGAGCGGCGTCTGTTCTGATGCCGGTTGATTTGCGGTTGTTTCCGCAAAAGTGGAAGGCGAAGATTTGCTGTAAGGCATCTTCAGGAAACGTGGACAGGGCATCTGGCTCCTTGATCAAATACCTTAATTCCTTATCAGAGTGACAGCAACCAAAGGAGAAGCCCTGGATTTGATTATCTCGGCGATGACGACAGTCAAATTTAAAGCACGACAGTGGAGAAACCCATTAATCATTCCGGGAGTTTGGAGATACTAGCGCGACTAAAGTTACTAATTTAGTCTTTCAATTGTTAAATTGGTATCGCGAGGCCGCCGGTTCGATCCCGGCTCACCCCGTTCCTTTTTGTTTTTGGTATTTTTCCCCTTTGTAACTCTGTAGTTCACATCCAACTGCATTATGCCATGCATTATGTTCAGGCGACGCAGCATCTTGTCGTTTGAGTCGAGATTGGCAGAGCATGCTGGTGAGACAAAGTGTTTTCCCCTAGCGCAAGTCATAAATTGACCTAATGGATCTGACGTCGGTCAGTTGAATGAATCGTGGTCCTTAATACGAGGCGCCACACGGACAGGCTGAGGACCAGCAACTTCAAGCCGTCCCCAAGCCTCCAGGACAGACACAGACTGGCCTGGAAGGCTGGCGCCAAGGGGATGCACGAAGTGTCCAATAAGGGCAACAATGATTTCAGGAATCAGTTCTGCTGAAACACTGTCTCATCGCAAATTCGCAATGAGCTGGACTCGGGATCTCTGACACGTCCCAGCCCAGCACGCACAGCTGAAGTTCTGCAAAATCGAGACTTCGATTGTTGCCCGCCTGAATATTAGAAGGATGAGGCCGTCTCTAAACTTGTGGAGGCCAAAAGCACAGCCACGACGAGAAAAGGGTAAACAAGCCAAGATCGACACACTATCAAGTAGAGGAACAACCAACACGCAGGACGCCAGAACAATTGACCATCCCCAAAACGCCATAAACTTCGTCTACCAGCGCCTAAAAACCGCGCTAGAGCAATGACACAACCCAATGGCAGGCGTTCTGTCCAGGCTCCCCAACGTGGAGAAAACGGCGGGAAATTATTAGACCAAAGGAGCACGATTGAGGAGAAACAGCCAGGTCAGAAAAGGAGATAATCACCGACAAATAATGAAGGACAGAGACAATCAAGGACCGTGTTGTGTCACGTGGAGCGGTTGGGCCAGTTTAAAAGTAACCAGAGGCTGCGATCTGACCTCCTTCCAGAACGCTGTGCTTCGCTCTTTGTTCCTTTGTTTCCCTCCCGCTGGCCACCCTTCTGCGCGCAAACCACTTCACTTCCCGCCTCACCTGTAACCCTGTATCAAGATGCCTGGCGTTCGTGAGTACTCTTGCCTAACGTCCTTACCTGCGATATTCAATCGCTTTAAGCGTGGCGCTCCCGAAACCGGTTGACACGTTCCATTTGAAGCACCCGATGCGCTTGAGCAGCTGAAGAGGGGCTTCAAGTCCATTTTCCGAAGGAAGAAGAAGAACACAGCGCAAGCTGCTGCGCCCGCCGACAAGCCTGCGGAAACCGCTCCTGTTGAGACCAAGCCAGCAGAGCCTGCCCCTCCCACCGAGACCAAGGCCGGTATGTTTGCTCTTTTCTGGAGTCGCAACACCTTGTATGGTCAGAACACTAATATCGTGAACCCAGCAGAAGCCTCCGTTGCAGACAAGCCCACTGAGACGACACCCGCTGCCGAACCTGCCCCAGCTCCCGAGACAAAGCCCGAGACCACCGAGGCTCCTGCGGCTGCCGCTGCTCCTGAGCAGAAAGCTGCCGAACCCGCTGCGGAGCCTCTTGCGGCGCCCGCTCCCGAGACTAAGACTGAGACCCCCGCAGCTGCTACGGCTGCCCCTGTTGCTCCAGTCGAAAGCTCCCAGACCGAGCCTTCGATAGCTCCAGATTCTTCTGTGCCTGAGAGCACAACCCCGTTCGAAACGCCGGCTGAAAAGCCTGCCGAATCGGCCGAACCCGCAAAGACGGCTGAGCCTGGAAAGCCTGCTGAACCTGCTGCGGCTCCTGAGCCCGCGAAGAGTAAGTTCTAAATCCCCAAATGGTCTATGCTGTCCTGCTGATCGTACGAAGCTGAAGCGAAATAGATGTCTTGCCCCTGAATTAGCTGCCATGCTGTGAATTCCCATCATGGCGTTGGGCGTAGCCTGCATACGTAATTGCAGATCTACTACCGTATTTTTTTGCCCTCATCATACCCCAACTCGAACTTGTTGAGTTCTAATGCTTGCTTTCATTGTTAATATGATTTCGTATAATACCCTGTTCTGTCATTTCTGTCAGTCGTGGTTTTGTTGTTTCTGAGCTAGAACTCCTTATCTATCACTCTTTGGCATATGACCTCAGGCCTATTATCTATTCTGATGACGCGTGGGGATAGATTAGTGAATTAAGACATTTGAATCCACGACAATGGGTATCATTAAAATCATTAAGGCTAACTTATACTCAAGAGGGCCTCATCTAATCACTCTGCGAGCCGTCGCTGCCAAGCTGCGGTTCTGCAATGGCGCTGTCCTGTTCCTGCGGTGTCGAGTTGGGGCCATCACTAGCCTCTACACCAGCGACCCCCGCGGCCTTTTGCTCTCTTGCCTTTTGTCGCCGCTTAATCTTTTTCTCTCGATTCTTCCGGTTGCGTTTCTCAGCCTCGGTCTCCTTCGCCCTCTCCGCAACTACGGCGCGCTTCCGTAACTGAATGCGCCGCTTCTTCCCAGGCTTCTTGCGAGATAACGGTGTCCTCTCTGCCGACTCTGGAATACAGGAAATCGCTGGTAATTTCGTGCCTTTCTCTCCTGGCGGCAATTTCGTATGCTCCCTCTTCAAGCGAATCACTCGCCACGGAAGACCACAACCCGGCTATAAATAAGTCATTTACATTTCGCCATTCCACCGTATACTACGCATTGCTTTCAGAACAGGAAAGCCACCGAGAGAAGGAAACTGCTCAACTTACCCAAGGCACTCCGGCAAACCGAATCATATCCTCCCCACTAACAGCCACATCCTCAAACTGCCTCCTTTTCAGCGCAATGCCCTCATCCTCTCCATCTCCATCCCCCTTCTTCTTCTCCCCCGATAACAATCCCGGTGCCGTAAAATAATAGCTCCACCCACGGAACGGCTTGACGAAGCGACTCTCACCACCTGCACCCGTCGTTGGTGTCGGAGACCGTAGTCGAATGCGCAATTTCTGGGCACCAGACTCGGTGGTTTCTGTCACTCCATCTGAGGTGTTTTTGTCTCCTCCTGGCCGTTTCGGGGCTGGCGCGGAGAATAATCGGAATTCGAATTCTTGTTCCTCGTCTTCGTCTTTGGGATCTTCCCGCGCGGTTGTCGGGTTGGCGGCGGAGGTAAGATCTTGTGGTGCTGCTGTGGTGGTAAAGTCAAGGTTTAGAAGAGCGCCTAGACGCGCCTGGGCATCTGGGTATGCGGTGTCATCGGGGGGTGGAGAGGGGGATGAGGAGGAGTCTCGGGAGAGAATGTCGTCTCGGCGAATACTGTGTGGTTTGTTGGTTAGCCTAAAGCTGCCAGTGTAGTCTAATTTGGGGCGCACCGTTTTGCATCTGGGAAGTCAAACATGATTATCGGGTCCTCAACAACTAGTTAAGTTGAGAGTAGGTTGGGGGAGACGGCGTTTGGTGCTGTTGTGCTTGACGAGTGGTCTTTGTGGTGGTTGCTGCGCGGAGGAGATGGGGTGAAAATCCCAGAACGACTATTTCCACTACCCTTAGAGCGTTGCGGCCACGTCCCGGAGCTTTGTGAACTATATATAACAGAGAGCCAAAGCTGCCGTGATAGACTCGGTATTTGGCGCATACACACATGAACACCCTTGTTTCATCTTTGTTCAAAGTATAAAAGATTAACTTGATAAGTTACGAAAAGAGATATCACTACGCCATGGTCGAGGTCAAACGCAGCGGCCGCCGTCCACCTAAACAAGATCAGCAGAAACAGACGCAGTAGGTGCGGATTACTTACTTCTAGTTCGACTCCAGTGATGAATTCAGCCTCGTCGCTAGCAAGGAAGCTACAGGTATTCGCGATATCTGCGGGGGTAGACGGGCGGCCTAGGGGTATGGTTGACACAAAAGCCGCCCTGTTCTCCTCGGTGTCTGGCTTTCCAAGGAACAAATGGGTCCTACTAGGTTTAGATGAAGTACCTAAGTCTAGTGGGTCGAACTCACAGGCCTGTGCTTCCCACGACAGGGCAGACGGAATTGAATCTGATCTTTTTTGGTCCATATTCCACAGCCATAGTTTTAGTAGCATTGCTAACCGCTGCCTTGGACGCGTTGTACCAGGTCAAGCCGGGGCGAGGACGTATAGCAGCAGTAGATGATATCTGAATGAAACATCCGGGGCGGTTGTTTTGTACAAAGTACGGAACAAGGACACTCGTCGAGAGGAATAGTGACCTAACATTGACGTTCATACACAGGTCAAAATCAGTATCAGTGACTTCGGTAGTAGGCTTATTGCTGTAGGTGGAACCAGCATTATTCACGACAATATCAATCTTTCCATGTTCTTGCAGCGTAGTTTCGAGAAGTGATTGCCAACTGTCGCGTCGGGTCACATCTGTGTGGACGAACCGGCTATTCAACTCTGTTGCAACTCGTTCGCCATTCTCTTTGGATATGTCGGCCACAATGACCTTTGCCCCTTCCTGGACGAACTTTGTTGCGATGCCCTCGCCGAACCCTGATCCGGATCCTGTTACAATGGCAACTTTGCCCTCCAGGCGTCTAAAAGCTGTCACAGTGGCCATGATAGTGATGCTGGGAAGATAGATGAGCGGGGTAACACAGCGAGGTCTTGAGGTTCAGAAAGATGAGACCTAGGCGTCCGGTATGGTGCGGGGTGCTGCCCCAAGTGTCTGTTGTGCCACCTTGTCCGGAAAGATTGGACCTGGCCGAAACCACGTCACTAAATATGAGAAAAAGACGAACTGACATAAATCTGGCCGCTGTTTTCGCTTGTTGGTTGTTGGCAATTACCATCAATAAACTTCGACCTAGGCCGCTAGAGAAGACAAGGTTTGGTTTGTGCCTGGGAGAAAGTATGAATTAAGCTCTCTAAGATTCCAAACAAGAGGCTAGGTCAATTGGTCATGTGTGAAACCTCGCGACGCTCTAGTCAATCAAGCGCACGACTAAATGTTGGAAGTAAATACTCTGTATACAGGGAGAAATCCAAGCGGTGATCATAGGATGAACACCGCACGGACCACTTTCGAGTCCGAGTCAGCCCGTCCTCCGTCACTCCTGTGGCTGGGCTTCTTCACGAATTCCTTGTCCACAAGACTTTCTTCTCCGCATCGCACACAGGTGCATCAACTGTCCTGGCTTCAAAATAAGACCCATACCAGTCTTTACCTATAATTTCCAGTCCCGTCCTTCGATCGCATCATTGTTTGCACTGTCACCCCTCAAATAACCCTTATCCTTGGAGGTCTCGTGCCGCTCATTATCGTCCGACCGACTGTTTCTAAACATCTATAAATGGGTGTCTGCTCGTCCTGCCTTGGGGGCGGGCGTCGCGACAATACTGATGTGAGCACTTCCCAAAGCCTTTTCGCCACTGTCGCTATCCCCGCGGGAGCGCATTCTATTCAAGTCAAAACTCAGCGCTAACAACTGCTCTGCTCCAGCCCGAATCCTCACGGTTACTCGAAGATGATATATACCAGCCCGGATATGGTTATGGGGCGCTGAATAACAGCCAGCAAGGAAACCAGCCGGACACTGGGTATATAAGACGCGAGCGCGAGGCCCTCGAAGCAATCTGCCAACGGACGTCAGAGTACGTCCTACCATGCGCTGCTTAATCTCCTGGTCTGGGTCTGCAAAAAAGCGATGCTAACATTGCATTGGGTACATTAGCTCTGTCATCGACATCTGGTCCCTCCAACCTCAACCTCACCTTCAGCCCCAGGCAACCCTCCACAACTCCGTCTCCTCGGCCTCATCGAAAGCCCTCGAACCCTCGGTGGTAGTTACAACAAGCGATATAGATGCGCCGGATGATGCAGCGTCAGCGAAACGTGGTGCTGTCCCAAAGCACTGGGGTGAAGTCGTCATAAACCCACGGAAGGGCAAACGGTCAAGACCCGGATCCAGCGCTGATGAAGAAGGCGACAAGGACGTCTTTGGTGTGCTGAAGGTGTCATAAATCTCATAACCCCATATGCCTCTAACGGTCGACACGAAACGAATGAGGAGACGATCGAATCAATCCTACCAACCAACTCAATTTCCCATCAACCGACCCACTACGCTCACTCCCTCTCTTTCTTCGCTTATGGTGTCGCCGGTCGACCGGTTTGCTTCCCTGTCTACTCGCTTACCGCTGCCTACTCATTTGCATCCCAGCTTTCCTTTTGTTTCTTTCGACGTCTTTAGTTTTTAATACCCGGTGGTTTCACTTTTCCTTAGGTTTATAATTATCAGAGCTGTTTCTTGGTACTAATGCTCTAGTAGAGGTGTGCGTCTTTATTCTTCGAGGCTAATGTACATTACATGAACTAGTTGTGTAACTTAACCTTTATTCTCATGATGAGATTCAAGGGGTACGATTCGAAGACGAGAAAGTAGACGAGAGAAGAGTATTATGCTGAAAGATACAATGGTAAAGCCTAAGATACACATGGCACTCTCCAAAACCCAACACCCATCATCGCCGTAGCATAGCTGAAACTTGACTCCGGCTCTGCAATAAAGATAGTAGTGATATTTGCACCGTTAACATCAGAACTCCGCCGCGAGAACGCCCTATAATGTACGAAGCCGCGATTGAGAAAAAAAAAAAAGAGGCAGGCAGAAGTATAGTCGAAAGCGAATTTCTGGTTCAGAAATCCCGGGAATATTGCAAAATCATACGCTCAGAATCCGGTGAGGCTGATTCAAACGTCGTCCAATCTGCCGGCTGGCTCTTCTCCGTCGGACTCGTAGCTACCAACGGAGCTCAACTCGTCCTCGGACTCTGTGTCTTCACCGGCGTCATCCATGGCCTCCTTGCTGGCATATTTGGCTACGTACTCTAGAGAATGTGTCAGGACAATTGAATATAAGAAAATTCGCAGGGTAACGACGCACCCTGCACTTTCACCTCATAGCTTTTAGGCTCCCGCATTAGCATGGCGGCCGCCTCCCCGTTTAGAGGATCTGAGGGGTTAGGGTAGCGCAGCAGTTGTGGAAGAAAGACTTCGAAGATGTTGATCATGTCGTACATGGGAGACCATGTTTGGTTTATGACGTCGAGACAAACGGAGCCAGACCTTTAAAGAATGTGGTTATTAGGTCTGTGTATCCTGAGAAAATTGGAGCACTGCACTTACAGCTCATCGATGTTGGGATGGAAGATTCGGTTCACGAAGCCGATGCTTGGACTCTTATACGGGTATTGATCTGGCAACTCGACGTGAATCTTCCAATAGCCTCCGGCGAAAGGTGCTGCAGAAGAGTGTTATTAAAGTTGGGGAGTCGTATGGGGTGGTTCAACGTACTCTCTTCTGGACCCTTGAAGCGTACGTAGAATTCTTGCCTAAATAACTGTTAGACCAAGACTTCACCAGCAACTTCCATGCGAAAGGGTGTTGTCCATACACTGCGCTATTTAGTTAGCACCGAGGCCGAACGCAGGATTCAGAGCAACCCACTGTTGTCATTCACTAATGTGACCTCATAGTCACTCATCAACCTAGAGTCAATCCGTCAATGTCAGATCGTCGGCTAGTACTTGGATCTCCAGTTTGATCTCCGGGGTATCCAGTACTCAGTGGCAACGGGGAGGACGTCGAGGCGATAAGGATAGGAGGAAAGCATACATCCTGTCAAGTGGTTAGCGAGAAGCAGGGAGACGTTTTCGTCGAGGACTGTATCATACTTCATTACCTACGTAGAGCGAAGGATTCGCATGTCAGTTCGTTTGCCAACTCATCAGTCGCTCCGAACCGGAGGAGCACTCACATCAGTTTCGATTCTCCGCTTAGGGCTACTCATTTTGAATGGCTTTGTTAATCGCACTGTCGTGAAAAGAGAGCTGGTTTGGACTAATGATCAAGCAGAGAGGTAAACTGGAAGTTGTGTAACTGGGCACTAATCCAAGAGATCTCCAACTTGGGGCGGGGAAATGAAGCGCGAGGGGTGGCAGCGGGGTTGATAAGGCGAAAAGGTTCCTTGGGCGAGCAAGTTCAGTTGAAGAAGAGTCTTCGCGCGAGACAGAAGGAAATGCGGAGGCAAAGTTGCGGTTGAAAGGACACAAAGGGGGAGAGGGAAGGGAGAAGGAGAAGGTGGGGGGAAAGAGGCAAGATGAAATGTAGAAGGAGGCTCGGAGGGTGCTCCCATACCATTCTGTCCGGCAATGCCAGCCCCCAAGC
Organism: Aspergillus baeticus; assembly: GCA_027569055.1. Lineage (NCBI taxonomy): Eukaryota > Fungi > Ascomycota > Eurotiomycetes > Eurotiales > Aspergillaceae > Aspergillus > Aspergillus baeticus. The sequence goes on from JAPDEI010000007.1 coordinate 816,942, forward strand.
AGCGCCCAAAGTCAGGCCTAGCGATCACTCGCTACGGGCTGGTCAGGTGCTATGCTTCCCGATGACTCAGCCCCAAGCCATCGGTCTCACAAGGTCCAAATAAATAATGAAATAGAAGAGAGTACAATCCAGAGACATTTTGTTGGTATTTATCCACATATTACTTGTCACTCTTGTATCTCTAAGGGCTATTGTTTGAACAGTTGATGAGGCATCCAAGGTCGGAGGGCACCCCTCTATTCTGTTCGAGCCGTTTGATCGCAAAATCGAATGATCGTCATCTGCGAACCTTGGAGCGGGAACTATGGGAAATAATGAGACGATAATCACGTCCGACCTTCAGTAGCGTGGGAACCTGGTAGTGACTAAGATAACAGTGCTGTTTACTCCGTAGTTATCCGCCATCTCTACTGTTATCAAGAGTACTCGTACTCAGATATTAGGGCAGGATCTAAACAAGTACTAATCTACATCAACAAATCACGACTCCATTATCCAAAGGCAAACGAAACCCAACGAGCTTCTGTCACATTCTTGAGGTCATAATGGAACGCAAGGGTAGTCTCTGCATTTCAGTGGTCAATGATGCTGTGTCACTTATGACTGAAATGATGTCATTTTTATAGTATTTGTTCAGTTCTAGGCCTTAGCGCCCTGAAGAACGTTTGAGGTGAAGAAGGGGATGAAGGATGGGTCCGTGCCAAAGTCCTCGAGCTGGCTGCGGTAGGCTGTGGTGCAAAGCAGAGAAATCATTAGTACTACGACCTTAACAAGTACGCAATAAATTCGCCCTGGTTCTACTTGGACGATTGGATGGGAGAAGCCCAGCACAAAACTACTCAGTGCACGAGTCATGGTTGGGTTTCCCCAGAAATTGCCTGATTGCTGTTGATGCCTCAGGCTACAAATCAGGCTGCGTGTATCACCAAAGACGAGCTATCGGACCTCAGCTTCATCGACCACTATCCACCGCAAGACTATTCTCATTCCTTATTGACCAAGAAGAACACCAACCAGGACGGTTTAATTCTAAACCTGGTGCCCGCTTGGGGCTTCTTGACTTTTACACGATGAGTTCCCCCTCATCACAGATTCCCTCAAATCGCAACTCGCCAACCCCTGGTCAGCGCAGCAGACCGACCAGTCGCAGAGAAATCTCAGATCAGCCATCCAGCTCCAGAAATGCACCCATACCGGATGACGAACATGGGGCAGATCTGCCACTTACAATGTCGGCATCCGTAGTTTTGACTAGCCTACCACGAGATGCCCACCAAGCTCTCACCGATGCTGAAACTGTCGATACCGGCAAAGGTATGTACAATTATTCTAGATTTGCCTCTTTCTTTCGAGGTTTATTCTATACGAATTCTCTAGTAACTCTCTGGTAGTCACCGTCCGCTTCCAGCCTCTAGCTTCTGCTCCCATCCTTAAAAATAAGGTGTTCAAGATCAGCGCTTCGCAGAAGTTTGAGACGGTCGTCAAGTTTCTCAGGAAGAAGCTTGACTGTAAAGATACGGACTCGGTATTTTGTTACGTGAATAGTGTCTTTGCCCCTGGGCTTGATGAGGGAGTAGGAGGGTTATGGAGGGTAAGCACCTGATGAAGTAGGCTCTGACCACAGGAACATGCAAGTGACGGGGTTTGTAGTGCTTCAAAACCGATGACCAACTGATCGTCGCTTACTCTATGACGCCTGCCTTTGGTTGAGGCGGAGGAGAAACTTCTCACAGATTTTATCTGATGCGGAAATGCACGCTCAACTCCACTCGATACGGAACATATCCTTTATCAAATATGACGCTTAGCTGCCTTCATTTAGGATGGCGAACGTGAGGACAAACGTTATACCATCGGAAGTATCTAGCCTTTCTATTTTCATGGAGGCTAGGGGAACATTGCCTCCTTTAGATGGGCAACTTGCTTGATAACCCTGCTGTTCGGCATGATACAGATCCAAAGGAAAGGCCAGATCAAGGGGATCGGGAGCGTTGCGCAGATAAATAGCGGGTATCCCTCAAATTTCCGGCTGAGATACCATGAACAGAATGAGCACAAACTATGTCCCTATTCAAGGAAGGTGACCACGCATTCCAAGAGTTCATGATGTTAAGCGTTAAGCGCCATCAAGTTAGGTGCCCAATTACCTCTTAGAGTGACCACAAACAGGACCGGGAAGTTCATATAGACCTGTACTCAAGGACTATCTCTTAGTTTATCTGCCCACTAGATCTTATCTGCGATCACGTATCAAAAATCTACGCTAGGCAACTCAGGAAAAGGTTGAAAAACATCGGCGTTAATGTCGGTCTTTAGATGCCGCTCACGTGACAGGAGGCTCCGAGGAGGCTTGGCAGACGCCAGCCATGCCTTGGGCCATTTTGGTCGCGTTATTTTTTCCGCGCCTTCAATCGGCTTCTCCAGATCCCCGCATACTACCACTCTCTCGGTTTCATAATACAAATATTCCTCGGGCTCTACCTTGATACAAATCGCCTTCAAAATCACGCACATATCGCCACGACCATAACTCAAAGACACGGCCATGGCAGACGTCCGATCACTGCTCCGAAGTGAGCTTGCTTCCCGAAGGGGCTCGCCACAGACAGGGAGCACACCGAACCGCGTCACGAAGAAGAGAAAAGTTGACCCTACAGAATCGGCCACGCGCAAAAAAGTGAGACACGCGAATCCCGAGCATCTCCTCGCAAACGCGCAAGTCCGTCCTCCCAGCGCTCAGCTCATCGCTGGAGAAGAAGTAGAAGAGGAGGATGACGTCGAAGCCTTGCCGCAGGATGTCATGAGCACAGATAACACCCCAACAGACGCCAGCGTCGCAGAAGAAACTGTCGAAACCACTGCACAAGAACTCGAAACACCTTCCATACCGGTGCCTGGGGCTCCTGCAGCCCCTCAGACTGTTGACGAGGATGAGTGGGCCGCCTTCGAGCGCGAGGTCGCCGCACCGACCCGTGTCCCACCACAGAAGCCCGCTGCCGTTGCTGCGGCTGCGACAATCTCTGCCGCGCCGATTACGACGGAGGAACTTGCTGCGCTGCAACAAAAGGAAAATGAGGATATGAGGCGGAATCGGGAGGCCGAAGCCGAGGGCGAGCGAGAAGATGCGGCTCGGTTTTTGGAGGAAGAATTTGACGAGATGGAGCAGTTAGAGGAACGAGTAAGACGGTTAAAGCATATGCGCGAGCAGCTGAGGCTAAAACGAGCAACGGAGAGTGCGGAGCCAATCCAGGTTGACGAAGCTGCGTCTACCTCTCCAGTAGAGCAAGCAAGTGAGCCTGCGTCGAAAAGCGACAAGTCCGAAGATGAAGACGGCGATGAAGACGACGATGATGACGACTGGGACAACTGGCGATTTAGGTAATTCTTAATGGAGCCTGTGAGAACAACAGGTTTTGGAAAGGCGTCTTTTTTCACGGAAGGTTCAGGGCCCTTATTATACGTTGATACCCATGCTCTATACGAAACCCTTGAATATACTCCAGTACTAGTATGCCTCAGTGCTCTTTTGCTGTGTCTGGCTTATCACGCTGGAACTCGGACCAGCCTTGGCGCTCGCACTTGAAAATTGGTCAATGACTCAACTATACTCTACTCACGAGAATGAATGTACTCTAGAGCTCCATCCAAGCTCAACACGTTGCATAGCATGACCTGAACTATAGTCGCTATACCCTAGATTCGATTCGATTATGGCCGTACCAAATCGTCACTCTGTATTCGAAGGCTCTTGTTTCGTCTCGGACTCGATATGGCTGCGAAGCCCACTTTTCCCAAGTCTCATCGCCTCCTGGATCTCAGCCTCGCCTTCCTCCAGAAGGTGCCTGCCACGCGCGAGCTCACCTCTTTGCCTTCGTTTCTCATCCTGAACTTGCTTCTGGCGCTCGGCAAGCGCCTTTTCGCGTTTCTCTCGTTCCACCCTCTTCTTTTCCAGCCCCTCTCTCTGTTCGGGGGTTATATCCTCCTCCGGTGGGCTGGGCAGCGTAGCAATGTACGTCTCTATTAAAGGGTCGCGAATTCTGGGGGATAGAGCAAGATACCTCAGGTCAGTCAGGATTGTGGGTGGGAGAGTTGCGGGGTTTGATGACCGGTTAAGTTCATGCAATGGGATAGACTTGAGGAGCGCGGAGAGGTCGGACTTTCGAGTGCTTTCAAGGAGCTTCATGCGAGAGACAAGGTCGCGATAGAACTTTTCTCGGTCTTTATCTGACAACTGGGAGTCTCTCATCTCCGGCTCTTTTCTATGCTTGCGCTTGAACTCTGGCCAGTATAGCTTGGGCGTTGCGTGATCTTGAAGGAAAGCGAGGTATTTGATGCGCGGGTCTTTCTTCTCCTGCTTCTCTTTGCGTTCCTTGACTTCCTGGATGCGATCTCGACTCCAGTTGGACCATGCTTCGCGGCGTGCTTTCATGTTCGGTAGGACGGTGTATCGAGTATCCTCTATGATGCGGCCTTCCTCGATGATATTTTCCCATGGTGAGAATGGATTTATGTTATAGTCGTCGAGAAGATCACGGAACAGGGCAGCAGCGTCCTCGTCCGTTAGCGGCAGCCCTTCTGCGCCCTCCTCCCAGCCTTCATCGCCGGGTTCTCCATATTCACCAGGATCGAGCCCGTATTCTTCTCCCATTGCAGCGAGCTGAAACTCAATATCCTCCTCTGTAAATTCGACGGGCCCCTGATTGTCTTCGCCCTCCGTTCTCAATCGCTTGGACGGCTGATCTTCACCTTCGCCTTCGCTATCCGTAACCTCAACTTCCTCGTACTCATCGCTCTCTTCGTGCTCATCCTGGATAGTGCCAGCATCAACATGCTCACGGCGCTCTTCGTCTCTGGGAATCGATGCCACTCTCTCCGGTACTCCGGCCGGTTCACCTAGCTCGATTCGTTCTTTTTTCTCCCGCTCAAGACGATCAAACTCGACAACTCCCTTTAACACCTCCGTCGGAATTTTCCAGAAACTCTCATTCGTTTCTGTGTTATGAACAAATCTCCTTCCTAGCTTAGTTTTCACGAGAATCCACGGTTCGCATCCAGGTATAGCATGTTTCGACTTTGGCCGGTCTTCGGGTCCCCGTTGACGGCGGTCTTGGTGCGGTTTTCCTCCGCGGAAGCCAGGTCGTGGTTGATTGTATCCAGATGCACCGTATCCTTGAGGCGCATATGGCGTGGGGGAGAATGGTGGGAGCGTGTCGGGTGTGAGGAAAGGAGCATTGGTAACGGAATTTGGTGGCTGTGTGTATGAGGGTGGTTCAGCTGTAAATGGCTGAGGTCTTGTATATGTAGATTGCTTAGTTTGTGAGTTATAATAATATGTGTGGCCTGCTGATTGTTAGACAACGCCAATGAATGCGCAGAGTCACACCAAGACAAACCTGAGGGAGCTTGATGCTCTGTCCAACCCGGCGGAAGAGGAGGAGGAGGTATATAAGTAGACTTGAGCATTTTAAACAAGGATATAGGGAGTCGCTCGACAAAAAGCTGTAGGCTCAGGGTTCAGCAAAACGAATTTCGCGGGCAGTGGTGAAGCTTTCCGTTTGGGTCTACCAAAAGGTGGTCCGAGCTTGGCGGAGGACGCGCCAGTGACAAGAGTTGCCTGGTCGCTGAGAGCTCACCCCAACTGAACTGTCCTGCACCCATTTATTTCCTCACGCTCCACCGTTCTCTACCTCAGTACCATTTGATCTATTTCACGGAATAAGTGGTCGACGCTGCTGCATATTTTGTTATCTCTGTATCCGAACCAAAATGTCACGACGTTACGATTCAAGGGTGTGTTAAGTCTGGACCTCTTCCCGGATGACAGCTCCAAGTGACCTAATGACGCTTGTTCCAGACAACCATTTTCTCCCCAGAGGGCCGACTCTACCAGGTGGAATATGCCCTTGAAGCAATTTCACATGCCGGTACAGCTCTGGGGATCCTCGCAAAGGATGGAATCGTTCTCGCTGCGGAGAAGAAGGTGACGAGCAAACTGCTCGAGCAAGACACATCTGCCGAGAAGCTCTACACATTGAACGAGTATGCCGACTTTATTCCCGGGACATTTCCTGCCACACTGTCGTCTAGTCAGCTAATCTGGACCACAGTAACATGATCTGTGCCGTTGCCGGTATGACCGCCGATGCGAACATCCTCATCAACTATGCCCGACAAGCCGCCCAACGCTACCTCCTTACCTACGGCGAGGAAATTCCTTGCGAGCAGCTCGTACGCAGACTTTGCGATCTAAAGCAAGGATATACCCAGCACGGTGGTCTTCGCCCTTTTGGCGTCTCGTTCATCTACGCAGGCTACGACCCTCTCCGCGAGTTCCAGTTGTACCAGAGCAATCCCAGCGGTAACTATGGCGGATGGAAGGCGACCAGTGTTGGAGCGAACAACGCAAGTGCACAGAGTCTTCTGAAGCAGGATTATAAGGAGGATTGTGATTTGAAGGAGGCATGTGCCATGGCTGTCAAGGTGTTGAGCAAGACGATGGACTCGACGAAATTGAGCAGTGAAAAGAGTGAGTGATTCACCGCACCCCCATCCATCTCAATATACTCGGTCTTGCTAACCCGGTACTTCCCTCCCTTGCTAGTCGAATTTGCAACTGTCGGCAAGACAAAGGAAGGAAAGATCTACCACCACCTCTGGAATGCCGATGAGATCAATGCCCTACTGAGAGAGCACGGACTAGCCAAGGTCGACGACGAGCCCGAGGCTGGCGATATAAAATAATAGAGTTGCGCGCTTCCGCTCTTGCCTGGCCTAGATAATGCAAGCTATTCCGTTGACACATCCAATCCAAACAATTGTCGCCGAGAGCACATGGTCTACGGACTCTAGACACGTATATCCTTGGTCTTTTAGCACCATGTCAGGAAACAAGGCCATTCACATTGTATAAATCGCCTGCTCCAGCTGCATCTGAAGCGCAATCAGCGTTGCCCGCTGGTGACGTGGCAGAGCAGCGACATCAAAATGAGCGCCAAACAACATGATTCGCATGTTTGCTCTTCAATCCTCCCATTGATTGATTAAACAACTCTCCTTTCTATCAGCTTAATGGTCCACGTAGTTTGTGCTCCGTTACGTAGGGCCTCAAGATGCTTGAAGTGCTGTACACTGTATGATGACTAGGAACCTCGCCCAGCAACCATCCAGGGCTATATATTTCGGTAACATCCCCCCATCCACCACAAGATTCTATATTATTATTTTCACTGAGCACTTGCAGCCATGTATTATTACTATTCATCCACTGCCCACTACATACCCCATTTACAACCAAAATGCCGATTACGACAGCGCTCCTTTGAATCCTCGAGATTTCTATTTCCTGCTTCCCAGGCGCAGGGTAGGGCATAGAAGATAGTAAGTTCGCTTCTCTGGTTACAGCTATGTTTTGGCACTATCTACTCATTCCCCCTCATTCATGTTAAAGTTTCTTCACTTCTGCGAGTAATTGATTAAACTCTTGATGATCTCACTCACTAATTGCGTGGCATGCAGATGGCACAACTTCACACCACAGGCGTGGAACAATTGACTAAGCATGCAATGTCATGTGATCTTGAGACTGTTTGGCATGCGGGGTTTCAACAACCACCAGCTGTCTCCTGAGCACCATCCTTATTGAACTCTTCCGGAATGATTGTGCAAGTATTATCATAACATACTGCTTGAAGAGTTTGGTGTATCCACCCCAAGGGCATAGTTGCTCTTGCCACCACAGGCCTTGCTCTTCGACTTCGGCCCTTGGGCTTCGGACCGCCCAAGCTGGCGGCGGCTCTACCCTTGTCGAGGGCAGCTGCTCTATCAGGAATACAGGCGCTTACAGAGTTCCACTTTCTCTCAATTCGTCGCAAATTTGTGCCTGATTAATGGAAACAGAAGAATTCATTGGATTATATGGATTCGTTAATGATGACAATCCGGACTTTTCCTCCAACCAGCATCGGATCTGCCTGGCTTGAAACCAGCCCGATGTGATCGTACGGCTGAGGAGCTTCAGAGTAAGGTAGCACATGGCTATGGGACGCACTAACAGATAGAACATAATTGAAAGATCGAAAGCTGAAGACAAATGAACACCGCAAGAGAGGGAATCAAGGAAACGAAACGACAAGAATCACCAAAATCAGACCAGAACTTGTGAGACTGCCCGCACTGCTCGCCAGTCCCCGGTTAGAATTTTCGTCCTCCAATATGCTTCTGCTTTTCTTCCCGTTCTCGTTCTAGCTGGTTGATTTCCTTTCCAAGGTCTCCGATGAGTCTCTTGGATTTGTCCATGGACGCCACAAGATTGGCCCCCTCACGTTCCCATCGGGTCAGCCGTTCTATTTCGGCACTCCGTCGACGACGCTTGGTTTCGATTTTCTCGCAAAGGCGGCAAATGACCGAGTCGTGCTCTGTCATGTTCACGAGCTTCATTCCGCACGTCTCGCCAGTGCGGTACTCGTAGTTGCACCGATGGGCAAACCCGGTCCAACTGAAGTCTCCGCAGGCGAATTTCTTCTGGTTGTAGAAACACATTTTCCTATCGGATTCGTTAGCGATGGCTCTTTTTGGGGTCCAGCAAAACTCACTTGTCGGTACAGTTCGTCGTTTCACCTTGTTCTTGGATATGATTGGCTGATTTTTCGTCTTCTACCGCCGAAGGCAATTTGATAGGCTAGGCTTGCACAATGGCTATTGAAGATTGCTCGCAGGTTCAAAGTTGAAACAACCTATATCGAAGATCAGGCAGTTATTGCTTGTTATTTGTGGTGAGGAATGCTGTTCTGAAACGAAGAGTGATCCATCTCATCATTCTCTGGGAACGGATGGCCTATTTATGTCTCGTGAGGAGCTCCTATGTCACGGTCCACGGCTTCTCGTTCTACCACCATTCATCGTCGATCGAAGCCCCTCAGCATGCGACGGCTTATCGTCTACGGCATGTTCTCATCACATTCACATCACATCCGTCGGATGTTTCTCCTGATGGCCAAGTGGAGACACGAAATATCCACAACATTCCTTTTCCGGGTCAATCGTAATCAGCGGACGATTCACGAATGCATGCATCCTGCTGTCGTGGCAGCATGATTTCTTCTGAGCTAGTTCGGGCATCTGAAAATCCCTCAATGCGAGTCAATGATTCTTGTCTTGGGGTGGTGGTTTGGAACGGTAGCCTTGGATTTTCCATTGATCATCCCCGTTTCGTCTATGCATCTGCAGCCCGCATGAAGCCGCTTTTCGAGAACACGCATCCTTCCCCCCAGCTGGATCAAAGCTCCTGCATGATTAGGCTGTTGCTACCTTGTGCCAGCTGTCAAGCTGTCTTACATTGGAGCCTTCTCCTGCCCCCTGGTCAAAGCTAACTTTGCATTCAATTGGAAACGGAAAAAAAACAGAACAGAACTGAATTAGAGAAGAGTAGGAGTTCAGTCACCACAGCACCAATCAAAAATGAGAGAGAATTCTCTCCTGAAGGAAGCGGGGTACGTCAAAAGAAGAAGAAGACTTTTGGAAAACAATGAACATATTCAGGAAATGTTTATTGCTTTTGGCATGAGCGTGATTAGCGTGTTATCCGAGACGAAATTTTCAGGTACCTCACCACCCTCTTAGTTTTTATTGAATCTTCACTGACAGCCAATTAGTTTCGATCAGTCTGGCTCCTTGTTGCTCACCATGATACGGACATTCCGACAAGGGACGATCTAGAGCCTGCCTTTGCCAATTCAACTCGTCATGCCCTAACTAGTGTGGGTAACTAGATTTGTCTCCTTCGGACCGCCATTCAATTTTATTTCTTATTTTATTATTTTATTATTTTTGTGATTTAGGTTTCGTCCCCCTCCAACTGTCATCAGCTAAGGGCATGTATCAACTTCTCGTGCCAATCGCTGTATGATATCCTCCGCATGATTCCGTTCGGACATGGTTACCCAAATGTTTCTGCCCTTCGTGGCAAACGATGTGTCACTAGCAACTGCCGATTGGTATCTGTTGGATCCCTCGCCATCGATCCTCACGTTCGCTAATCCTGGGTTTGGGTATGAAGCCTTGATTTCCATCATAAGCCGATTCATTCAGCTGATCTCTTACGTCTGCAGACAAGTAATCCCGCATCCAACCCCGCTCAGGTGCAGGGTTCAGTTCGTTTCCATACGTTCGTCGGTCAAGATGATAGGATGCTCTTATTGCGCTCCGGCCATGGTTGATACAGAATGTGGTACGGTAGACTCACATTCAACCCATGCAGCTGCACTAGAGCTCGGAGACTCTGACGTGGCGGCTTTCGTCTGGTCAATGCTGCCAATTTTCGTCTCATGCTGATGGCATATTTCGAGAAAGAAGGCTATCGACGTATTGCACGCGGAAATGAGACGAGAGGCTATTTCGGAACTCTCCTCAATACCATTGGTGAACCTTTGGGCAACCTTCCCGTCCCCGCTTGGCCGGGCATTCTGACGGTGTCAGTATTTCCGTGGTTTTCCATTTTTGTCGTCATCCTGGTGTGATGGCGAAGGATCAACGGATCATCTCATTTGGCTGCTCGGGCTTTGGACAGTCGGGGGGCGGAACTACGGTAGGAGGTTGATTGCCAGCTCACAGGCCGCTCGCCTATGCTTCGAGTCACAATGAAGAAGCAACGTTGTCAACCATCTGCACATCTGTTCACGAGCCGATCCATTCTGCTTTTGCCACTGCCTCACTCTTCTCTTAAGCTGTCTTACGCTGGGCATGTCTAGTCTATCCCTGGATGTGGCGATTATACTTTCAGCAACAAGGATCCCGCTGAGCGAGATGAGAATTATTCTACGCCAATCGACGAAGCTACTCCATTTCCTATTAAGGGTCCAGAAAAAGTAATACGGGCTCTTTATCAACCCGTGATCTTTTCCCTCATCCCTTCCTCAGTTACCAGATACCGCTTGCCGGTGACGTTGAATTTGGATTCGGTGACCCACATTATTTGCCCCAGTATACTGGGTTGTTTTGGTCCCGTGATCAAAAGCAAGCGTGCATTCTGCGGATTTTGCGTACGCTCCTGATTCCAGGTAGCAAATGGAAACGGCCGATTCAGCTTCCGTAATTTTAAGGTGAGAACACTTTTTCTGTGGTGTACTTGTTATGTGTTCGGATTGGCTATTTGGGGAAAGCGTGCTAAACGTGATCAGTAAACCCTATCCAATAGAGTTGCGGACACGCTAGTACGTTTATGCAACTAAACGGGAACCCTGCTCAGTGCATTTGTAGGCTCTCAGATCCCAGACAAAGGACCCGCTTGCTGTACAAGCGTGACTTCAAAGCGGGCCCACGCACCTGCACCTTGACAGCTGCAACATCTTTCCACGGCTCTTAGGTTCGAGTTCGTGGCTTTGGGCCTTTGATGTCGTTCTTGAGTCATTACTGCCTTACTCGCTACAGCGGGCGGGCCTCGATGCAGCTACCTTTACAGTCACGATTTTCAACTCGCATTAATCTTATTTACTAGTTTCCCAAAGCAGTACCCCCTGTAACTGAGATCATCGTACAGTGCGATGCCATTTCACCTCCTTCTAACCTTCCCTGTCATCCACTTTGTTATTCACTCTTCCTTCGCTTGGATCATTGCATGAAGCCTGTCGAGATGGGCACGATCCTCCACGTTAGGCATCCCCGGCATAACACGAAGCTGCAGTGATATCACAAAGTGGCGTTCATAGCTGAACGCGAGAACCAGATTTTTGTATAGTTTCATTGACGTGGCATCCAAAAGTCACTAATGCTGGGCTGTCGAGGATCACAAATTTGGTGATTAATTGCGTTCACCCGTGACGCTCTTTCCAGTAGCGCGAGGCAACTTCACGGTTTGGATTTGGATCAATTATCCGGGCATAAACATCGCAACTTTCAAATCGTGTTCGTTGACTGTCGTGCTATTTCTCTCGCATCTCTGAGTGATTGAACCGCTCAGTCTGTGTCACTTTGCTGTAGCCATGCCTCAGGACACAGACTTTCATTCCTCATCCCCTTGGGTCTCCGGAATCTCCAGAATATCGTCAGTCTCTAAGGTGTTATCATCCTGTCGCATTTCCGAGTTTTGTTAGGTCTGCTGGTTTTCCATCTTCTTGTTTCCTTGGTCCGCTTGGGGGTTGTCAATATCCATTATCTTGTCGTTCCCCTGAGTCCCCTCGCTCTCCTGAGAGTCTGGGATTTCTAAGGTTTCCTCCTCTTCCTTGATCTCTTCACTTCTCATGGTATAGCCGTCCACATTGCCCTCTTGGTTCTCCTCGCTCCCTTCTAGAGAATGGAATGTCTCCTCATTTTCCTCGCCCTCCTTGTTCTCCTCACCCCCTTGAGTAGAATGGAATATCTTGTCATATTCATCATTGTTCTGGTTATCCTGCTGGCTGTCCTGCTGGTCGTTCTGCTGATTGTTGTTGTTCGGTGGTGGCGGAGTGTACACACCAGCAACGATGCTAAAATAAGCTCCACAACCAGCGAAGACCAATGTTTTCCCATCAATATCGTTACTTTTCAATTGGGTGGGAACGACAAATCGATTGAGTCCAAGACTGGGCTGTCCGGCCTGATGTTGGTTATTGAGCCCCCAGCTGTAGGCAGTCCCGGTGTTTGTGATAGCGACCGTATGGTCGATCCCGATTGCCAGAGATTGAAATCCATTCTTCGCGACTGGCGCAGGAGCCTTCAGTATCGAATGATTATTCTGGCCGCAAACAATGACATCGGGAGGCCAAAGGTGGTTTCTGTTAACCCCAATTCCCATGTTATCGATTAGTCCCCATGATAGACACCGCGTGCCTTCGTCGATGGCGTGACTGTGATTGCTGCCACCTTGTATAGAAATGACTCTCTCTGGGCGCTTCAAAGATTGGACTTTTTCTGGGAATTCCACCAGTGGAGTATTGGGCAATGCTGTCTGTCTACGGTCGTTCGTGCCCCAAGCATATACATTACCGCTCCTGTGTATTGCAAATGAATGATAGAATCCTGCGCTGATATCGACTACTCCAGCGGGTATGCAACATTCTGCTGGGACGAGGTGATGAGGTGGGTTGCGACGCAGTCGTCGTCGCCCTAGCTGGTTATGCTCATTGGTACCCCATGAAAAGACCTTGCCTTCCGAGGTCAGTGCTAGCATATGCTGGGCGCCAGCAACAATTTTTGCTACATTGGTAAGCCCGGGAATCTGAACTGGTGTGCCCTGGGTCTGAGTGGTCGGCGAGAACCCTACCGGCCCGGTACTATTCTGGTCTTCGTCAGTATACCATACGAGCAAAGTGGACTTGGAGAGCTTACTCTAAAGGTACCCCAGCCATACACCGAACCGGTGCGTGTGAGCACAAAGGTTGCGCTCTCGGTAGCAGCTAATTGCGTGAAGACTGTACCCTCCGGGAAATTGGTTAAGGCCACCGGTAACGGCGTGTCCTGTGCGGCATTCCCGACCGACGTATTTCTTCCCAAGGCACTATCGATGTTCACACCCCAAGTGAGGATCTGATTGTCGTAAGTAAGTGCTGCTGCGTGAAACATGCCAACAGCAAGGTGGACCACGCCGACTGTGCCTGCTACAAGGTCCGGGTTCAGCATGGGACGCTGAATAACCGGCAACGTCGCGGCGGTTGAGTTTCCTAAACCTAGTTGACCGACGTCGTTCCGTCCAAACACATACACGTCTAGCCTCTGGGTCGGCTGGACGCTTGGAAACGGTGGTGGGGTTACCGCAGCTGTAGCTGTAGTCGTGTCAGACCGTCATGAACCTAATGTGTCATTGAGTCAACGTACTTTTTGCTCGTTTTGGGGCATTTGCAGGCCTTGGAGGTGCCGCAGTGGCCCTTCGTTTTCTTGTGGATGTCTTCCCAGCCATTGTGAATGTTTAGGGCTCGGGGAAGTATAGTAGCTCCAATGGTTCAGATGAAAAGAAGATAGAAAAATAGAAATTAGAATTGATAACTATAGAAGATATGTGATATATTGAAATCTGAAAAGTGCCAGACCTCTCAGAATTCTTCGTAAAGATGCCGCTTTGCTAGTATACCGCGTTGGCAAGTGTAGATTTGATGGAAAGAGTACGTTCGAGGAACCAATGTTGACTACATTTAAACCACAAGGGACAAAGATGTACACCTTCTTTGACATCCTGAGCCACTCCTCCTTGACCATGAACCACATTTTGTATATAGTTATGTTTATACTTATCTGAGACGTGACATGCTTCGGACGGCCGGCAGCTTCATTGAGCTGCGCCTAAGAATACATATTACATGATCCAAGCCTGGATCCTCTTTCAGCCCTCATTGTTAAATTCACCTTTCATCCCACCATCAAACGTAGTCATTGTTGACCATAATGTTGCTCGAACTTCCATCCGAACTAATCAAATGATTGCCACAGTCAATGCTACGGAGGAGACCTGATTTAGAAACGAGGATTATGTAGTGGAGCTATAAAGAACGCGGATCTCGACATTAAATACTGCGTATGTGGACTTTTGATTCCAGAGTCTTTCATATCATGTGCTGCAAATCGTATACTTCTGGCGGGCTAGTTAGGGCTACCTTGGGATGAGGACCTTGGGATGAGGACCCACCTCAACGGATCTACCTTGAACATCGATTCATTTGCACCCCCAACAGCAGGGTTAGAATAAGTCCATAGACCACTGCTTTATTAATGTTTCATGCTATTTTAATCCAAGAGTATCTACACCTCAAACCATAGAATGTCTCGAACCTGTCACAGTATGTATCAAAGGAGTAGGAGGACAAAGCTCGCGTGACTTCAAAGCGCGCCACTCTCTTTCAATGACTCATAACATACAATGGCCACTATTATTCCCTGCTCTGTACCTTATCTACTGCCCTGTGAGAACCTGATCCTACTAGAGCATGTTGATATGCACTTTGCCCCTTGCACTTGGCTGATCACGTGCCTCCCCTGGGTATGACGTAGGTATGACCGCTTGTATGCAGTTCTTGACTTGGTCGAATCTCCCATTTATCTTCCTCCTGTTTTACGCCACTACTCAAACACATTCAATTGAAACCGAACTTCCCAGCTGTAAGCTTTTTCGTTGTTTAACGTCCTCGGAGCGCGAGCCTGACCAATTCTATATAGATCAAGCAAACTTACATCGCCATCTACGCGACACCACACAATTCACCACCACACACTACAAATACAGAACTCACATTCGAAGCCCGCAACAATGTGGAACGAACTCCCAACCCCAATCCGCCACCTAACCCGCACAATGGCCGCCCGCACGCACCCAGCTTCAACCCCGCAAACCATCCTGAGCCGCAACATCGCGCAATCCCAGTCCCAGCGCACATTCACCTCTATCCCGCGCCGCCAAGCGCAACCGCAGGATGAAGACGACCATTACCATGACCGCAACACGCTAGACCCGTCACGCACCGAGGCCTCGCAGTCCGGCACGACCGACGAGGTCTCGCATCAGGACGCCGCATTTGATCCCTCGAATACAGCACCCGAGAGCGAGATTGGGGCATCGAAAGAGGAGACGAGGAAGGAGGGATCGAAGCGGGATCCCCTTGGAGTTAGCGCCGGGGATAAGGATGTAGGGCGCGAGAGGGATCCGACGGAGGGCGGTGCGCAGAAGAATGTTGACAAGGAGACGCATAGTTCTAGGGGGTCGGCGAGGAAGAATAGAGAGACCAAGGCGGGTGGAAGATAGATCCACTGAGATGAACCTGAACATGGCGGTTGAGCAGGAGTAGTTTCAGTGGTTTTGTGAGTAGTATACATTGCGCAATATATTTATATTAGAATTTGAGTGGAAGCCATGGGTGGTAACAAAGCATAACGCTATGCGCAAAGAAAAGTTTAACACCGGACACATTTGAAGAGTTCATAAAATCATCAAACTTAACCTCATTCCTTTCCATGTTGGATGATATCACTGCCATGCAGAATCCAGACTTTCTCACTACCAGCAGGAACATCACCATTGAGAGCCTTCAGGCCAGCATTAACAGCCGCCTTACCAATGACATCGGCTTCCTGCGCCCAGCCGTCCTTCAGGCTCGAGTGCAATTTACCAAAGGCCCCAGCGACGAACCGAATTGTCGCCTCCAATGGCCGACTCTCCTCGCGCTGACCAGCAATCAATCCAGGTCGCAGAATCACAGTCCTCTCGAAGCCCAAAGCTTTAATATCCTCTTCAATCTCGCCCTTCATTTTGGTGTATGCAAAGTTCGAGGTGGTACTAGCTCCACTCGACGAAATCAAAACGTAGACCTTTGTGCCTGCATCTCGAGCAGCTTTCGCTAGTTCCACATTCAGGTCATGTTCGATTTTATACTGGTTTTCGAAGCCACCTGCGGCTGCTCGTGTAGTCGCGAAGGAGGAAATGAAGATGGACGGTGTCGGGGTAAGCGACAAGAGCTGGCTTGCCCACTTTGATGTGTCGTCGGAGACGAAGGTGGTCAGTTTTGCTTGAGCAGCGGCAGCGGCTTTGGGTGTGCGTCGAGAAATCGTATCAACACGCGAGATGGATGAGTTTGTGAGGAGGCTGTTGAGGATATGGATCCCCTATTGATCCAAAGAATTTTCAAGGATTAGAAGCGAGGCTCTGGTAGACAGCCCTTGAGCTTGCGCGCGGGGCAGACGGATCACATACCACCATGCCTGTGGAGCCAAGTAGCGCGACGTTTGCCATGTTGATAGAGTTTGCTGCTGTAGAGGAACTGAGTGTAAAATGAGTTGAGACGTCTATCACACTTCGAGGCGTTAAATTGATGTTTGACGAAGCCTCGGAGGTCAATGACGTTTGTCGTTGGTCTGGAGCTGTTGAGAAGAAGGCTAGGCCAAAGATAGCCAAGTTTATCTGGAAGGCGCTAAACCTATACTGGTCGCTCTTGCCTTAGGTTACGTCCATGTACTACGCCTGGAACCAGCCTTCTCGGAATTGGAATCGGAATCGGAATCGGAACCAGGAATCATGTTTATTATGTTTGCCCCAACTGTGTACAGATTGAGGATAAATATACGACAAGAGTATTGCTTTTTTACCAACGAGCAGTAGCAGTTCAACTTAGATTACGAGCAGACTATGGGTTAATCTAGATAGCCTGAGCAAGCCACGCCCAGAGGGAACTGATGGATGGCATTCATCATGCCTCTGACTATAGTCCGTGGATAAAGTTGATTAGCATATTTATGTATCTACTTGCAAAGGCTTAACCTTGACAAACTGGGCCCGATTGGCAACCTCCTGACCCTGACTAGGAACTGAACGTGTACCTTGACTTCCTGAGTGTGGAATTAATGCTTGAAATCACACTGAGCGCCCTGACCCATGACCGGAGCTGAAAGTTCCGTTTTTTCAGTTACCGCAATGCCTGAGTATAGCTGGTATAATACTTCTATGCCGGTAAAGAGCATGTAAAAACCCCACGGACCGTACCAGACCTATACTTCGAATTCTTTGAGAGGTCATTAGTAGGTTGCCTGTAATCCCAGCACGATATTAAGGTAACTTACAACATCTCGAATGCTGGAGTACGTTCCTCCAACCAGTATGATAAGACCAATCACGAAGACAGCAGAGTTCACAAAAGTCAAGTGGATATTCTTTCGGTCAAAGCAACTGCCCTTCCGCAATAGAATGAACCACATGAGAGCCGGAAAGTAGTATGTGAATCCAGAAATGAACAGCGCAGAGGAAATGGAGAGCAGGTTGTTGAAGAACGGGATGAGCTCGGCAATCACAAATGACACTAGCGTCGTAGCTGCAATAAGGGCGAGCCATGTTATCCAGCCCATTCGTGTATTGACGAATCGTATAGGCGAATTGGCAAATAAGCGACCATGTATCAGGCGGGCGAAAACGACAGTATTGATTGAGCCGCTGATAAAGATGACTGGTAATGCAATTCCGAATGCGACGCGGGATAGCACATCTCCGGCGGATAGCAGGGCTGGGCTTTGAACGTCTTGGCCGATAAATGCATATACCAAAGCGCCTGTAAGGGTGTATATGATGATTTCTGTAACACCTAAAGTCCAAATGGATTTCGGAAAGTCTTGCGGGGTGTGCATTTCGTCCATAAATGAGAATTGAACCATGGCGAAGCTATAAGCGAATATTATATTCGACAAAGCAATAAAAGCTTCGGTAAATGTAAGATTATCCTTGGGCCACGCAGACCAATTCACAGCAGAGAGTCCTCCAGAGGACCTCGCTGCATTGTGGCCAGTACCAATAATCGTTACCCCGATAGCAAGGACAATGGACGCAAAGTCGATATAGCCTAGAATAGCTATATCAGCAAAGGTTGGTGGGATTGCAAGCACAAGCAATATAATCGCGGAAACGGCCCCGAAGACGACCGAGCAGACATCACCTCTGATGATACTATGCAGGGCAATTGTTCCTGTTAAGCAGTGCGACCCAACAAGCAAGATGAGCTGCAGTGAAATCATAAGGCTGATTATCTCGTATATTAGGCTACCGCATCCAAACCGACGACCAACCACTCGACCAGCATCAGCATAGTTGGCGACTTCTGGGAATGCTAGCTTGACCTGACCAACAATATAGCTTGTGTATATTGCGATCAAACCTATGCCGATACAGCAGATCACACCGGCAACCATTCCCAGCACGGCGAAGCTTGAGGGAAGGGAAAGACTCCCTAGGGCGATAGCCTCAACTATAAGGACAATGGTAAGGCGTTTCCAGCCAAGGCGACGGAAATTCGCTATGCCGTCTTCTTGGACATGTCGGTCAATGTCCCGGATTTCTCCAATCATAGCCCCTTCTTCCAGCCGTGCGGGCTGAGACTTGTGGGTATCGAGGTTGAACACATCGTTATGGTTCATAGTGAGTGTGGAAAGGGCGATATCTAATGAAAAGAGGAGCATTAACTTGCATACCCTCTAGTCAAAACATCTAGACTTATAGCTCGAAAATGCTTATTGCGGGTTCATTCCGCGGTCATTATGCTAGATATCATTGCCGCAACCTCGGGTAGCCGAAGATGTCCGTTATAAGGTGCACAGTGGCTTCTAGTAAATTCAAGCTCATCTAGGCGTTTGCTTAGTGGGGTTGGTTCCGAGCTTCGCTTCCGGGGGTGGAAACTGGGGAGTACGGCCCCGGATTTCTCCATCTACAGGGAAACTGGAAACGGGTGGGTTGGTGCCATGCTTTGGATACCGCTAGGATTCAACGCCGAATCTACCGTTGGTTAGCGTTGGCTTGGTCATATTTTACCTTACCAAGATATTCTATCGTGACAGTGGCCCATGTTCTGCTTGTTTGCTCCAACCTCATAGATGTAGGAGTAAGAGTAGTTAGATACTGGACCTGAAGGAAGTTCTATCTGACGAGTGTAAAAGATTAAGAGCAGCAACGTTTATATTTACTATACAACTCCTTGGGCAAAACCGGGGCCTACTGGTAGACCTAGCTATGTAGCTAGGTTTTCAATTGTACCACGGGAACAGAAGAGTTAATGAAGTAATGATTCACATCAACAAAATTCCGAGCAACCAGTATCCTGTGTAAGTAAATATATTGCAAAATTCTTACCTGTTCCAATTTTGTGTTTTACATACGTACTGGGAGTGGGTCTCTATCTACATCAGAGTCTCGGAACCCCCTGCATCCTTTCCGAGATGAACTATGAGAAGGCCATACCACCTTCCTCAAAGACTACAAAAAACATATACATAGGCAACGGAATCTCCTTGAAAGCCTCATCGATTTCAAAAATTCAATTCACAAAGAACGATTGTTTCAAACATGGCAAATGACTCATGTCTCCCAAAGAGCCGTGACGGGTTCCAATGGACCGAAGAAAAGGGCCTCCAGGCTGGTCTTCCAACTCTTGGCTTGATCAACCCTGCATCGAATCTCACCAAGGGTAAGACATACGATGCAATTGTGGTCGGTGCAGGCTATGCCGGCTTGACAGCGTCGCGCAATCTTGTTCTCGCAGGGTACGACGTTCTGCTTCTCGAGGCTCGGGATCGAATCGGTGGTCGTTCGTGGTCTTCAAACATAGAGGGCTATCCATATGAGTTGGGCGGTACTTGGGTACACTGGCACCAGCCCTTCATCTGGGCTGAGCTGCGACGATATGGTATGACCGATGAGCTTGAAGTATCGCCGAGGAAAAATGTGCAAGGGGGTGCCAAAGTAACGGTCCAACTCGACGGGAAAATGATTCAGATATCGCATGATGAAGAGGTAGGTACCCCCGAACTGATACGCAAGATCGATTTAGTTAACAGTTGAGGGTTATGCAGGACGCCATAATTGAGTCGGCGTTCAAAAAGTTTATCAACGTGGACGGTGAGCTTGGGCGCTCTGTCATCCCATACCCGCATAATGTGGAATACAACATGAAGGGAGTGAAGGAGTACGATCAAATGTCAGTGGCAGATCGTATGAAACAAGTCTCCAGTCACTTGACACCGCTGGAGAAGAACATGTTCGAAGGATTCTTGGCCATCACCCATGGGGCGAAGTGGGAGGAAGCATCATTTTTCGAACTGCTACGCTGGTGGGCATTAATGAACTATAACTACCCCGACTTCATGGCTATTGGCCTGACCTACAAGCTGCGACGTGGACAGTCAGCACTGGCACGGCACATCTTCGATGAGGCCAAAGACACAGGAAGACTTGACTATAGCTTCTTAACCCCGATCCGCACAATCACGGAGAATGGAGGCAGAGTCGAGGTGTCAAGACCAACCGAACGCGAAGTTTTCAGAGCTAGACGCCTAGTGTGTACTGTTCCGCTGAACGTCCTACACACTCTTTCATTCACGCCTCCGCTGCCTGTACTGAAAACCGTGGCATCGCTAAACAGCCACGTCAACCAGGTGGTTAAATGTCACGCAGAGGTAGAAAATCCCGAAATGCGGTCGCTTGGAGCTACAAATTACCCTGATGGCAAGCTCACATACACCTTTGGGGACGGAACAACACCTGCGGGGAACACACATCTTGTTGCATTTGGAAGCTCTCTTCCTGGTGTGCACCTCGATCCAGAGCAGGACATCGAGGTTACAAAACATGCGTTCAAGGCTTTTCACCCCGATATGCGAGTCAAAAAGATTGTGTTCCATAATTGGCATCGGGACGAGTTTGCTAGAGGCGCTTGGGAGTGGCTGCGGCCGGGTATGACTACGAAGTATCTACCGGCTCTGCGTGAAAGACATGGGAATGTGTTCTTTGCGAGCTCGGACTTTTCCAATGGGTGGAGGGGATTCATTGATGGTGCCATTGAGGACGGCAGCAAAGTTGCTCGGGAGATAGACCATGAGCTCAAGCCAGCCCGGCTAAACAAGAGTGCGAGGATAGCATCGAAACTTTAGGAGAGTTACAGGAAATCACATGTGGGTGAAAATGGCTGTTTAGCTTTTACTATACTCTCCTTTCTATCTGTACATTAACCCTATCATGGGTCCCTCATCTAATGCATACTGAAACTTTCCTGTCTGTAAACTTGAGTTAAAGAACGTTATTCAAGTAACAATATAATGAGCTGAAAGTACATTGCTCATTACAACATTAGTCGGCATACTCCTAATCATCCTTCCTCAACTTCTGTTCCCTTGCTCATAGCTCAGTTGCTTAATCAGAACTTAGAGTGGCGCATCCATCATCTTTTAGTTTAATGATACCAGTCTCTATAAATTATGCGCTAGGGTTTTATCATACCAATGACTATCGAAATATACTGTGCTTGGGGATACTACGTAACGGTATTCTTTCAGGGCTGTGCCACAAGGGGGTGAGGAAGGGGTTTGACCCAGGGTTCCGAAGCCTCGGAACAGGACTAGCAGTACCGAGCTGGTCAGTACTATGTACCGTGGTTGGCAACAGGCCCTGAACGCGGAATTAGAGTTGATGTTAGGGTTAAAAATTCGAAGGTCCGCGGAATATCTTCTTATACATCTCGCGCAGTACTTGCGGTGGGACACGCACAATCAGATTCTCTCTGCCAACAAACCACTTCGGCACAATAATACGCGTTAATTGTCAGAATGACCAGACAGCAGACACCAGGAATGTCCGCGGATGAGTTCAGGACTGCTGCTCATGCCGCAATTGAAGAAAGTATGTACAGCCCCTCGTCTGCCCCTGAGCGAATTATCAGCCAACAGTCCTCTACATAGTCATCGAGTATAATGAAAACCTTGCCCAGTATCGTGTACTGCCCCAGATCAAACCAGGATACCTGGCACCACAGCTCCCGGAATCCGCACCAGAACTGCCAGAGCCATGGTCGCAGATTCAGTCAGATGTCGCCGACAAGATTATTCCCGGCCTAACGCACTGGCAATCACCAAACTTCATGGCCTACTTCCCCGCAGGCACCACATATCCGTCCTTGCTCGGTGAGATGTACTCGGCTGCCTTCACAGCCCCAGCGTTCAACTGGCTATGCAGCCCGGCCTGTACTGAGCTTGAGACCGTGGTGCTAGACTGGTTCGCAAAGGCTTTATCACTACCACCGGTATTTCACTCCAACTCATCATCTGGAGGCGGAGGCGTAATCCAAGGCTCTGCGTCTGAAGCAATTGTAACATGCATGGTCGCCGCCCGAGAGCGCTACCTACACGCCAAGTGCGACGCCGAGGGAATCCCAAACCCTTCCGTAGAGCGCAATGCCCGAATTGCAGAGCTGCGTCCCAAGCTCGTCGCCCTGTCCTCCGACCAAGCACACTCCTCCACAGCCAAGGGCGCCGCCATAGCCGGGACTCTCTACCGGTCCATCCCAACCTCATTCGAAACCGACTTCGCGCTAACGAGCGACAACCTCACCAAACTCCTCGAGAGCGTCCGCTCCGAGGGCCTCGAACCATACTACATCACACTAACCATCGGCTCAACCTCGACCTGCGCGGTCGACGACTTCGCCTCTCTCAACCCCGTCTTGAACAATCATACAAATGCTCAAATCTGGAAGCACATCGACGCCGCCTACGCCGGCGGGGCCCTCCTCCTCCCTGAATACGCCGCAACCCTGTCCCCCTTCACTGCCATGGCCGACTCCTTCAACACAAACCTCCACAAGTGGCTCCTCGTCAACTTCGACGCCTCCTGCCTCTATGTCCAGGACCGCAACCACCTCACCCGCGCGCTCTCCATCGCGGCACCGTACTACGAAAACAAACACTCCGACTCAGGCCTCGTGACTGACTACCGCGATTGGCAGATTCCGCTAGGCCGTCGCTTCCGCGCGTTGAAGGTCTGGTTCGTGCTCCGCTCGTATGGCCTCTCCGGCATGCGTGGCCATGTCGAACATACCTGTAATCTAGGGGATACCTTTGCCGGGTTGGTGAGAGATAGGGCGGCGGGCTTGTTTGAGATCGTTGTTCCCCCGAGGTTTGCGCTTACTTGTTTCCGGGTTAAGCCAGATGTTCTGGGTACGGTTGATGGGGGTGCTAACGGTGATGGTGGTGCTTCGCAGGCGGAGAGCCTGGAAGCCGCTGCGAATGCGGTCACCAAGGAGATTTGTGATTTGGTGAATGCTCAGGGGGAGATACATATTACTGCTAGTAGTGCAGGGGGGAAGACGTTTATTCGGGTTGTCAGTGCGAATCCGAATGCGGCGGAGAAGTATGTAAGGAGGGCATTTGATATTATTCTTGAGACTACGAACAGGGTGTTGGAGGAGAGGCGCCGGAATCAGCTGCTGTAGTATGGAGGGCATGTTCATATCTGAATATAACCAACCCCTTGTAGACGTGGAAGATACCCCAGATGCGGCATATATTCATATATTGTACTACAGCACATGAAGAGCTAGGTGGTAAGTATCTTCTTCCTATACTTAATATCAACATATAGAAGTACTATCCCTGTTGTGATATAGAGAATAAATGAGATCTTCTGCTCACCCCTGCCATCATAAGGAACCAGGACTTCCAATTGACCAGATAGTTTGTTCCCGTTAGATTTTATCGACCTAACTAAACAAACTTTACTATTAAACCCAGGAGCCTTCTATACCAGCCACCCTCATGCCACGGCATTAACTTGATAACTCCTAGCAAAATTCAGGATCACACTGTTATAGAAGCATCAAGGTATCTACCGTAAAAATAGCCTGGAACCCCCTGACTAAAAAGCCAGAAAAGCAACACCCCAAGGCTAAACCACTCATCGTCATAGCATGACCCCCACCACAGGGACACACACCCCAGCAAACAAGGCTACACCATCCGCTTGATTAGCAGGCCCAAAATGCAAGGCAGCTATCCTCCGCTGCAAGTTGATATGTCGATAGTCCAGGATTCACAAGTAGTACTTATGCCAAGCCCGGTGGGGCCGGGGTCCGCTTGGGGCTTTTCGAAGCGGCACCTGTCACCTGACCTGGGTGCCTCGGCCGAGAATTTGGAGAAGGATTAGTAATGCGGGGGTCGCCCCGAAAGCGGAGGATCTGAAGATTCTGCCAGAATTTGCCGCCGTCAAACCCTGCGATAAGAAATTGCGTGATTGCCGCTAAACCGCTTCGGGTATAATCCCCTGGCATTTTTTGAAGGACTATAGAGATGGCACTCTTCTTTTTTTTTCTCACTCAATCTCCCCTTGTTCCTGTTCTTCGAGATAGCAGCTGTTTCGACTGGTATCTGGACAGAGAACTATCACAATGGGCTCCTCTTCACCAGCCCTTTCGACCCTCAGCGGTCCTACATATGTGACTGCCCAGACCCTAATTCAGCAGGTCGCCTATGCCCTCAGCGACAAGATCTTCTCCTACTCGCCGGAGTCGTTCGATTTGGACGCTGCCCTTCGCGAATGGGCCTCGAAGAAGGATGCCAATGTCAATGGCGAGACTCCTGCTGTTCAGGCCATGGAGACTCGCCAGGGTGCTGGAAACATCGCTCTCGGATACCTCTTCTCTCAGGATTTCGACCTGAAGAAGCGCCACGTTCCTCAGGGAATTGTCGCCTCGTCCGCTACCTTGCCGTACATGCGCTCTGCCCTTGAGCAACTTTCTCTCCTCTACTCCGTCGCTAGCCCCGTTGCCGCTCACGTCGCTGCTGTTGACTACGCTGGCGAGGATGGCCTCGTCTCCGACTACGTCTCTGCCCTCTCCCTCGCCGAAGAGCTCGGACTCGGACTCGTTTCCAGTGCTTCCGTCCACGAATCCCAGCATATGGCTCTCCTCACCACCCTACTCGCCTCTGTCCTTCCATCTATTCACATTTACGACGGTGTCCGCGTTGGCCGTGACACCACGCGTGTCATCGATGTGCTCGACCAGGCTGGTCTTGGCCGTGCCTATGAGAATGTGCGCAAGACATTGGACGACCAGCGCAGCCGCCATCTCGATGACCAGGGCAAGCTGCTTGAGTTGATCCGTTCGTTGAACGGAGAACTTGGCACTGATTATGGTGCATTCGAGTACCACGGCCACGCTGAGCCCACCTCTGTCCTGGTTGCCTTCGGTACCGTTGAGACTTCCCTCACTGCCCAGGTTGCTCGCTCGCTGGCCAAGGATGGTGTGCGTGTCGGTGTTGTCAACGTCCGCGTGTACCGCCCTTTCGTTGAGGAAGAGTTCCTGAAGGTCCTGCCTCAGTCCGTCAAGACCGTTGGTGTTCTCGGCCAGGTTGCTACTGAACAGGCTGTGCAAGAGCAGGGCGTCCGCTCTACTCTGTACGAGGACGTCCTCGCGGCTCTTACCTTTGCCACAGACCGTGAGCAGACACCCGCCGTTGTGGACATCAAGTATGCTCGCTCCCAACGCTGGGATCTGATCAACATCGCCGCGTCATTCCAGCTCGTTTCCGACAAGCCCATTGTTCAGGACAACAGCGCCGCCGAGACTCTTCAGCTCTTGGACCCATCTACCGTGCAGGAATTCACTTTCTGGGATGTCGACACTTCCGCCTCCAGTGACGCTGCTGCCCTTCTGTCGCAGGCTCTGGCTGCCGATTCTGCTAGCAATGTCACCACCAGCAAGGTGTATGACAACCTCATCCAGGGTGGAGCTGTTCGCGTGGATATCCGCAAGAGCTCCAAAATTGTTGACGCCCCCTACCCTGTCTCCGCAGCTGACACCGCTTACATCGGCGACATCAAACTGCTTGGAGAAATTGATATTCTGTCTTCCATCAAGGACAACGCAAAGGTTATTCTTAACGTGGCCGGCGTCAAGGAGGATGAGCTGGAGAAGAAGCTGCCTGTCGCCTTTAGAGAGGCTGTTGCTCAGCGTGGTATCTCTCTCCACCTTCTCGACCCCTCGGCTGTTGAGGACTCTGCCCTCGAGCCTCTTGCCCTGCAGGTTGCCTTCCTGCGTGTCGCCCTCCCCTCGCTCGAGGAGTCTGGCGTCAAGAAGCTTGCTTCTCTCTCTAGCAACGCTGAATCTCTGCAGAAGGTTAGCGCGGATCTTGAGAAAGTACTCCGCCAGGCTGAGATCCCTGAGGCCTGGAAGACTCCCGAGGAGGGTGCCGAGGCGCCTGAGCTCCTCAAGGATGTGACTCCCAACAGCTTCGCGCCCTTCGACAAGGACGAGTCGGAGCCTGCTACCTTCCTCAAGGACTGGCAGACCGTGGCCAAGGGCCTGGCTTTCAAGGAGGCTTACGGTGCCAAATCTGCTCTTCGCCCTGACCTGTCTACCAAGAGCTTCACTGTTCACGTCAAGGAGAACAGGCGCCTGACCCCTGTTACATACGACCGCAACATCTTCCACATCGAGTTCGACTTGGGTGACTCTGGCCTCACCTACGACATCGGTGAGGCTCTTGGCGTGCACTGTGAGAACGATCCTCAGGATGTCCTCGACTTCATCAAGTTCTACGGCCTTAACGCCGACGATGTGGTCGAAGTCCCCAGTCGCGAGGATCCCACCGTTCTGGACAACCGTACCGTCTACCAGGCTCTCATGCAGAATGTTGACATCTTCGGTCGCCCACCCAAGCGCTTCTACGAAGCCCTTGCCGAATTCGCCACTGACGAGAAGGAGAAGAAGGATCTTCTCACTCTCGGCGGTCCCGAGGGCGCTGTGGAGTTCAAACGCCGTGCCGAAGTCGACACCATCACCTATGCCGACATCCTCCTCGAATACCCCTCCGCCCACCCCGACTTCCACGACCTGGTCCGCATCGTCAGCCCCACGAAGCGCCGCGAGTACTCCATTGCCTCGTGCCAGAAGGTCACCCCCACGACCGTGGCCCTCATGATCGTCGTCGTCAACTGGGTCGACCCCAGCGGCCGCGACCGCTTCGGTATCTCAACCCGCTACCTCTCCCGCCTGCAACCGGGAACCCCCGTCACCGTCTCCGTCAAGTCCAGCGTCATGAAGCTGCCCCCCAAGTCCACCCAACCCATCATCATGGCCGGTCTCGGAACAGGTCTCGCTCCCTTCCGCGCCTTCGTGCAGCACCGTGCTCTCGAGAAGGCCCAGGGCAAGGAAATCGGTGCTGTCCTGCTGTACATGGGCTCCCGCCACCAGCGCGAGGAGTACTGCTACGGTGAGGAGTGGGAGGCCTACCAGGAAGCCGGCGTCATCACGCTCCTCGGACGTGCCTTCTCCCGTGACCAGCCGCAGAAGATCTACATCCAGGACCGCATGCGCCAGACCATCCCCGAGATCATCCAGGCGTACATCCGCGAGGAAGGAGCGTTCTACCTCTGCGGTCCTACTTGGCCTGTGCCTGATGTTACTGCCGTCCTTGAGGAGGCTATTGCTGCCGAGGCGTACGAGAAGGGCAAGAAGGTTGAGACCCGCAAGGAGATTGAGAAGCTGAAGGATGAGGAGAGATATGTTCTTGAGGTCTACTAGGCTTTTCGCTTTTCGGATCTCTAATATAGATGATTTTTCATGCCCTTGTACATATTGTCTGCTTTCAGCGCTTCTTGATATCATGATCTGTTGATAGACATTACTTCTACTGTGCTTTTTCTTCGCAAAAATGCATTGGTTAGCCCAAATATGTTCCAAACAATGTGTAGGATTGTACAATTTTCTAATGCTCTGGCTGTGCTGTGAATCCATTCGTATCTTTGGTGTAATTCGTAACTTTTACGCGTCCACTGGGTATCTACTATATACATGTTCCGTATCCCCTCTAAATTTAAGTCCATGTTTTCAAAAGAAGGAAAGGGAGAATCTCAAAGCAAGTCTAAGCTCGACCCATAGCCCCCAACCTCGTCTTGCCATATGCACCTCCTTTCTCTTTGCGTAGTTCAAGAGCGCGCCGGTACGGCGGCGCCATGGGAGGCTGGACCGGGTCCAAGCTAACATGATCAGGAGGCAGAGAATACGAAGCGTCAGAATCCCAGGACGAGAGATCACCACACGCAATGAATGAAGGGATCCACCTGTTCTCAACAGCGAACTTTTGAGGTGCATTAAACAGAGGCTCAGGTGTAGTCGAATTCCCTGAGTCCTCGTGTAGGAGGCGTGTCTGGATATCTTTCTGACCAGCTGGGGAGGCGACGGTCTTCACTCGCTTGGGCGCATTCAACTCATCATCTGGCACCTCAACGGCGAGGTTTCCGTCTGTGGATATAGGTTTCGGGGCAGCGGCACCGCCAAAGAGAGGGTTCTTCAATGAGTCCATGCCTAGTGAGCCGTCGTGGACGGCTGGTGGGATGTAGCCCTCGCAGACGATGAAGGCTTCCAGACTGCTGGCTCGGCTACTCCTTGGCTTTGCGACACTGACTCTCTCAAAGACTGAGCGGAGCTGGGAATAGAGGAGGTCGACGTCGCGCTCACGGAAGATTTTAGCGACGAACTTGCCTCCTGGTCGGAGTACGCCGAGGGCGAGGTTTAGGGCTGAGTAGAGGAGCTGGGATTGGATATAGATGTCTAGATCGTGTAGACCGGTTACATCAGGTGCACCGTCAGATATGACGAGGTCCACTGGGTGTGGTTGGCGGATAGCATGAGGCGTGGAGGATGTGGATTCGTATGCTTCGGGGTCTAGTGCCCGCAACAGGAGAGGGATGGTTGAGGGGTGAGTGATGTCGGCTTGGAGGGTTGTGATGCCCTGGAGAGGAGCCATTGGTTGCAGATCAATCGAGACGATCTTGACATTCTTCCGCGGCTTCAGTACACTCGGATCGGTGTCGTCTGTGGTATTCTCCTCCTCCTGTTGAACCCCTCCATTCAGTTTCGCCAATGCCGCTTGTTCCTTGCGCTTCTTTTCAACCCAAGATCTTCGGCCGAAGCTCTCGCCTTTTATCAGCACTCGACTGAGGACTTGGCTCCAGCTACCAGGCGCGGCGCACAGGTCGACAACTCTCGTCACCTTCTCCGGATTTTCATGCTCGAATAGATCGAATTGCTCATCGATCTGGATCAATTTGAAGGCGGATCGTGCGCGCCAATTTTGCTCCTTGGCGAGTCGGTAGTATGCGTCGCGCTTATCTTTCGAAGACTTCCCCATGGTGAATTGTGCAGTGTCCCAGTCAAGGAGGGAAACCTTTCGTCTATCTCGATATATGAGTGGAAGACGATTTCGGATTTCTTTTGCAGCGTGGGGCAGCGATAAGATCATACCGAAAGCGGTGTGAGTTTCTGCCGCTTTTTTTCTTCAAAAAAATTGAAGTCCGCAGAAGGAAGCAACAACTTTCGGCGAACGATCTCATCGCTAAACTCGAACCGTTCGAGCCGAGACCATGGGCTTCAAAAGGCCGCGCGACTCGAAGGCAGCGGCTGCTCATTCGAGCAAACGGAAGAAGATAGGAGCCTCCAGCAAGGCGACCGCAAAACCAGAGGCCGAGGATGTCAGTGTCGCGATCGATGATCTCAATTGGAAGGATGTAGCCTTGCCGGATCGACTCGACGACTTCAGTGGCTTCTTTGGTCTGGAGGAAATTGAGGGCGTGGATGTTGTCCGACCTGAGGGTAAAGGGGAGCTTCGATTCAAGGTATGAATTCCTACAGGCTTCGAGGGGTCGCAACTGACTGTATTAGGCTGCGCGTGGAAAGCCAGTGAAATCAATCCTGAAGAATCCCAAAGAGAAACCTCAAACTCAATTCGACGATGAATGGAGTGGTTTTAGCGACGACGAGCCTGCGGAACAGGACGGCGACTCGAGAGGAAAAGCCGAAGAGGTACCTAAGGAGGCAGACGAGAAGGACAAGCGGGGCGAGAAGATGAGCAAAAAAGAGAAACAGAAAAAGAATACCAAAAAGGATAACAAGAAGGATGCTAAAAAGGAAACAAAACAGCAGAAACAGAAGAATGGCGCCAACCCGCAGGACCGCAGCATTAATGCTGGGCTTTCATTTGCCGCCCTTGAGGACGAGTCGGAGGACGATGGAGCGGATGTTTCTGCATGGGAGTCATTGGGCCTTTCGCCTGAGACCTTGGCCAGTCTTTCGAAACTGAAGTTCAGTACTCCGACCTCTGTTCAGAAGATGAGCATACCCCCGATTTTGGATGGCCACGATGTCGTCGGCAAAGCCTCTACAGGTTCGGGAAAGACTCTGGCGTTCGGCATACCTATTTTGGAACACTACCTCGAGCAGACGCGAAATGGAGAAAGGGACGAATCTGAGAAAAAGGAGGACAAGATTCCGATTGCTTTGATTCTATCCCCAACTAGAGAGCTTGCGCATCAGCTCCAGAAGCATATATATAACTTGGTCTCCAATGCACCAGGAGTGAACCCTCGCATTGCGCTTCTAACGGGTGGTCTCTCTGTGCAGAAACAGCAAAGATTACTTACTGGCGCCGACATCGTTATCGGTACACCAGGCCGTGTCTGGGAAGTTCTGAGCTCCGGAACGGGATTAATCAAGAGAATGCAAGGCATTAAATTCCTTGTAATTGATGAAGCCGATAGGCTCCTGAGCGAGGGCCATTTCAAGGAGGTTGAAGATATCCTGGGCTCTCTCGACCGTGTTGAGGATGGAGATCTGCCGGATGAGGCAGACACATCCGAGGATGAGGAGACAACATCCGAGGATGAGGAGACAACATCTGGCTCTGAGAGGCAAACACTGGTTTTCTCAGCTACATTTCACCGTGATCTACAGCAGAAGCTTTCAGGGAAGGGCAAATGGACTGGCGGAGATATTATGAACAAGAAGGAATCTATGGAGTACCTTCTGCAAAAACTGAACTTTAGGGAAGAGAAACCGAAGTTCATCGATGCCAACCCTGTTCAGCAGATGGCTGAGGGACTCAAGGAAGGGATCGTCGAGTGTGGTGCTATGGAAAAGGTTTGTCGCCTATCGCTCCACGCAAACTGCAATTTCGCTAACCACGGATTTAGGATCTCTACCTATACACATTACTCCTATACCACCCTAAACACCGCACTCTAGTCTTCACAAACTCCATTTCCGCTGTCCGACGCGTAACTCAACTTCTTCAGAACCTACAACTCCCTGCCTTAGCTCTTCACTCGTCAATGGCACAAAAGGCGCGATTACGTTCAGTTGAGCGCTTCTCTTCTCCGACGGCAGCCCCGGGAACCATACTTGTCGCCACTGACGTTGCAGCTCGTGGCCTCGATATCAAGGGCATTGACTTTGTCGTTCACTACCATGCTCCGCGCACCGCAGATACATACGTCCACCGTTCCGGTCGTACTGCTCGTGCCGGTGCCTCCGGAAAGAGCGTTATCATCTGCGCTCCAGAGGAAATGCAGGGGGTTGTCCGTTTGGCCGCCAAGGTACATGCGAACATGGCAAATAAAAAACGCCTGCCACTAGAGTCGCTCGAACTGGACCGCCGCGTGGTCTCCCGAATCCGCCAGCGGGTCACCCTCGCCTCCCGCATTACAGATTCCAACATCGCCAAGGAGAAGATCACTACGGAGGATAACTGGCTTAGGAATGCTGCAGAAGATCTCGGTGTTGACTACGACAGCGAAGAGTTTGACCAAGCCGAAGGCCGTGGTCGCGGCCGCGGCCGCGGAAGACACGAGCGTGACCGACAAGCTAGCAACATTTCTAAAGATAAGCTTGCTGGAATTCGCGCTGAATTGAAGCAACTACTTTCTCAACGTGTCAATATCGGAGTTAGCGAACGATATCTTACTTCAGGACGTGTTGATATCGAGGCTTTACTAAGGGGAGAAGGCAATAACTCATTCCTTGGCCAGGTGGATGCACTAGATTTCTAAATTTACATGTTTGAGATACCATTAGCAAGTCCAGCATATCAGTACCGATCTGTATATACACGAGCTTCTATACTTGAGATGAAAGACTCCATTTGTGGATCTACTGGCTCTCGTTATCCCTCTGCTTGACAACATCCGACTCAAAATCAAGCCCAGCATTCTCCCTCAACACCCCAAACATAGAAGACGAGTCTAAAGCCCGATCATTTTGCTCTCCATACCTTCGTGCCTCCGCTAGATTCTTAAGAACAAGCTCCGCCGACGGCAATCTCGTCCCCGCCTTTTCTGCACAATCAACCCCCAGTCCAACGTCCTTCAAAGCAAGGCCCAGATCAGACCACGGTCTGTCTCCGCGCTTAGGCAGATAATGCCCCTCCGCCATGCGCTTCGACATCGCGAACGGTAGAGCCCCGTACTGCTCCTCGATGAGAGCCTGCAGCGCCTCGCTCCCAATCCCCGTCTTCTCTGCAAAAACGAGCGATTCGGCAACGAGTTCCATTAAACCGGCTGTTAGGAAGTTTCTACACAGAAGAACGAATGGTCAGCTGGCTAGTCCTTTCCCTTCTTCGTAATGAGACGTATATAAGAGCGGAAACGCTTACCCCGCCGTCTTCAACATCGTAGCCTTTGCAGCATCCTGTCCAACCCTCAATACTTTCCTCGCCATCACACCAACAAGGAACGGCTCGATAGCACGAACGGCCTCATCACTACCCGCAACAACGAACAAGAGCCTCCCTTCCAGCGCAACGGGGCTGGCCCCGAAGACCGGCGCCGCGATGAACCTCGCGCCTCTTGCGGCGAGTTCTCGCTGCGCCCAGGATGAGATGTCCGGGTGGACCGTCGAGGTATCGACGATGATTTTCCCTTGGAGATTAGTTGCCTGTTGTGCGTCGCTCACATTACCTAGTAGAGAGCCGATAATCGACTTCGCGGCGTTATCGTCGCTCACAGAGATGAAGCAAATATCAACATCTGCGATGAGATCTGGGATGCTGGGGCTTTGAACGCTGCCGCTTTCAACGAGGGACTGGGCCCGGGATGCGGTGCGGTTGTAGATGCGGAGCGGTGGGGCGGTGTTGCTTGCGAGGTGCTTCTGGAGATTGAGGGCCATGGCGAGGCCCATGGAGCCGAGACCTAGCAGAGATCAATATCGAATATATTGGTCATGTTTGGTTACACTGTGCTTACCGATCCATCCGATTTTCGGCTGGATGACCGCGGTGGCGGGTTCAGGGGAGGACATGGCAATTGAAGATCAACTGGTTGAGTGGGTGTCTGACGGCAAGATGTGTATCTAAAGTATATATTCAAATGGTTTTATGCTTGGTTTGTGATCGGAAAATGAACACAACCTGCTAGAACGAGTCAAAGTGAGAGATTAGCTGTCTCTGTGGGGTATTTCGGAGCATATTTGGGACGATCAGTTGGAGTGATTAGGTGAGGGGTAAACTTAGGAGTCTGGGGAAACCCTTCAGTGGATATGTAAAGGAATGTAATGTTTTCTTCAGCAGCTATTCATCATTTAAATTAATATTAAATAATACCTAGTAATGAGTTTGCGGTAAAAGGAAAACTTTGAGTAAGCTCCTGGTGGCGGCTCATCTTGCTAAGAAACTAGCACAATTTGCAAAAGATGCATGTACCGCTTAAAGGTTTTAAGAACTAGTTTGTCAATATTACCAGAACTCAAAGCGATATAGAACTTTTGTGGTAGCTTCCTGGGCAATCCCCACGGGAAACGATTGGGTCTCGGTCGGGATGCTGCTACCTTGAGCACGGCCCTTCGGCATGCCGAATCGGTCGGGATCGTCACTGTCAGGAACAAACTCAAAAGATCGACCTGTGAACTCTGTTCTGATGAGGGAAATGCAGAAGAATCAGAAGCCGAAGCTCTAAACGAAACCCACTAGTCATTGAAAACCCCATTCCCTCCTCACCCATCCCTCGTTGAAAATGAGTCATGTCGCGCCTGTGCGAGTTACAAAAACCATGCAATATGATCTCGAGTGCGCCACACTCTCCATCATACCAGAACGCTCGATCTCAAAGCTTGCCACAGCTACTGGACTAGAACTAGCTAGTAGTAGTTGGCTAGTGCTAATGTCGTCATATTGCCAAATCTTTTCCGTTGCCGATGCCATCAAGATTGGACCCGATATGCAGCTCCACTTGGTGCCGATTTCCATCCCGGTTCTCGGAACTATTTTTTTTCTTATGTCTTATATTTTTCTTGGGTTGCTCAAGTGTCAAAGCTTTATTCTTAATTAATATATATCGGTACAAGCTCGGCTTCAATCACCTCCAGCTGCAGGGCAACCTAGTGTGCAAATCTCGCTTCGCAAGTAAGGTCCACCTGTACATAGAGCGCTTGAGATCCTCTCTATGCAACAGAGGGCATCGACAACGATCACAAAAGACATACCCCTCCACAAAAATGGCCTCGCTCCCACAATCCCTCTCGCGCCTCCTGCGCAATCAACTGCCCACAAACTTCAACCTAACGCGCACCGCCATCCGCACAGCACAAACACAAGCTACATCCTCAACTCTCAAGCCCTCACACCCTCCACCCCCACCAACAGCACACCACCACCACCACGGCTTCCAACATGCGCACGCAAAACCACCAACCCAGACCCAACAACATATCGAAGACCCAATCGCAACGCACCCACTCCTCCAATCTCTCCGCGCAGACCGCACGCTAAAAGAAACCCGCCCGCACCTCTCCATGGCCCCAACGCTGCGCCCTGCACATTTTGTCGCGGGGACTTTGGCGGGGGAGAAGAAGCTCACGAGCGCGCCGTACATGTTCCTCTCGCGGAGCCGCACATCCCAAAACGCCGACATCGACACCGATATGAGCAAGAGCCGCGCCGTCGCGCTCTTCCACACGGGCACGCATATGTGCGGGCACCCGGGCTTCGTTCACGGCGGGTTCCTCTCCGTCATGTTCGATGAGGTCTTTGCGCATACGGTGTCGCAGTCGTTCCGCAGTGGGACGGGGATGACGGCGAATCTGAATGTGGATTTCCGGAAGCCCGCGCTGCCGGGGCGGGTATATGTGCTCAGGGCTGGGGTGGTCAAGGTTGAGGGACGAAAGGCGTGGGTTGAGGGGTCGATGACGATGTTGCCGGCGGAGGGGAAGGGGGAGGATGTTATGGTTGCGGAAGCGAGGGCATTGTTCGTTGAGCCGAAGTTTGCTGAGGTAGGTCGAGTCCTCTCATATCCCTTTTAGTTCTATATGTGAGCGTTTGAAGCTAACGGTGGTAATAGTCTATGGTACCTGTGTACCGGAATTAGGGCTCAGATTGTTGGATACAGAGATACCCTTGCATTCTGCCGGCCTGTCGCATACGATTATCGGATAGACTAAATATAGACTAAATAGATTATAGACACGACTTACCAGGACAGGTAATAAACAATCATTTCTATCTAAGATACTATCAGGAACCCTTTTTGGACTCCGTCCCAAGCTGAAGACTCAGACAGTGAGGCAGTGAAGCGACGAAAGGACAAGACAACCGAATGCAATAAGCCCGCCAGATAAAACAAATTCGCCCATGCTCTCATGATAATTTCCCGTTATTCAAGAATAAAAGAAGAATAGCTACTATAACATTCGTCACCGACTGGGTATTCTTTTCCTTCGTCGTAATGTGTCGCCACTCAAATTGGTTTCTGCTTTTTTTTTTCTTCTTCTCTTGCCTCTGAGGTCTTCTTCAACTTGTTGAACATTCAATCACAGGACAGCGACGGTGGGATGTGCGCTTGTTTGAGTGCGAGATACCAATAGCGCGCACTTCAGGAAAGATGGAAGGCACCTTGCCCTTCCTTGATGGCGACGGCTAATCGCTCCCGAAGGACATCCAGGGTGCTGTAGTCCGGAAGTTTCAAATAGTTTACACAGGTCATAACACTCGGAAGATAATCATCGGGTGTGTAAGGGGGCTCGCTTGGGCGACAGACAACAGTGAAAATCGGCGTGAGACTCTTGAAGCCTGTAATTTGGTTAGAAAGTTCGGCCGCAGGCGAGAAATAACAAAGTGAGCTCACCTCCAATGGGCAATTTGGGGCTTCCTGTAACAAACTGGAGGAAGTCCCGCCGTTGCTGCGCATCCAGCTCACTCATGGTTTGAAGCAAGTTTCGTACGCTACGACTGTCCATATTGAAGCCGTGATCGGCTTTGATTGAGTCCATCAAGGCTAGGAGGGCATGTTAGTATGTGTGGTTCAATGAGGGTTCAGGGATGGCACTTACTCTCGATCGTCCAGTCTTCTTCAGCTCTTCCGAACAGCATCACCAATTCGCTTGGGGTGAAGGTCTGTAGAGCGGAGTATGGGAAGACCTGCGAGAATCCGGTCCTGAAAGCTTCGACCTGGGCCTGCACGCCGCTTCCCAGAGTCATGTCCACAACTCTATCAACATAGAGATCGACGTTGTTTATTGTGACCGGAACATCAGAGCCATTTTGAATAAGTTCAATAGTAGGATAACCAGGAAGTGTAAAGTCCAGGCTCAAATCCTCGACCCGGACGTCATCCACTTCAACCTCAGACAAGGCCTGCGTCTTCTGCGCCTTTGACAGACCCTTTGCTTCAATAGCCTTCTTAGAGTTTGCAAAGCGTTTCAACAATAGTAGGGACTTTGCAAGATCTTGATCAACAGCTTTCACGGTGCCGAGCGAGGGTGTTACCGTTGAAGAAGTGTCGGCAATGCGGAAGAAGGCGGGATTGAAGGATATATCAATGATCCTAGAGTCCAACATCGAGCGGGCAACAAATTTTCCCAGAGTCTTGAATAAGGAAAGCTGCTTTTTCCCGGATTCCGACGAGACTTGAGCCTCGCTCATTGGAGCAGGGAATAGGCCGCGGTTTCCAAACGCAAATTCACCAGCGCCCGCGCAGTCGTTTTCTCGCCACATCTTGAGTTTCCTTTTTGAGAACTCTTTGGAGACTGTCGAGTAGAATTCGAGAGTAGGACCTAACCCAGTTCCCACTTCTTCAAAGTACTCAACCTCGAGCACGCTAGGAGAGGAACCATAGAGTTCCATGACTTTCATAGCCGACTCGAGAATACGGCTCCTTGAGATTCGTACTTTCTGGCGCTGGAGGCGACCCAAAATAGGCCGATCATCGCGTCGATGATCATTACGTCCATCATCCCCATTTTGAGAGCTGTTCCACCGCATCATTGCTCGCGAATAGCCAAAGGCTGTAGACTGTAGGAACAAGTGGCGAGTTTCGAAGGGAAACAAGAATGGGAAGGAGCGCGCAAGGTCTTCACTCCAATCGGGAAGACAGCTGCTAGCAACAATCAGAGGCTCTTCCAGTTGTCGGTTAAGCTTGGCTGTGAGCTTAGTGTTGATGAACTGGGCCAGCGACTCGGGCTTGACAGCAATAATATCTTTCGTTTCTGCAAGTATATCATCGAGGGTGGTATTCATGTCATGCAAGACACGGAGGAGCCGCAGAATTGAAGCGTTAGTAGGATCCTGGTTCAGAGAAGACGGCATTCCAATGTTGCCTTCATGAAGACTGCCTCCGGATATACTGGAAGAAAGGGTAGATGGTTCTGCTGGCGGCGGCCCAGGCACTCGTCTAAAATTCACGGTGTGAATCGCAGACCAGACATTTTTCCCTTGAGGATCAATATGCTGACGGTTATGATGAACGGCACGGTAGATAGTTGTGTCGCTAGAGACAGTTTGGCCGTCAATGTTGAACTCTATATGCCAGTCTGACGGAGGAGATGCCATGACAGCGGCGTAAGAGAATGGGCGGCCAGCCATTGCCAGCGAGCCACCGCCCGTTGAGTTCAGCGAGGACCTAGGGCCAGATGAAGACTTGGACACAGGAGTGGATTGTGACGGCGTTGAAACCCGAGTCCCGTCCTCTTTGCGTGCAGTCACCTTCCCTGAAGACGCTACCTCCATATTCACGGCTGAAGGGTCGTGTACATTATCGTCAGACATCTCATCATCCAGATCGTCCACAATGGCATTGAGCTCTTCGTCGTCTCCATCATCGTCATCGTCATTCTCATCTTCACTTAAGTGGCGTTCATCAGCACACTCTAGCGGTTCATCCTCACGGTCATTATCTGATTCGGGATATTGCCCAGGGCGTCTGGATCTTGAGCCTGCATCCCGCCCGCCACTTGACGGCTCCGTGCCAGCACCACTTTGGGTATTTGCCGTTCGATTACTTCCCGAAGGTCGTGACATCGGAGGGAGCTCGCTAGGATTAGACTCGTTGTTCTCACCCAGCTGATCTCGGAGGCGAGCCGCATTTGCAATTTGAGAAAGGATGGCCTCTCGGCTGCGAGACGCCTTGGGACGATCTGACAAACTAATCCTGGGGTGGAGGAAATCATCCAGAGATTTAAAAGTCGCAATGGCGTGGATAGAGACCATAATATTTCGGTAAGACCGGGGGATATCGGAAGCCTCGTCGGCGGCGAGCTTGAGGCGAAGCTGCTTTCCAAGCATGTAGGCTGCGTTGCTGCGCGTGTTCTCCAGAGAGTTGTGGCCAACAGTCATGACTTCGAAATGTTCCGTTCGGCTCAGGAGGTCCTGAAGCTTGTTTATCAAGACGCCAAAGGGGGTTGTGGCCGTGCTCTGGGTCAAGGCTCTTTCTGAGATAGTCGAGCCCATGAACGCCTGGAGGAAGGCACTACGAGCTTCACGCATGATTGTAGCTAGAGGGAAAGATGTTAGCGCAAGCTCATTATGTAGTTTATAATTCACACAAAGCGCCTTTGACTGACCTTTGGAATCGTCGAACAAGTTGAGCAATGTACTAATTATGCCAGAGTTAAGAAGCTCGGAGCTTGTGATGCTTTCCAGTGCGTCTCCTTCAAAGTAGGCGGCTAGTTTGCGGAAGAGAACAAGTCCCTCCCCATTTCGGCTTCCAACCCCCGAATAACAGGTTTCGATATGTCCAACCAAGGCCTGAAGCTCGTACAGAATTTCTAAGGCTTTTTCTCGCATATCCCGACCTTCGCTAGCTTCGTAGCGCTCCATGAATGCGCGTGCATCGCGAACCACGTGGTCATTTCCATCTTCCACCTTTGCCGAATACCCCCGCGCTGATGAAGAAGAGCTTTCCGAGTCAGATATGTCCTCGTTATCATCATCTTGATCGTCCTCATTATCCTCGGAGTCCTCACCCTCGTCGTCATGGCCATCATTCTCGTCTTCATCCTGACTGTCCTCGTCTTCCACATTTTCGGTATAGCTAGATGTGGGGGGGATGGCAGCATTTGCCGCTGGATGATCTTCGGACGTATCCATGACCGAAATGGCCGGCGAATCACGTACAGCCTTTGCATGTTTCTCAGTAGACAGCTGCTCCTCGCCAAGTTTCATGATTTCGGATATCACACCCTCACGATGGAACTGGTGTTGGTAGACATGCTCCAGTCGCTGGAAGAGTAATTCTGCGCAACGAAGGGCGTATGAAACCAGAGACGGGTGGTCTTTTTGGGACAGGATGGCTGCCAAGAATGAGGCATAATGAACAGAACGGAGAGCTTCCTCGATCAACCCCATATCAAGATTTTGCAACATTTTGAGCTGTGCAATCAGAACCTTTTGGCGAACCTCCAGATTGACTGTGCTGGAGTAAGCATCGGTTAGTGTTGGTAACAATACCAGGGCAAACCGTCGCAGCTCTGTTTTACACTCCATCAAAAGGGATCGTCGTTTCTCGGCTGAGCCTTTCGGTAAGGACGGTTTGAAGTCTGACGTCGCATGGATTTCGGCCGGACCTTCAGAGTCCTGACGCCCAGATACGCCCGGTAGAAGCTCACAGATCACATTCAGCGTTTCCGAGACCTGTTCTTTGGGCCGATGAATCAAGGCTTGCATCACTAGGACACTATCCATTTTGACAGCTTGATCCTCAAGATTTTCTGGTGGCGACACGCCGGTCAAGATTTGATAGAGAGTGTCGACCACATCTGTTTTGAGAAGCTCCACCGACAATCGTGGACTTGCTTTCGATGTAAGCGCCAAGACACGGAGAAACTGAGTATGAATGTGCGGTCCGATAAGGTTGGTCGTGCCAGGTAGAAGCAAGCGAAGCACAGCCTTCAGCATCGCAGGGCTTATCAACTCCTCTAATTTCTCTGGTTTGTGCTTGAAACTTTCCACAATCCGCGACACACAGAGGCAACCTTGCTCAACTACCTTGGGGTCGTTGCTAGAGAGCACATTAAGGAGAGTTGGCATAACATCCCGGACTACGGGAAACGAATCGTGAGGCAAGTT
The DNA here is from genome assembly GCA_027569055.1 of Aspergillus baeticus. NCBI lineage: Eukaryota > Fungi > Ascomycota > Eurotiomycetes > Eurotiales > Aspergillaceae > Aspergillus > Aspergillus baeticus. The sequence continues at coordinate 857,298 of JAPDEI010000007.1, forward strand.
CCGGCAACAATTAGCAGCTGTTGTCACTGCGGTACGCTGGGTACTCGTAGGGAAGAAATCCAAATAAGTCAAACATGCCGTCAAGCCGCCTTCTCGTACAATAGACGCAGGGAAATCTACTGAAATCTTCGCGAGGGTCTGTGACAAGGGTTAGCGCTACCATGGGGTTGAACGTTCCAAGCGCAATAGAATGTGGCAGAAAGCAGAAAATAGCGGTAAACTTACACTGAGAGCCTGCTCAGCCAAGTCAATAAATTGGATATCCAATAGCTTCTGGCACAGAATTGGTACAGCGCCGCCGTACACAACATTAGCCACTGAGCCGCGTAGAGCTTCCATCAAATTTGCCAAACAGCGGCAAGCAAGGAGCATAATCTCTGGGTTTTCGTCTCCGAATTCATTCGGCTGCATAAGAGACACCAGCTCCTTTACGTATGGGTCGGGAGAAAATTGGCCAGATAGGTTGTCTTCGTTCGATACAAGTAATAGGTCCGAGAGCTCCTGAAGAGCGATTAGTTGGATGGAAGGGTCATCCTTCATTTTCAGATTTTGCAAAATATCTCGCAAACGGGATGACATCCCCGACATCATTCCACTGAGGGCACGAAGGGTGCTCTGAAGTCCAAGGGCGCTTCGTGATCCGAACAGGCTGTTATGGAAAAGATCACCATCATCCTCCTCATCATCGTCATCATCAAGGCCTGAAGGATTCGTGCCATCATGGCTGTCGCTTTGTGGCGAAGGCTCGCGGTCCTCGTTCCTCTCGCGCCGTTCTAATTCCTCATCTGCTTCTTTCATGACAACATCAGGGCGGGTTCTCGAAGAGCGCTTTTTCTGGCGATGAGGAGGCGGTGACTGAGTCGCCAAGGTTCGCTCTGCATTATATTGATTGTTAGCCTGCGTGTTTCCCTCCAGACAGGATGTGCCCTATTTCCATTCCTTACCTTGTGACACCTTTGCATGACGACTAGACTTTCTTCTCTGCTGCGGTGGCGAGGCTGATTTTCGAGAGGACTCCTCCGCGGGGTGTGATGATGGGCTAAGAACGAAGGTCAAGTCAGCAAAGCTCCATCTCCAACACAATGCACGGAGAGTTTTCAACCTACCCAGGATGTGACATAGCTGGGCGGTTTCGAGTACCACGACGAGAAGCGGCAGGGGCGGTGGTCGCTTTGGGCGAAGCTGCACGCCGCTGTCGTTTACTCTTCCGATGGGGAGATTGAATATTCGCCTGCTCCGATGAGTCCGGCGACCGATCAGGGCGTGCGGGGGCTTTTCGCTTTCGCGTTGTTGGGGCCGAACCAGCGGCGGGGACTGACGGAGAAGGGGCGGAACCGACGGAGGGAGGAGAGTCTACAGCTAGTCTCGCAGCCGAGCGAGTAATTCTGGAGGACATGAGAAGCTGAGCACTTGCAGAGCGCGGAAGGGGATGAGTAATAAGGACAATGGGGCAAAAAGTATGGCCGTGTGGGGTAAGCGCTGGGACAAGCGACGTTTGATTTGCGTGGAAGAAAGGAAAGCGATATCCAGCAAAAGTAGATAGCGCTTGATTGATAGGTGTGGTGTCTCAATATATCAAAGGGGTGGACGTTCAATGCGTCCAGGAAATTGTTCCCAGTGTTGCAGCTGAAATGAAATGCCGATGCCGCAGCACCTGCAGTGGAAGCAATGAACGGGTATCAAAGCATCCGAAGGGCGAGGGGGCCAGCGTGGGGTAGCAAGGAAAAGGGGTTCTGGTATGTACCTGGCGGGAGTAGTAGAGGCACCAGTAGCAGAGGAGGGTAGTCGGCGAGAGTCCTCAAGAGGGTCCTGGCGGTGAAAGTTGGGCCTTTGCCTGGCCATATGTTAATTGCTTCGGGAAGCAGGGCAGGAAGGGCTCGCTGGTCAGGCAGCGCCGTTCAACCCGCCATCCGTTACGCTGAGGAGTATAAGGGGGATAGCTGGTCGAAAGCGAGGCTGTTCCGATCGTTCGCTGGGGAGGGGACAAGAGGGGTGACTGATAGGCTCAGAAGACCATCGATAGGTAATGGACGGGGGAGGAAAGGAGTCAAGAAGCAATCAGTAATAATAGAAATTCTGAAATGAGAGTCGACCAACTGGATGGCGATGACACAAATGACAAGAAGCAGTCGCGGAAAAAAGCTGTGGCTGCGCAAGATTGAGATGGAGGAGAGATGGAAGCGAGAGGGAGTCGACGGTTAGCCTCGTTGACGTGGTTGGCGTTGGCGGTCGTGACGCTGGCGGCAGTCCGGGGAGCAACACACCTCCAAGGTGCATAACCACAACTCTTCCTTCCATTAGAGAATCTGTCAACATCATACCTTAGGATTTTTTAGTGCTACTAAATATACCATGTTTTTCTAAGTGTATCTGTCTGTGAGCTCTTAGTATTATACCTCACCTTTCTAGTAAACCAGGCGATGAAGATACACACCCAAGCTCGTCACTTTTCACCAAAGCTTTATTGTCAAGTCATCTTGGACTGATATCGCTTTCTAGTTGTCTTTCCGATCAGTAGCCAAAGAGATGTATGAGTCAATTTATTTTGTTTAGGGCATCTGATAACTAACAGTTTGTGCTGATTGATCTATATATTCTTTGAGCTGAAAAAGAAACTCTAGGTATATACTGTTGGATTTAGATATAAATAGTTACTCAACTACTAATCGGCGCCTAACTAGCGCCGGATATAGTACATATATATTGATGATGGCTTGCAGAGTAACTTGGGCCTTAGATTCAGGGTACTACGTACTGGCTTGACCTCGAATCATGAGAAATATCTCCCACAGTCGTAAAACGGTCATACACTGGAATATTGCGCAATAAACCGGAATAATAACTGTTGCATCCGAGTACTGTCCCTCTCGGAATTGTAGTGGGGTAGTTTTAAACCATCCCCTCACCCTTGGTGCCCGGATTTCCGCGATGGTTGAAGGAGACTCCGGAGTCTACTCCGATGGAAGACGAGATCACGTGCCGTATCATTAACTACTGGACAACGGCAAAAAGAAGCACAAGGCAGATTTGTGGTAGGCTATCGCACGCAAAGCCTTTGCCAGTATTGAGCCGTTGTTGACAGCCTTGTGGTCTCTCGATTGAAGGCAGAAGCTGGGGCAGAAATGAGGTGATCTCGAATAATCATGCTCTCCGAGGGCCAAAATGGGCACAGGGCCGCTTTGATCCGGCGAAAATTTCCCCCTCTTTCCTCTTCCCCCACACCGGCGGCTGACTAACGATTGCCCGCATCCAGCCTCTGTCACCCTTCATTTCTGAACAGTCACCTTTCTTATTTCCATGCCGACTCCCACGGTTACTACCTTCCGAATATTCGACTGAATCTAGATTACAACGTGATAAACTCCTTACCTCCAAATTAGCTGCACAGAAATCATCGCAATCATGACCGGCACTGCCCAAACACTGGGCAATGATGCCCCTCCGACGTCCCCCGCCCCTGCGACCCCTACCGAAGACTACGCTCTCCCTGAATATCGTCTAAAGCGTGTGATGGATGACCCGGAAAAAACACCTTTACTTCTGGTAGCATGTGGCTCCTTCTCCCCTATCACCTACCTACACTTGCGCATGTTCGAGATGGCCGCCGATTACGTCAAGCTAAGCACGGATTTCGAACTTATTGGAGGGTATCTCTCACCGGTATCTGACGCCTACCGCAAGGCTGGCTTGGCTAGTGCTGAACACAGGTTCGTCATAAATACTGTTCAAACTCAGATTCCCCTCGCGGAGTAGGATTGACGCGGATGGGTTTACAGAGTTGCAATGTGCCAACGAGCGGTGGATCGGACATCTAACTGGCTGATGGTCGACACCTGGGAACCAATGCATAAGGAATATCAGCCGACTGCCATCGTGCTAGATCACTTTGACTACGAGATCAATACTGTACGACAAGGGATTGAGACCGGAAATGGCACACGGAAGCCGGTCCAAGTTGTCCTATTGGCTGGAGCCGACCTAGTTCATACGATGTCCACTCCCGGAGTGTGGAGTGAGAAGGATCTTGACCACATTCTCGGAAAATATGGGGTACGTGAGGATCGGGCCGTTGGGCTGTGACATGTGCTAACCTCTATTCTTAGGCTTTCATCGTCGAGCGGAGTGGAACAGACATTGATGAGGCACTCGCTGCTCTGCAGCCTTGGAAGAAGAATATCCACGTCATCCAGCAGCTGATCCAAAATGATGTTAGTAGCACGAAGATTCGTCTGTTCCTTAGGCGAGATATGAGTGTCCGTTACTTGATACCTGTCCCTGTTATTGAGTACATCGAGCAAAACAATCTCTACAGGGAAGATGGCAGTTCGCAGGTCACGGCTGAGAAGGGGAAGGAACCCGCAACATCAACCTGAAGTTCTTTTACCTATCCTTCTTTGCTTTTCTTGACACCATGTGCACAAGAGCGACTTCCGAATCTTTGTGTTCGCTCTCGAGCCGAGTCGTCAACTTCTTCTCTGTGCACTGCCGACCACACGTGAGGGATGTCATCCTGCCCAATTTGACCGTCCTGCAGTCCAAGCTTCTGCTGGCCGCTAATCTTCCGCAACTCGCTACCTTCCTTTCCTTCCAGAGCGTGCGGATATGGCAAGATGCCGCCGATGCTTCTACAAGATGACTCATAATCCAACAAGATCAGAGCCGGGGTTGCAGCTGCAAGAAAAGAAGAGCGTACATGGCCTCCATATTTTGCTTCCTATCTCCAGTTGGACAGTGCCGCTATCCTCTCACCGAGGGGCCGGCCGTTATCCACTGCTGAGCTTTGCTCACACTATCATCTATTCCTGGCGTTTTCATCACGAGTGACGTACCAAGATGATTACTTGCTGATCACTTGCTTTTTGGAGGTTGTTTCTATGCTCTTGTTTTGATTTTATTCGTTTTTGATGTTATACCCTTACGATGTTTTCATGTATTGATACGGATACCGATACTTAGATAGATTTGGTAGATCTAGACCTCGCAGCTGGACCATTCCGGTGATTGTACATACAGAAGGTCAGAATTCTGAATAAGAATGTCGCAAACCAGTAACTCCTTTTTTGAATGCTCAATCGAAAGAAAAGAAGAAAACAAGATAAATCAAAATTAATGAACTCGTAAATCCCCACCCATCCTGTATGAATTAGGGAAATCTATCCCAGAAATATTAAATGCAAAAAAGTATGTGCAATTCCACCGACCCCATGTTTGACTATGTATAAGGATACGAATGAATGATTCCACCCAAGAACGAAGACGAGATGCAAAAGAAGGGGCCCGTATATGTATGTTGAAATATATGGTTAAGAAAGATCAAGAGAAATTCTGGCAGATTTCGAAGGTAGATATAGACAACGTAAAAGTAGAGACAAAACAAATCATGTACATCGTGACAGTTGGGGGGAGAGATGAAAAAGTGTCTCCCAGGGGGTAGTTATTTATCTAGAAAAGGGCGCAAATAATGAGAATGAATGCAAATGCAATAACGCAAAATATGAGATGATTAGGTCAAATAGATCACATGGATCAGTCTTCGCAATTATTCCAGAGATCCTCAGTCTCCAGGACGCCAATGCACTCGGTCGTGTTGCGGCCCCGCGTAACGCCAATAACACTGACAGAGGAGTCACTAGGCACCAGCCTTCGTGCATCCTCAATCGTACAGGTGTCCGGGATGAGAAGCCAGTCCTTCTGGGGTACGAAGTACGGGGCCCCGAGATCCGCGAGGGAAGAAATATCCATATCGATATAGCTTCCCTGCGAGAGGAACCGGAGCTGGCGCGGCGGGATGATCTCCGAAGGAGAAACGAGGACCCATGACTTCGCGTTCGGGTGCTGGATCGCTGTGAGGAGAACATCGAGCAGACGGACTTTGCCCGATGAGACAACTGCAGGAATCTGATTGAGGGGAGTGATTAGGTCGGTGATGAGGGGGCCGCGTTGTGGGAATTCTTCTTGCGCGCCGGTGGCGAACGGTGGGATTGGTTGGCGGACGGGGAGGAAGTCAGAGGGAGTTGATGTGAAAGAGGCAGTAGACATGCTCATTGGCGTTGAAGCGGTTGACGCGGCTCCGATTGCCCCTCCGGGGTGGTAGCTTTTGAAGACCTCTGCTGGGCCTCGACCTGGCGAGGTGTGTAGTCTGCGGGCAGTGGCGATGGCTAAGGCGTCACCGAGCGAGAGGGCCACAGTGGTAGAGGATGTCGGTGCACAGACCCCGATTGACGTTTCCTCGTCCTCGTGGATGGGCGCTGGGAGGAGAATGCCAATGTCGGAGGGGTGGAAGGATAGGATAGGGCAGGTGGAGGGGTGTAGGTGGGATGTGATTGCGATAACCGTCACGGTTGGTGGTATATGAGGTAGAAGAAGTAGCAATTCCGGTGTGCGGCCGGAGAAAGAAATCAATAAAAGGGTATCGTTCTAGGAAGCTCGTGGTTAGCTTGCAAGTATGTTTATATAAGTAGTCATTGGAGTCATACCGGCCGGATCATGCCTAGATCGCCATGCAACGCCTCCGTTGGGTGTAAAAATGTACTGTATATTCCCAAGCTGTTGAAGGTTGCCTCCAGCTTCTGGGCAATCTTTCCACTTTTCCCAACACCGCAACAGACGACCTTGTTTCCATTGCGAATGGTGCGCGCAATCTGGTCCACTGCGCGGGCTAGGTGATCCTGTGCGAGCTGGTCTGTCTGGTACAGACGCTCGAGATGCGCCAGAGCTGCGCGTTCCGTGGAAATCACATGGATGGCAGTAGTGACAGACGCAGTGTCCTTCAGAACTGGCAAAACAGCATCTGCGGGCTCGGGAGGGGTCATTGGGAGGCGGGCAAAGTCATCCTGGAGGGATGCGCTTGAGGGAGCCATGGCGGGGGAGAGGGGGATCCGATATTGTTGCTTCAGGTGCCCCATGGTTAGGATGGCATTCTTAGTGGAGACTAAAAAGAACAATCCGACTCCTCCCAGGGGAGCAGACCTGAGAAGAGGCCTCGGATTCGAGTGTTGGAGGTCAAAAGGGCGCAGGGAGAAGTGGAGGAGGGGCAAAGCCTCCGGAAGACGAGACTCAAAGGGAAGTGGGGAGCAAAACGCCAAACACCCTATCAATCATCGGATATCGGCGGTATGGGGGACGTCGGAGATAAAAAAAATTTCCGCTCTCTCAGCGATCTTGATTGATAATCGGCGAGGGCGACGAACAGATGTAACTTTTATATTATAAAATCCGTGGATTTCTTCAGGAATAGTTTGGAGTAGATGAAGCAGGCTAATGCATGCATTTCGATTTTCGGAGGACAAATCACCTCATCGGAGGCGGTTCTGATGCTAAAGCGATCGGTCCCCCACTTGGCGATAAACGATTAGCCTGCTGGAAATAAATGACAGGTTGATAAGGGGAAGTGTTGTGACAGATTCAAATAATTTACAATGTCTATGGGACGCTAGTATACATGATTATCTCTGAATGCAACCCCCGCCCGGAGGGTCAATTCAAGCCTTGGAAAGCGGCTTGATTCCTTTGTGAATCGCGGCAATTCCACCAGTGAGGTTCTCAAAGCCTCGGCCGGGGATCATGAAGCCCGCTTTCTGAATCATCCCCCTGAACTCCTCCTGGCTTGGGAACTTCTCAATACTCTCTACCAGATACTGGTAGCTCTCTCGGTCGCCTGCCACCAGCTGGCCGATCAGAGGAATGGCACTGAAGCTCCAGTTTTTGTAGACCGCGTTGAACAGGGCGTTATCGACCTTGCTGAATTCCATGCACGCAAACACACCACCAGGCTTCAACACTCGGTGCGCTTCAACAAGAGCGGCCTGCTTATCCGTGAAGTTGCGGATTCCGAAAACCACAGTGTAGAGGTCGACTGAGTTATCAGGAATGGAGGGCATATGCTCCGCATTGCCCTGCATGAACGACAGGCGATCCGAGTTATAGTATGGTGTCTCGATACTGCGCTTCTTTCCCTCCGCAAGCATATCAGGGTTGATGTCAGCGATCGTAACTCGAGTGTTGAGGTCGTGGTTGATGTTCGTCGCGTGGTCCAGCATACGGAACGCGATATCGCCCGTCCCACCAGCAATGTCGAGGATATTCCAGCCTTTCTCGGCGTTGTCACCGTCGCGTGTGGGAAGGGCAGATCCAGGGTTCAACGAGCGGACAAAATGATCCTTCCATAGGCGATGAATTCCTAGAGACATGAAATCGTTCATGGTGTCGTATGACGCGGCGACTGAGCTGAAGACATGGCCAACTGAGGTCATTCCGTCTGGTTAGTTGAGATCGCAAAAAGGAATTGAATGGTTAATGAATATAAACATACCCATTGACTCCTTCTTCGATTCTGGGACGTTTGTAAAGCCAAAATGGGTCATTCGTTCACTGTCGGACTTCGGATCGGCCAGATTCTGTCGGGAGCAGGAAAAGCACCGGTATGGGGTTTCCACTCGTCGCCGAGTAGCAAGATGTAAGCTCCTCCACAATGACCGGGACGACATGATTGCTCTGTAAAGTGTAGGGCGTGGAATGGTTGGAAGGCGAGGAGGATTGAGGCGACCGAGGGTGAGCTCCGCAAGACGCAAGGACTGGGCTGGACCGAAAATTGTTCCCGCCTCAGGCATCAAGGCAGCGAAGCAACCAGGCCCTTGACCAGATGAACTTCCATTTCACCCCTCAGCGCCTGTGGCACGAATTCCTCGTGCTTCGGTCAAGATGCAATAAATATAGCATCGTCACTTGTCTGAATCGAACCTGATTTTCCTGCCCCTGAGGATTTTCGTGGCTGGTGGAATCCGGTATGTGACACTCATTGATGCAGGAAGCGTCACGCAAACAAGGTCTCTCTGTTGATCTCTCACCTTGCCCCTCTTTTCACTTTCATCGTATCTCCTGCCTCCTTTCAAATCTGGAATGCCAGAAAGTTTAGGTACTGCTTGGGAGCTTTTTATTTTCAACATCTTCGTTCTGTTACGGCACAAATCATCGTATTTTGGCCTTTTGAGAGCCAAGTGCAGTCACATTTAGGATGCACTACCAAGATATATTGACGCAGACCGTCCTAGCTTCTAACCTGGCCGCCAGTTCAGGACAAAATGTGGTGGATTTGAGTGGTAACAAATGGACCTTGAGTAGCCCAGTGCTCAATTCCACAGTGCAGGCGTCCTTGCCGTCACAGGTTCATCTAGACCTGTATAGGGCAGGACTAATCAGTAAGTCTGATTCCTTCCGATTAATTTCAGTACTTCTGACTGGAAGAAGGTGATCCGTAAGTCATTCTAAGATGACCCACGTCGTTGGAGGGGTACTCAACCATCCAAAGGTACCATGGCCTGAATGAACTCAACCTTCGGTGGATCGCAGAGGCCACTTGGACATATACAAGTGACCCCATTCTTGGCTTGTAAGTCTTCGCTTCCAGGGAAAGCAGATGGACCTAACATTGAACAAGACTCGGTGATGTTGAGTCTACATGGCTCGTGTTCGAAGGCCTGGATACATTCGCAAATGTCTCCTTCTGCGGAAACCACATAGCATCCACCGATAACCAATTTCGTCAGTATGCTTTCGATGTCTCACAAGCGCTAAGGGAGTGCAAAGAGACCCCGATCATACGTATAGACTTTGCAAGTGCGCCGAAAACCGTAAATGCAATCGCTGCAGATCACAGTGCAGAAAGTGTGTAAAAATCAGAAAGTGTGCTAATGTGCGGTATGCAAAGCTTATGCTGACAGTTAAAAGGGTGGCCTGTCAATATCGATGCACTATTCCCAAATCGCTGGTTCATGCGTAAAGAACAATCTGATTTCGGTTGGGATTGGGGTCCTGCTTTTTCGCCAGCTGGTCCCTGGAAGCCAGCGCGTATTGTCCAGCTGCGGAGCGGAAATATCTATATTTTGAACACGAAATTGGATATATACCGAAAGGGTCAAATAAACTATCTTCCACCAGACCAAGCAAAGCCTTGGGTTGTTAATGCCAGCCTTGATCACCTAGGCGTACTCCCTCGGCATCCGCGTCTTTCCGTTGAGATCACCGATACTGAATCCGGTAAAGTCCTTACAAGGCAGCCCTCGAATGATATCACAGTGACTGGAACAACAATCACAGGAGCAGTGGTCCTCTCTGATATAACGCCAGAACTTTGGTGGCCCTCTGGCCTTGGGGACCAGAATCTGTACAATATCACCATAATCGTTCACAATGGGGCTAAAGAAACAACGCGCGTTACAAAACGGACTGGCTTCCGGACAATATTTCATAATCAGCGCAATATCACTAGTAGCCAGTTAGCTCGGGGTATTGCTCCTGGTACGAATTGGCATTTCGAGGTGAATGGGAAAGAGTTCTATGCAAAAGGCTCTAACCTCATTCCTGTCGATGCGTTCTGGCCTCGAGTCACTACCGAGAAGATGGCTAGGTTATTCGACGCGGTTATCGCAGGGCATCAAAACATGCTCAGGGTGTGGTCATCCGGCGCATATCTCCATGATTTCATTTACGACCTCGCGGATGAGAAGGGAATCCTTCTATGGAGCGAATTTCAGTTCAGTGATGCTATGTACCCGGTGAATGAGGTGTTTCTAGACAACGTTGCCAAGGAGGTAGTGTATAACGTGCGCCGAGTAAATCATCATCCATCGCTCGCTCTTTGGGCCGGTGGAAATGAGATTGAAAGTCTGATTCTTCCACTTTCGAAATTGGTGGACCCCGACAATTTTCCAAGATATCTGGCAGAGTACGAAAAACTTTACATCTGCCTCATTCTGCCTCTGGTGTATGAGAATACGCGCTCCATTTCATACAGCCCCAGTAGCACGACTGAAGGATATCTAAGCATCAATCTTTCAGCACCGGTACCGATGGAGGAACGATATAAGAATCGGGAAGCAGGACACTACTACGGTGACACGGACTACTACAACTACAACACCACCGTCGCCTTCAATTACTCCAGCTATCCAGTCGGTCGCTTCGCCAACGAATTCGGCTTCCATAGTATGCCCAGCTTACAAACATGGCAGCAAGCCGTCGACCCCGCGGATCTTCACTTCAACAGCAGCGTGATTATTCGCCGAAATCACCACTATCTCCCCCAAAATCTAGGCTCATGGTTCGACTCAGCTCGTGGAATGGGTGAAATGACGCTGGCCGTCGAGAACTACTATCCGATCCCGGAGAAATCAGACCCCGTCGCCAATTTTACAGCCTGGTGCCACGCAACGCAGCTCTTTCAGGCGGACTTTTACAAGTCTCAGATCCAGTTCTACCGCAGGGGCAGTGGGATGCCGGAGCGGCAGCTTGGGTCGCTTTACTGGCAGCTTGAGGATATCTGGCAGGCGCCTACGTGGGCAGGGATAGAGTATGATGGTCGCTGGAAACTGATGCATTATGTTACGAGGGATGTATACCAGCCGGTCATCGTCTCTCCGTTCTGGGACTATGCTACGGGGGATCTTGAAATCTACGTTACGTCTGATCTATGGGAGCCAGTAAAGGGAACTGTGGCACTAAGATGGATGACTCTATCTGGAGATCATATTGATGACAACGCCGGCACACCGACAACAATTTCTTTCAATGTCGGCGCAATCAACACGACCAGCATCTACAGCACTAATATCCGTGACCTCAAGATCCTCGACGCCAAAGATTCGATCCTCATCCTCTCCGTCTCCGGTCGAGGCCACCTGCCAAACTCGGAAGAGCCTACTACATTCACACATGAGAACTACTTTACACCCTCCTTTCCGAAGGACTTGACCCTGGCTGACCCGGGACTCGCACTCTCCTATGATGACCAAACCGGGGTCTTCACGGTAGAAGCCAAATTGGGTATCTCTCTCTACACATGGCTAGACTATCCTGCTGGGCTAGTCGGATACTTTGAGGAGAACGCGTTCGTCCTGGTGCCCGGGCAGCGGAAGAAGATCAAATTCATTACGCAGCTGGACAGTGAGGATGGGGAGTGGCAGAAGAACGTGACTGTACAGAGTCTGTGGGATCAGAAGGTGAGAGACTAGTTTAGTGGGAATGGCATTATTTGTCAATGTGAATAAGGAAGTTAGATACGGGGTTATAGATATGGATTATTATTCACAACCCCCCTTCCTTGTAGCATTCACACCTAGGGCAAGCTGCTTGACCCTACCCATAAAGGGAACTATAAGAGCCTGTTATTCCCCACGTACTGGCCCTCCCCCCCGAATTCCTCCATTATTTCTCTCCAATTTTAGGTTCCTAGGGGTATATACATAAATTTCACTTCGGCCATGGTTGCTATACGCGTTTGACACACCAGTACATCCAACCCATTACAATACGCCTCTTCCCTCGGCCAGACTGGTACCTATTGGCTACACGCCGCATCAAAGCAATCTTCTTAACGCGTAATAGCGGTTTTGGGAGCCATTGACACCTATATACAGTACTAAGGCAGCTATACCTGGAATTCAGTGCGCCGAATCCCACAAAGTCTGGGCTTTGCCGCGTTCCACGTTAGCCATAGGAGCGGTAAGCGATTGTCATGTGCTGGCTTGAGCGACGAAGCTATCACTCCACTGAGTCTCTCACGGGCTTACGACTCAGTCTAGCAGAGATGAAGCGAAATAATACCGCGGTCGACAGTTTCTACCGGTTGTTCGCAACCCTGGGAAGGCGGCCGCAGATAGTATGACCAACAAGTGTCCATGGGGGCTATACTGCCGATCCTCTACCGCGATTGCCCACCTTACGACCAGGCCAGATGCAGAAAAAACATGATCCATAAGAACGACTTACCGGTAGGCATCTCTAGCAAGTGCAGAAATATTACCGCGTTATGCCCCATGTCAACCAGCCGGCCTCATACGCGAGACCCCTGACGATTAGACTCTGTGCCACTCCTTTTGTTGAGCTCTCTTCTATTCCACCACTTCGATGAGTCTGTCTGACGACCCAGCTGCCCAGGCTATGACAGGTTCTCTTTGAAGTACGAATTCCCCAGAATCTATAATGTTAAGGGAGGAACTCTACCAAAGGCACTGGGTTGTTTAAAGCGGTACAGAAACAGGACTGGAAAATCGGACGAAAAGAGCACATCGAAAACTTCAGGGACGCCTCAAGACGAGAGCCGGTCAACTCCCTGTCCCGGTCGTTGACGCACGCTATATCGCCTTTGAGCGGGTTAAAGGCACCAGCCTAAGCACCTGATGCAGTGACACTCCACTCGTCACACTTAGGACTGTCGACGTAGGTATAGAAATACCTTGGTCCCTCGCTGTATGTCGGTGCAGGGCAACTTTGCCCGCTGCTCCACCGTGTGCCCAAGAATGGATTATCGTATTTTCAAAGAACGGGCAAAATCCTCGAGCAGACCATCAAAAACGCCTGTCACTGCACACTCTTTAGAAACCCCCGGCGGTGACAAGTATATCTCTATGCGAATTCGGCCTCCATTTGAAAACCTCCCAGCGACTTGAAAGTTACCAGTCGAAGCGTTGTTAGCGGTAAGAGTGGTGAACAAGCCCCTAAGCTTTACTTGAAGCCATTATCCCCGCTTCGAGAAACAGGGTGGGCTGGGAACAAGAGTGGGCAAAATTCGAGAGGACAGGAAAACATTGAGGAATGGTCATGGCGTTAAGTCAACTATTCTGCGATGGAAGGAAAGCGAAGGTCATTCAGACTCGATGCCACAGGAACAGCCATTGGCAGCTGGCCTTATCCCCTACGCACAAGATATCCGCAGCCACTGATTAACTGAACACTATCTGCTATTAAATTTTTTTTTTCTTTATACCTGCCTTCGATGACAATGCCGTGCGCGGACTGGCCAGGTCGCTATATACCTATGTAGCGTGTGATTTCTTCAATGACTATGTTTATGTTTCCCTTGAATATTTATATTATTGTTATTATCAGTTCGTGGCATGTTGAGTATATCTAAGTGATAGATCTTGGGGAAACCACACAGGCGCTCTAAAGCAATCTAGTACTCAACGAGTGCGTGCATAGCGCAGCCATGAGCGAGCCTCGCTGGGAAGTTGAGAGAAGGCATACGGACGGTGTCAGATGCCTTCTGAGCAAACCTGGTTGTGGCGGAATAAGAGCATTACCAGGAGAAGGAATAATCTCCCTCTGATAGGCCACTGGAATGCCTTCCATGTCTTGGATGGGACCTTCACTGCGACAGGCTCGGGTGCTATCTTATAACTCCATTGAACAAAGTTGCCGAGGGCGGTTCTCCGAATTAGATACGATGGCGAACAGATTACATGCCCTGTCCCTACTCCGCTGGAATTACGTGGCCAAGAAAAAAGACTAGATCATGCAAAAGCAATGCGCTCCTGCAGACATACTCATCAGATTGAGGTATTCTAGGCTGAACGCAACTGGTCGACGTTGCTGCAACTAGCAGCTGAGGAGGTTATCTGGGCCTTGTCCTGTGCGGTAATCTGAGGTTGCTGTTGTGCGGTGGCGTCTGCGGAGGGAAGTTCCTGGTCAACCATTACTGCTTCCTCGTAAAGCCCTAGCTGGTCAACTCTGTATCTCAAGGTTTCAGTCACGTTGATTGGCCGTCGCCAGGATCCTCAGGCGTAGGTGGAATGGAACAACTTGGAAGTCAAACTCGTAGCGCTCCTTCCCCCGTAGTCCCCTTGGCTTCGCCCCTTCCTAAAACATATTCTGATCGCTCCTCTCAAACCAAACCGAGCTACCATACATATCGGCAACCATGTCAGGCTCAAGAAACGGTAACTCCAGAGCAGACTCCTGGCCCTCCCGCGCCATTTTGTCTTCGAGCGCCTCTATCTCGGTCCGCGTGATGTTTATTGCCCATGACACATGCGGCCTATGCCGCCTACGCAACGAGATCGATCAGTTAAACGCCGAAATGGATAAGGAGCTGGCTGAAAAAAAGCGGCAGGAGGAGATACGTGACACTTTGAAGGTGAAGCAATCCTCAACTTAACGGCCTGCCGCAAAACCAGCTCCGTACGGCTCGTTATTGACTCCTTCACCACCGGGAGACGGCATTTAAGAACGACGAGAATGGAGACGGAGGCTCATTTGGGGTTCAGGCAGTTGATACGATGGCAAATACGAAAAAAAAAAAAAAAGTCGTAGTTGTTTTAGCGGGAGTGGTTCTTTGCTTTTGTTTACGTTCGATACCAAACATGGCGTACTGGAATTCTGAGCGCTATTTATGATTCCAGGTGATGATATCTGATGGATCCTGTTGTAGCCCGCTACCAGTGATGTACATTAACTAGTATTTGATTCTAGTTAATCGTTTATTCTTGCTGCGGCATTTCGAGCGCATCATCCCTAGGGTAGCCGAAATCTCTAGGCATATGGCTGTCGAGTTAGGGCTTGAAGCTGCTGCATTGATTGACCAGGAACTTCTCTCCAAGAAGACCATCGCACAAAAATAGTCCTCGTAGACCACATGCTTACGGCCTTGTTTTATTCCTTAAGTTCGCTGAAAAAAAAAAGCCTTCCCTAATGCAGCATTGCCAGGTCTAATCGCCAGACTGCTCGCCAACCGACCGGACGAGGATCCTCAGTGCTCTAAACCGTATCAGATCACACATATACATTCCGAAATAACAGTTTTCAGAGATGTAGACTTATCTTCTGCATTGCATGTTTTTTTGTTTTACATTATGTTATCCTTTCTATCACTTCCCATCATGCACTGTGATTTCTAAAAAAAAAAAACCAAAGCAAAACGCATTTCCAACACTTATACATCATAGCACTACCCTTCCAACATCTGTTTCCACAGGTCAACAAGCCTTCCCTTTGGCGCAGCAATCTCCAAAACCTCCTTGCTTGTTGTCGAAGCCTTACTCTTCCCCTCCCATGCTGGTTCCATGGCATGTTCGACGGAGATAACCAGACTGTCTGACCGCAGTTCTGGCTCAAAAAACTCGGTAACAACAGAGACATCCTCGAAAGTCACATTCTTGACAGGGCCCCCGATCTCATTCTCCACCAGCTCCACGATCTCTGTGCCAGTAGTATCCTCGGGGCCATTGAGGACGTACTTGGCCTTGTTGTGCGGGGTCGGATCGTCCACGGCGAGAAGATGCGCGGCGAAAATACCGACGTCATCTGCGTTGACCAGGCCTACTGGGACATCCTTCGAAACCATGAGGCGGAGTGTCTCCTGATCCCCTTGTCCACCTGTCTTGCGGTGCCGCTTCGCAAATTCCACGGCGGGATGAATGATAAATGACAGGAATGCGTTCGGCTGCAGTGAGGTCCATTGCACGCCCTCAAACTCAGGAGAACCCAGCATTGCCTCGATAGCCCAGTGGGCGCGCGGGTAATAAGCCTCGCAATCGGGCCGGACGTTCGACTCGACGGTCGAGATGCGCACGACGTACTTTACGCCTGCGTTCTTAGCCGCGACATGGAACCCTGATTCGTAGGCAAACTGTACTGGTTCAACAGCGGAAGCGATGAAAGCGCGGGCGACGGAGTGCTCGCGAAGCCATGTGGTGTTTATGTCCTTCCAGTTCTTCTCGACAACCTCGACACCAGGGATCTTGGTGAGCTGTTGGGCGGCTGGGCTAGCAAGGGAGCGGGTAAGGGCAATGACTCGGTGGTCCTGTAGGGTTTTGCTGGCTTTCAGGAGGGTCGGGAGGGTTTCAGTCAGGGCTCGGCCGGTGTTGCCGGTTGCGCCGACGATGAGGATTGATGGAGCCATGGTAAGATGTTGAATGCTGTCTTGGTGTAGTGGCTTTCACCATGGGATGGCTTCCAGTGGTATTTATACTTACTCGCACGGTCAATTAGTGAGCGTGGTGGGATATCCGGGTGGGATGTCCGGTGCAACATCATCGGTTTTTGTTGATCTCGGAGACTTGATCGGAGACTATTCTCGGATTTAAATCTTCTTGTGGAACATTCGAGCAGCTCTAGAAGTAGTGATCCAAGAAAACAGTACAGTTGAAGTCGGAATAAGGGTATGAGTCATGATGAATCAAGGTGACGAACTTCCTCTACCATTTGTGGAAGGAAACAAAAACCACCCTCATTACAGCAGCCAGCAGCCCTTCATCAGTATATCGCACCTTCCATTTGGGTTCGTACAAACCTTTAACGACATCTTTTACGGCTCGAGAATCCAAATCAGCACACCAAATACTATCCCAGGGCAGATACCCCAGCTGATAGCACAAAGCACAAAAATCACGACTTGAACTATCAGGGTTTGGCAGACACGTGCGGACGATTGCTTGCCATAATTTTCAACAAGACTACTACGCCTCTTTGACACTTTGAAGCGGGTGTCAGAGTATTCCCGCTGGCTATATGCTTCCGGATCTTCGTCTGAGTCTAGTGGTTAGGTTCGTCTCATTTTTGGTTGTGTTTGTGGCGCGAGGTCTGCTAGTCGTACGTACCACTAAAATCATGGGGATCTAGGTCCTGAATTGGTAATTCATCGGTGCGGTTTTTGTTTTTCACTCTTTGGTTCTGAACTTTGGCTTTAGGGAGTTGGGTCGAAGCAGTTCTTGAGGTATTTGTATCAAACCAGGTGGGGTGGCCACAGCCACAAGCCGCGGACAGAATACGAGGGCAAAGGCAACTAGGGAGCAAAGAGCGATAATGGATCCGAGTCCTTCCTTCTTCCCCTGCTTCTTCCATTCATCATTGCCACGCGCCAATCTACCATTAATTCGATCTACCGCCTATCTTCGGCCCGGGGTTCAATATCTGGCGACAGCAGACACAAACCAAGGAGAGCAGTATATCGATATGAGTCCAAAAGAGCTTGTCGGACTGGTTGTTTACGGGTCAGATAAAGGTATGTAGGCGTCAAAGCTTCACAAATCGCTGCCCCCAAACTCTCCAGGAATATCCAAATCAGACCGTGTCTCATTCATTATCAATGTCAGTAATCAGTCGGCAAGACATCTCTTATAACGAAATATATCGACGGGTCGTTCAACAAAGATGATTACAGCCAGTCTGTCGGCATTCAGATGTACAAGAAGCGTGGAAATCAGTTCCAGGTCACGAGCAGCGCCAGCAACGAAAAGTCATCGGAACTCGAAGCAGGGTCGACAACGGATGTGGACCCCGAGGGACGGGAGCTTCAATCACACACCGACGTCGATATTGTAATTCTAGAAGCAACCGATACAAGTTGTATATACGCCCGTCGTGATTGGGTTTATATCAAAATGTCTGCTATCATTCTCGCATACTCAACCACAGACCCGCGGACGCTGGCAAATGCAAGATCGGTCTTGGAGCGTGCGCGGGAGCTGCAGAGCAAGGCGAAGGTTTTTCTCGTTGGGTTGCTGGCCGACTGTGAAGAGAAGAGGGTAGTTAGTTTCAGCCAAGGACAGGAGTTGGCGGCGGAGTTTGAGGTTGATTTCCGAGAACTAAGTGCCGCTATGGATGGGGACGGGGTTAACGGATTATTTGCGGATGTTGCGCCGTTCCTCGTGTTGCGGGATAGGTCTGTCAAGCGGACATCGGCTGCGGATTTGAGTGTGTGGAGCAAGATTTGGAAAGCAGTGATGCCCTGGTCCTCATCCTATGACGGAGTATTTGACGTTGGGGCTAGATAATGTAGCACGATAACTGGCCTGTTTCACGGGAGTAACTAGCAGCGAGTGGGATATCAAATAGTATCCTCACAGTAATATATTTCCTACCTCACTCCATCGGCACAATCTCATCCGTTAATCCCCACTCCTCCCAATAAGCGCAGTCTGGTCGATACCTCGTAAACCGCATGTATAGCTGATCGGACCCTCTTTCCCACTGGGAAATATCATGCGGACCAAGTAAGAAAGGCTGATCGCGCGTCGAAAAACGGAATAGTGTCGAATGCGCGCTTCTTCGGGTATTTCCAGGCATTCGGAATTGCCGTCATTCGTATCGTCATACGGCGGAGTCGGCAGATGGCAACTTTCCGAATCCTGTGCCCGCTTGTCGAGCAGAATCTGCCGAGCGAACCCTTCCTCCAACTGCATAATCTTCCCTGCGAGCGCGATCCCGGGCGCGCATTTGTAGAATCCTTGCATAGGCGGGGATTTCTGTAGTAAAGCCAGCGCTTGTCCACGGAGAGATGGTTCTCGGCATTCGAGGGCTGTCCAGAAGAGTGGCAGACCGACGCCTAACTCAAAAGTGAAGGCCGGTTGAGACGCATCTGAACTTGCCGACGCATCCAGCGCGATACTTGCTTGTTTGACGATTGTTTGGAACTCTGGAGTGTGCGCATCGTAGATGGATTTGCTCTGTGTGAAGCATGTAGCGACAATCATTGTCAAAGTTGTGTGATAGGTTAGGAGAAGGGCAGTTATGCTAATATCTGAATTTGAACTTGAGTTGGAGGGAGGGCCTTTGGGTTCGGTAGTTTGATTAAGCTTCGTGTAAGCGAAATACCATTGTTTGAGACGCTGTTGAAGCATGATCTGCATGGCGAGTAACTCGGGCGTTATATTGGGCTCGATACCAAGCCAGGGGTTGCTTCCACTGTCTTTTTGTAGAATGAGGACTTTGTATGCAAGTGGCATGAGAGCGTCGCGCGCTGCATCCAGGGAAGTAAAGTTATACTCCTCTTCAAGGTTGATCAAATCAAACAAATCGCAAACCGGGACGCTCGAATAGGTCAAGGCAACCGTCCCCAGCCGTATAAACAGTGGCATAATGGTACTCTCGAGCAACGCTGCCGACGAATTGGGAGCACCTCCGCTGTTCACCCTCAGATCAAGAATCAGCCTGACTCCTTGATAATAGAGCTGTAGCGCCTCCTCAACATGCCCCTGCAGCGTCTCGATGCACACAAACAGCACACAGCTAATCAGCGCCACCTGCGGGTCCAGACTTCCCCGGTCAATCTGCGTCCGGATCTTCGACAGCGAGCGCGAGTACCAGACCAGTGCCTCACTCTGTTCTTGACTCAGGGAAGCGGCTTTCTCATGGCGGAGGCTAAGAAATACAAAGTCAATGCACATCTTCGGGCTTTCGAAAAGGGTGCTGATTGCATTGACCGCATCCCAAACTGCTGGTTCAGTGCGGCAGATTTGGGGAACGACGCTGCCCCAGAATGCCTGGTCGAGGCCGCCGGCGAGGTAAGGCGCCGCATGCTGGAAGTAGTACGCGAAGGCGCGGCGCTCGCGCGTGACGGCGTTCGGGGATGTTGAGAGAGGTCGGTCGAGGATGCTGGTTGTGGCTGCAGAGGAAGCGGAGGAATATGTGCCAGCGTAGTTTGTGTTGGAGCTGTATTCGCATTTGTATTTTGCGGCGAGGCACCGGTGGCAGCTGGGTTTTTCTTCACCGCATTTGATCTTTCGAATCCTAGAACTTGTGGGTAAAAGAGAGTGGTCGAGCGAAATGGGGGCACTCACCTGCATGTTTTGCACCCTCGCCTGGATCGGAGAGGCCCGATGCGCTCTGGTGGTGATCGTGTTGGAGGGGAGACAGACATGGCAGCCACACAGGTGTGTTGCTCTGTCAAGGCGTCATAAAATGCAGTCTTTGTTTCGCGACTGAATCATTGTTTAGCAACTGGCTATCTTCAGCAGGGTCTCAGGTCTTCCAACTAGACTCAGGTTAAGTGCCCACCGCAAAGGACAATAAGCACGATCGCAGAGAGAAAGAAGAGCGGGATAACGCTGGCCAGTGACAGAAAATGGAGACTCGGGGCAGTGGAGCTAGGCTGCGGCCTTGACAAACCCCGAGCGGCACTCCCTCCCCACTTCCCTTCATTAGCCTGGCTTTCGGGGCTTGCTATGTGAACAACACCCGCCGTAGGTTGTACTATTGATTCTTAAAATGGAGCATTCCAGCTCTGGCATTTCAGCCCCCATGGCGCGATGAAGAGGATTTCAACTCGTTGTTATTGACCTATCAGACAGGTCATATATGAATGCCCTATATCTCGCAAAGAAATAAATTCATGTACGTAAAACCCTGAGCCTAAACTCCAACCATATGTAAATGCACAGCGGCTATACAAAAGAAAATCCCACATAGCAGCGCAGCCGTGAACATGCAGCAAATGCACAGTATATCCCATCTCCTCCCAATGCAAAGTTCTGTCTTCCCAAAAAAACGTAAATCACGCCCTCTTCCTTGTATCAAACACTTAATATCCCTCCTTGGTAGAATAAACCGCCGAAGCTGGCGTCTCGACATCATGCCGCCGCACCTCGCGCGCCTCTCTTGCCATCCAATTTAACTGCTTTATCCTCAACTCGCGCATATACTGCCGTTGTTCCTGTCCCATCTCGAGAGGTTGGCCGTCGCCGTGGAACCCGTTTGTCGCGAGGTAGTGAATCGAGTAACCCATGAGGACGGAGACGACGCAGCCGACGATCACAAGGAGGATGATGGTTTCTTTTGTCAATGCCATTATGGTTCTATTTGGTTCGGATTGGAAAACTAGAGGGGAAAGCCAGTGTTAGTAGCCTTAGCCATGGATGGAAGGGGGTGAAGGGAGGGGAGGGAAGGAGAGTCAGGTGTTAGACATACTGTAGAAACGAGTGGACGGCTTCTATACAAGGAAGCCAAGAGATAGATATAGCGGATCGAGTGTTTCGTCAAGACAGACAGATAGACGGACAGACAGATGAAAGATGTCAAACCACGAGCCCAATAATCTTCCTTCCACCCCTTCTTATATACACACCATGATCTAAATAAAGGATCCCAATCCTCTTCGTTTCTCCCAATATCCCCCCACCCATCACCGTTTCATAATTTAAAGGATTGTCCAAGCGTTCGCTGTAGACGCTCAGGAGGGCTAGCTCAAGACATATACTTCCCCGAAAGGGGATAGCGCATTTTTATATGACGTCATTAGCGAGCGGGCCAATCGGAGAGCGCGATTTCAACCAACAACCGAAGCACAGCAGTGCTCGACTACTCGACGGTCACACTCTAGACTCCTAGGTACCTAACCTAAAGTACTTAGTACCTTAGTAAGTTGTCCATCGGAATGAAAGGATGCGTTCATGTTATCTACGAGGTCCTCAGGTCTTTTTAGTTGTCACTGTCCACCCCCCAGGCAAGCGGTAGGTATGCGAAACTTAGATATTTCTAGGCTCAAGCAAAATGCAAAAGCTTCGATTGATTGCTCGCTCGCTCGCCTTTTCCATCCCATATCCGTGGTGTGCTTGCGTGTCGCCCCTTTATTTTTTTTTTTTTTTTTTTCGCTTTTCCGGGGAGATTGTAACCGAAAGTGCGGCGCAAACATGTTGTGGCGAATGGGAAAGTATGCTCGCAGGGCAGTGTAGCTGTGAATCGCTGTCTTTTTCGAACAAATTTGTGCCCTTGTGATATACGTAGGTAGTCCTAGTATAGGGCTGGCTAGGCTGGGGCATTTCTTCCCCATCGGTTTACTATAGATTCGGACTCGGTAGGATAATTATGAGAACTCCATAGACACCGATATTTGATCTAAATCAAATACACTCATTCGGCAGGCTAAATGCCAGCTTCGCGCAGGGCCGGCAAGCCCCACCCCTCCATCCAAGCTGATTTAATCGCGGTACTGATCGTGATGCGACTTGAAGGCTTATATGCTAACATCCCCCGGAGCAAGTCCTAGATAGTCTTCATCTCCCGAGGCCCAAACTCGCAGGTCGCAGGGTCTTCTCCTCGTCCCATAACACCCAACCGTGCATCCAGCGGACGGGAATACGGCGCATGCGAGCGCTTAGTGTCTATATCCCAGGACTTGTCTTCCAGGAAAAGGTGCGCCCTTTGACTCCACTTATCCCGCCACTTTTCGGGGAGATGGCCGAGGGTGCTAACCATCTCTGCAATAATATGGGCTTCGTCCGGCATGAAGCCCTCAAAGAGCGGGCGTTCTCCTAGGATCTCATATAGCGTGTATCTGAGCATCCATACGTCCACGGCTTGGGTCAACCGCTCATGGAAGAATTGCTCGGGCAGCAGTAGGAGGATCGGGGTGTGTACCCAAGTCCGTGTTTCGGTGTCTTTGAAGAAAGATTCACCAAAGTCAGATATAAGGATCTGGGGATTGATAATATCTTCGCTGGACTCAAAGATCATAGCAGGTGGAACACAATAGGATGGCACGCCCGGTCCGTTTGGACCTTTGTCAAGTCGTTCCACAGGCGGCTTTTGCGGAGCGCCCAACTTCGAGTAGAGGCCGTCAATGCTGGGCATTCCGAAAAGGATATTATCGGAACGGAGGTCTCACAATCATTAGTACTTTCCAAGATATTGCTTATATTGGTGGCTATCTACCACCGTGCACCACTCGACAAAAATGAATGTAGTCTAATCCTAGCACGGCTTGGGCGGCTATATCTCCGGCCACGTTGTCTGGGAACATCCATCATGCGCTGGCTTATTTTGACTGCGCAATACTACAACCAGCCGCTTCACTTCTAAGGCAGAGATGTCGGCCATTCGGGCCATCAATAGTGAATTCATCTAATAGAGATGAGACGCACGGCCAGCCTTGATGGGTTTCCTTGCCGCGGCTTAACGTGTGTAGAATGTTGCTCTCTAAAGATTCCTTTGCACCCGCAACCAAGACTTTCAAAGCAACATTTTTCGCAGCTAGAGGGTCTCTAGCCAACCAAACAGTCGAGTAGCTCCCATTACCGATTTTATGGACTACCTCGTAACGGTCACCAATATGAACCGGATGGTAACCACCGGGATGATACCGATCAAGCTCCTCGACCCCCTCCTGCCATTGATAGAGGGAGGGCTGATACTTAGCGGGATCTTCTGAAGATTGCATTAAGTCTTGTCGTCTCGCTAGAGCTGTCCTAGGTCGGATGAATATTCGACAAGAAGCGAAGAGCGACGCTTTCAGGTGATGAGCGGACAGGCCTCGTAAGGTCCTTTGGAGAAGACATGGATCAAGAAAACTATCTGCCCGCGTGCCCTATCAATATGAACACCCAGCGCGTGCTGAGACCCAGTACCTCCAGGGGATGGAGCTCGGTGGGACACGGCGGCTCTGATTACCCTCGGCGCTAAGGCAGTCACGTGGCTACATACAGTAGGCGAGGCAGGAGGAAAGAGTCCGTTCCATGAGTCTATGGGTGCCAAGGCTGGCCTGGCTAACTTGAGCTTTGAGCTGTGTTTTTGATCTGTACCATCGGGCAAGCGAGCCGCTAAGTGGAAGGTCGATGTCATGAATCGTCTCTATTTGCAACATATTCTATCTAATCGTTTCGATGACAGATCCCGTCGCTTATTCAAAGTAACCAGGGAACAGCCAGTTCATCTTCTCACGGGCCTCCGGGCTCCAGTTGGCCTGCGCAGTGCTGAGACCGAACTTGACGGATCCAGCGTAGTGCTTAGCCTGGACAAGGTCGGAGTTCTCGTCAGCAGCGAGAGCGTCAAGAACAGCAGTGATAAAGTGCTTAGCGTTCACGGCATTGGCCTTCATGTTGCCCATGACCATCTCCACGGTGACGTCGTCACCGGACTCGTGCCAGCAGTCATAGTCGGTGGACATGCAGATCATCTGGTAGGCAATTTCGGCCTCACGGGCGAGCTTGGCCTCGGGTAGGCAGGACATGTTGATGACGGAACCGCCCCATGAGCGGTAGAGCTTGCTCTCTGCGCGGGTAGAGAACTGAGGGCCCTCTATAGGATGGTTAGTAGGCTGGTAGCGCGCTTTAACCGGCTATGACATACCCATGCAGATAATGGTCCCACGGTCGTGCAGCACGACACCCTCTCCCTCCAAACTGTGTCCGCAAGCCCTCACAACCTTGGCAACGCCCTCATCGAACGGATCGCCAAACGGAACGTGGCCGACAACGCCCCCCTCGAAGAAAGTGAACGGCCGGATGCCCTTGGTACGGTCGATAACCTGGTCTGGGACAACGAAATCGCGGGGCTTGATCTCCTCTTGCAAACTGCCGACGGCGGAGAAAGCAATGATGGTGCGGACACCGATGGAGCGCAGGGCGGCGATGTTGGCCCGCGCGGGAACCTCATGGGGAGCGATCTGGTGGTGTGCGCCGTGGCGGCTAAGAAAGGCGACGGCGACGGTCCTCTCGCCATGCTTGTGGTGCAGGATAGTGATCGGGGAGGAGGGGGTACCCCATGGTGTGGTAATGTTCAGCGAAGCGACCTGAGTGAAGCCGGGGAGTTCGCGGAGACCAGTGCCGCCAATAACAGCGATGGCGACGGTTCCTATGCCGCTCAAAATCAGTCATTGTTGATTTGAAATCTCGTGGAGGGGAAACCCCGCGTCAGCTTACCGTCGTATGTGCTAGGGAGAGCAGCCATTCTTTTCGCGAGCTGTTTGGGGGATTCGATTCTTCGGAGGGGTCGAGTAGCGAGGGAGGGGATGGAGGAGAGGAAACGAGGAAACAGCATGCACCGGAGATATAAAATAGTTTGACAAACAACTAATTGCCGCAAGTGAAGTCGCAATTTTGGGCCAATGCTGAAAATCTTCAGGGGCGGGGTCGAGGCCCCGCGAGGGCCCCCGAGCCCCGATTGGGCAGTCCGTTATCGCCCGCCCACGTGCGTCCTCAGGCACCTCCAAGTACCAACTCTTGAGGGAAGCGGCTTCTAAGGTACGACGTTGTAACTACTCCGGAGTACCTCTGACCTAAGGTGATAATCATTGATGTGGCACCGACAGATACTATGAAGTATTTCGGTGGCCAATTCTAGGATTCAGCCACTGCAGTGTGTTCTGCGTAGCTTTCGGTGGATGCTTCTCTCGTCAATAAAAGCATTGCCTCGGCCATGAACAGAACCTCGTCCGTCAGCTGTACTGACTTTACATCGTCGACATCATGTTGCCTTGTGGCTTACGGATACGAGTCCCGATTTTTTGCGGGAGGCTGCACTGATCCTCCAACAGCTGTGGATCCCATTGCGCCCTGCTCCGCCATCACCTGGAGCTTTAAAAACACAAACTATTTTGCGATTAGCCAGGCCTATGCGCAAGTTGATGCACTATACCCTTGTCCTCCGTAGGCAGAGGGCCACAATTGTCCTTTTCGAGGCTTGAGGCTTAGAGCCTTACCATCCGAGTATCCAAGACAATCGTCATATGGGGCATTGGGGGCTAAAACGGGCATCCGCCGATCACATATAATGGGTCGGTCGCATCCATCTCAACTCATTGAATAACAACCTCTGATTCAATTCTTTAGTACAGTCTATAACCATGCACTTCCTCAAAGCAGCCCTCCTCGCATCTAGCCTCTTCTGCGTGGCCTCGGCATCTACATCATCTTGCGGACAACAACCTCAGAAAATTCTCGAAGTCCGCACCACTCCACCTTCTGGCGCACTCGGCGCAACAGCCAACCTCTTGGAGATGCTAGACAGCACTTATCAATTCGTCTCCGCCCTGGTCACGCCCGCGCAACCTTGCAGTCCGCACTCGGGCGTCGTCGACGGATACAAGTACGAGTATCGCACCGCCGACGGCCAATGCACAAAGAATCAGCGCCAGATGGTTGGGGCCGCGGTCAAGAATCTACTTGGCACGCCCGATAAAGAGAAAATCAAGGGCACGGAATGTCTGACTTTTGATCACGGCGGGTATTGGGAGGGGCATGTGAAGATTGCGAAAGAAGGGGAGTTTGATGCAAGTGCCTATTGTGGACCGATTTTGTGTCCCGTGGAGGATGTTTCTGATGATCGGGAGCTTTGAATGTATTCATGTATCAAAGTACATAAAGCCGCGGGATTTACTCAGCGGGCCGCCACTCGTAGTGATGCGCACCTTTGCCCACTGGCCCCGGGTCTTCCCCAGGCACTCCGGGCTTGTTGTACCCGTGAGCCCCGAAAAAGTCCATCTGGGCCTCCATAAACTTGGTCGGCAACATGGTTCCTGCTTCGTACTTGAGATATTCCAAGGTCGCTGACATTGCTGGGAGATAATGATCCGAGTCAATGCCAGCAATAACAATCTCCTTCAGCGAGCCGTATGTCCTTCCCAACTCCCGCGATACCTTGTCGATATACTTCATATTCTTTAGCTCCTTGTTGTTTGAGAAAACAGGCTGTAGGATATCCGCAATACCCTCAGACCGAATAATGCACCCAGCCCGCCAGATCTGCAGACACTTGCCCAAGTCGACATCCCACCCTTCATCCTCGGACGCTCTCGCAATAAGCTCCAGACCCTGACAGAAGCTCGCGAGGAACGAAGCATAAACCGCCCTGCGGAGATGCTCCTTGAAGGCCTCAAATGTCTTCATCCCTCGAATCGGCGTCGGACCGGGCACATGCAGCTTCTTCGAGACCTCAAGTCTCTCCTGCCGATTCCCACTCGAGATGCGCAGATAGTGTGCAGTTGCAAGCGTCGGCGCAGAGACATGTCGCGCCGCAGACTCCATAATCGACCAGTACGGCGTCCCCTCAGTGTTGTCGTCATCCTGCACAACCTTATCCAGTACATCGTCAATGACATACCCATCCCTCTTACTCTTGGACACGCCCTCGCCCTTCCCATCCCCCTCCCTCGTCTTCCTCACCTTCAACAGCTCCGCCCCGATCTCCAGCAGGAAGTTATTCCTCAACTCCCCCTCGCGATTCCACTCCGCAAAGATATCTGCGATCTCCTCATGGCCTAGTTCCCGACCATAATATAGTATCGACCACGCCTCCGCAAGCGTCGACAACATGCCACCCTCAATCCCATTATGCACCATCTTGACGAAGTGCCCTGAACCCCTCGGCCCAACCGCAGCGACACACGGCTTCCCCGTCTTCTCATCGACAGCCGCATAGGCCTCGAGTAGGGGCATAACAATCTCGAGCGCCTCAGCATCACCGCCAGGCGAGAGACTCGGCCCGCGCCGCGCAGACTGGTACCCGCCGGAAACGCCTGTTCCGATCCAACTAACACCAATCTCTGCACACTGCTTCTGTCGCGCTTCAGTGCGCCGATAATGTTCGTTCCCACCATCGAGGATGATATCCCCCTTCTTGAGTGAGCCTTTGATCATCCCCAGGACGGAATCCGCGGGGTCGCCGTGTGTGATTGAGAAGAGGAAGATCTTGCGCTCGCCTTTGCCCTCGAGGGACTGAGTGAACTTGTCGATTTCTGTGAATCCCTCGATCTTGCCGTCGTAGTTGACGTTCTTCGTAGACTTGAGCAGTTGGTCGACGTTTTCGCGCGCGACGTCCCAGATCGAGACGTCCAGCCCGATCTCGCTGAATGCAAACGCCATCATCGAGCCCATGCTTCCGGCGCCGACGATCCCAATGCGTTTGTATTTGGCGGCGATTTCTTTATTGGGTGGCATTTTGGGTTTATTTTATTTTATTTTTATTTGTTTTCTTCCTTTCGATGAATGGGAAGGAAGTTGTGAGAGTGGCGTTGTATAGTTCGAGAAAAGGTTGCAACGTTTGATTTTAAAAAAAGCCAACGGACTTCTTACATCATTTGCACGCAGTTAATATCAGGTCGGATTATACAACAGATGTCTGCTTGACACATAAGAAAAGCGATGAGGCGAATTCAAGCTTTGACAGCAGTCAGTCAGAAGCTTGGCTGCGTCGACTTCATCGCGACGTCATAACCGCTGCCTCCGAGTCAACTATAAACATCAGCTATCTATTCTCATCATAACGGTTTACTAAACCTATAAACATTTGTAACTGTCTCG
The DNA here is from genome assembly GCA_027569055.1 of Aspergillus baeticus. Lineage (NCBI taxonomy): Eukaryota > Fungi > Ascomycota > Eurotiomycetes > Eurotiales > Aspergillaceae > Aspergillus > Aspergillus baeticus. The sequence goes on from JAPDEI010000007.1 coordinate 885,863, forward strand.
TACTATATTTTAAAATTGTCCAAAACTTACACATAAATCGCCGAACTATTTTACCTCGCATCAGATATCCAAAGGAGAAAGGAAAATGTCTTCTTCAAAATCCATTCCCCTCTCCTACGCAACTTGTTCCATTGGCACCCCAGACACACCCCTCCCACAAAAACTCACCCTTCTCTCGCAAGCGGGCTTCACAGGAATCGAGCTCGCATTCCCGGATCTCTTAAACCACGCATCATCCCTGTATACCCGCGATATCTCCCCGTCGGACTATGGCTCGCTTACGTCCGCCGCAAAAGATATCCGCTCCTTCGCCATCAAAACCGGCCTAACGATCCTCATGCTCCAGCCTTTTTCCAATTTCGAAGGGTGGCCGCGTGGATCGTCCGAGCGCGAGGATGCGTTTAGGCGTGCGAAGGGGTGGTGTGCTATCATGGACGCTGCGGGGATCGAGATCCTACAGGTTGGATCAACCGATACGCCGCTAGAGAAACTTTCTCCAAGGGAGAGATTACGCGCGGATATTGTCGAGGATCTGAGAGAGTTATGTGACATCCTTTCTTCGACAAGCCCGAAGATGCGCGTCGCATATGAAAACTGGTGCTGGTCATCGCACGCACAGGGCTGGAAGGAAGTCTGGGAAATCGCAAAGGAAGTCGATCGGCCGAATATCGGTCTGTGTCTGGACACGTTCCAGTCCGCCGGCGGGGAGTGGGCGGACCCCAGCACGGCGTCGGGACTCATTGGGAATGTATCTCTCGGGTCTCCGGGCGAGAAAAAGTTGACGTCGCGATTCGAAGCGAGCATGGCCGAGCTCGCGAGCACTGTTCCCCCGGAGAAGATCTACCTCCTGCAGGTCTCCGACGCGTACCGGCCCAGTACTGGCCCTCTCAGCAGCGAGGTTGTGGATGGGACGGCGACGAAGGGTCGGTGGAGCCATGATTTCAGGCCCATGCCGTATGACGGCGGGTATTTGCCTATTGAGACTGTTGGTACTGCGGTGCTGAAGACCGGGTTCCGTAGATGGTTTAGTATGGAGATTTTTGATGGGGGCGAAGATGGGAAAGGGAGGGAGGGCGTGGATCTGAAGGAGTTTGCGTGGAAGGCAAGGGAGAGTATGGGGAGGTTTATTGAACGTTGTTTGAAGGAAACTTGAACCAAGAGACTTCGGTAGGCGGAATCGTCGGGAAGGGTTGGCTGAAATATAACATAATCCTTCTGTCAGAGCGTTGAGTAAGGGATCTGAGCTGGCTGAGATTAGGCACCGTTCCGTCCTATCTTCGTCGACGAGAAACTCGAGATGGAAGAGACCCTGCTGATTGTGAACTGGGATGTTGGGTCATGTACGGAGTAAGTCCGTGCACATTGTGCCTAAGAGGAATGGTCGAATTTTGAACTTCGAACGCCGCAGAAAGTTAAAATGGGTTCAGCAATATTAAGCGTCCAGCACATATTTTAAAGATCGACCTAGCGGCCTTGGGTGTTTTCTCCTGCAATAGTGCAGCCATCTCGCCGCTCTAATCAAACCGATCGACCCACTCAGCGTGAACACCCGATCTCATGCTCGTCTCCACTGTCCAACACATCCACGTCTAGCAGAACATCCCTGCTGTATTTTTAGCCCCCGACCGGCAATACCACCCCATTCTTGAGTCTCTACGGAGTTCTGGATACATGGCTACTATCTATGTGATCCAGACGATCTCGTGACGGCATCATGAGTCTCGAATGTGAGGGAAATCCTTCAAATCCACTTTCTGCCCTACTACAATCCTGGTTCCTCAGCTGGCTGATAGTCCCGATGATCCTTGTCAGCCAAAGTTAGCGCAAGATGTTAGTGCGAGATGCGGCATACCGTTCAAATAGGAGCTATTTTCCGGCCTGCAAAGAATCATCAGGCGAGGGGTGAAAAAAAAAAAAAATAAAAAAAGGGAAAAACGAAAAGAACACTCTTGAGCACCAGCAGGAAAGACCGTCCAATATGCTGTACCATGCTTTCAAGACCCTTGTGGTGGCACTGGCCTTTGGCGCTTCCACAGCGTCGGCAGCGAGTTCTTCTATGCTCGTGAGCCGTCGTCTCACCGAGTATCTGATGCCATTCGCCACTGCGACGCATGAGTTTGCTCGTGTGCCCGACACGAACTACGTCCTTCTGACCCAAATGTCGAACAGCGAGCTTGTCAAGATTGAGCTGGATCCCGCGACGGACGAGCCCATCGCATACCAGTCGTTCCCCATGGGACGCAACAGCAGCTCCATGCTCCATGGCGTCTGGCCCTCGACTAAATACCCCGGGCTGATGTGGCTGTCGCTGCAGGCCGACAACAAGCTGCTGCTCGTGGACCCGGGGAGGAACCTGTCAAGCGTACCGAGAATCAAACAGACCATCAACATCCCCAAGCCTGGCAACGGCCCGCACTGCGTGTTTGAGATTGGCAACCGCGTCTGGGCTGGCCTCAAGGAGGCTTCCGAGCAAACCGGCCAGTACTACGTGTTCTCTGCCGACATTCGCAACAACAACTTCATAAACAGCAACCGCGGAACTCTGTACCAGAGCCTCAATAGTCCCGTCTTCATCACCGAGGAGCCAACCACGGGCCTGATCTACGTCACGCAGGACAACGACTCCTCCATCATGCGCATCAACACCACCAGCGGTGAGACAACGCAGATGCCGATCCCGCCTAGCGTCGGCAACAACGCCGTCGGCATGATCTCCATCGCCTCCGGACCCTTGAAAGGTGTCTGGTTCACGCTCGCCGGTAATGCCACGGGTGGCACGGGGACGTTCGGGCACATCGACGCCAACGGGCAGATGAAGTTCTTCTCGCTGCAGCACGAGATCCTCGGCGGCAACGCGGGCTTGCTCCATGTCGCCGATGCCTCGACTGCAGACGGGGGTCCGGCCCTGTGGCTCCTGTCGACCTCGCTGCTCAGCACGCATTCGCCTGACGCCCTGATCCGCGTCACGTTCGACGAGTCTCTTTCAGCCGTTGCCGGAGAAGAGTACATCTCCATGCAGACTCAGAACGCGAAGGTGCATCGCATTCTGGTCCTGGATTCTACTGTTTTGATCTCCGAGCTCAACACATTTACCCTTGCTCAGCTCAAGTACAACAACACCATTGCTGGGCAGTGGCTGCCGGCAGAACTTGCCAGTGATTCAACGGTTTACACCGAGGCTGGTTAAGCAGGGATTGTTCGGCACGGGAGCGTCTTGGCTATATATTAATTACACTAGCTATAATGTTAATTATTATTATCCTGTTGATAATGTGGCTGAGATGCTGATAAGTAGCCCCGACCTTTAAGAGCGAAGCACGAGCATCCAGAGAGTTGTTAATTCCACGAGCCTGGCAAGCGGCTAACAAAAGGTTCGAGTTCAACGATTCTACGCTCAAACACTGTGTCTTAACGCTCGTGTACCACCGAGATCAACCGCAAAACGTAAGCAAGCCGCCAGGGCACTGGGGAACTCAGCGTTACTTCGCTGGCTGATCAAATCAACGCGTTACCAGAGCAGACCACGGGTAGTGCCTGCACATTCAAAATGTGCCTCGCAGCGCCGGTGAGCTCGGAGAGTCAGAGTTTGGTGCTCTGGATCATGACGGGGTGTTGGAATCCCAGTCACTGTGCCGCAGACTGGAGGATTTATGGAGATGAAATGGGCAATGGGTGTGGAAACGGACAAATCTGAGCACGCCTAAAGGACGCTGCTATCTGAGTTCATTTCATTGCGATTGTATATATAGTTGGACTAGCACCAGGGAACAGTTCCTCTAATCTAAACTTAACTTGCTGAGCTAGTCCCATACGTACTAAGTGCGGCTGGACCAGGCTGTTTCTCGGGGGCAGTGGGGGCTAAACTGCGAGCCTCTCAATGTAACCAGATCGCTTGACGCTGACAAGATCTGACGGCGTGGGCGATTGCCTACATCAACCCTACGTAGGCACCAGATGCATATGAGTTTGTGAGGCTGGTAGGCTCAGCCACGCAAACCGGGAGCTATCAACAAAGAAAGGAACGCTGATCGACATTGAGCTATGTTACTCTAGCCCAAGTGCTACAGAAATAAATGTCTTTGTTGGGCACTGAAATCTTGGGGCTTTCAGGTAATAAGGGATGCATCAGCTTCGAACCAAGATTTCTTACTCTTGAACTCTGATCTCGTCTGTTCGCGGGCACCTTGACTTGCACACCCTGTCATCCCATCCACTTCAATGTTGCTCTTCTCCCATTCGCCCTATTTTTTCAACTTATTGAAAAATTGCAGCTGTATCCTGCTTCTCTTGCTCCTATTTGCTAATACCGAGAATGTATGTTGAGGTTTTGGGGAAGTGATTATAGAGAGGGAAACGACTCGACAAGTATGGAATGCATCGTTTATTATTTGAAAATCTGCTTGATATCGTGGTTTCTTCGAGTTCCGCTCTTATGATAGCATCCAATACTACTAGTAGAGCCTTAGCTAGTCCGACATCGTTCACTGTCGAGAGCGATTTCCCTTGGTCCTAGACGTCGCGGGTTTGCTGACCTCTTAAAGCTGCCATTGGAATAGCTATCAGGATCATAGGAAAGATACGACTCCTTCTGCGTGGTAGGACTTGGGCTATATCCCGACAAGGTAGCAAGTGGACTAGGTTCGTGTACAATGTTAGGATTTTTCTCAGCCATCGTAGTTTCTCGAGGAGATACGTCATCGTCTGTCGCGCTGTTGGACTCGCCGCCCAAACTATCATCGTGCGTGTCGCGTCGGTTATCCACTGCATCACTACCGGGCTCAGAGGCGCCATGTTGATGGTGTGTGGTTGTTTCGGCTTCCGATCCTCCTAGAAGCGGTTCATTTGTTTGTTCACCCGGTGCTGTGGGCTCCATTAGCGGGTTTGGGGGTGCGAAGTAACCTTCTATATTATATTTACCTAGTTTCACTGTTATACAGGACGTCTCCTCTCCAACATAATCTGGTGCTTGGGTACTCGTGTTGCTGGGTGCTGGCGTGTTTGGGACCCCTGTTTTAACTGTTGCCCGTTCCTCCGACGGGCCAGTCTGGCTGGTTATAGGGGTTCTCCTATGATACGTTAGATTATTATCTATCTATTTATTCTTTAAAAGAAAAGTACTGCTGTGCTCACTTTGAGGGCCTTCGTTGTACGCCTTGTTTTCCCCCATTGTTCTTGTTGGCCACGGGCGGTATTCTATGCGTCCGAGTTGGCGGTCTTTTCTCTAGAAGGCCCCGCCTCCAGTCGGGATCATCAGGTATATCAAAGACGGTTCTTCGTCGTGCCCTGGGAAACATTTCGAAGTGGTCTCAAGCGGATCTCCACCAAGTCAGTATGCTCTACCTCTGAGTCTGAGTTCAGGAAGCCCGACTTGTATCTCGGAAGCGGGGTCCACCACCCTGCCAGCTGGCAGTGCCACCTAGGTTGCCCACTGGCGCAGATGAAAACAGGCCGTTGGCGGGCGGTTTCTGGGTGTATTGAGCCAATCATAGCAACTCTCACGTAATTTCTTTTCGATAGGGAACATGGCTGATTGTGACTCTCTTCCTGAGGCCAAGTTCGTAGGGATAAAGGTTGAGACGGGATGGGTGGAACAGACTGAAGCTCGTTGAGGTCAGAACTTCTGTTAGGGTAGAGAGTATGGGATGGGTGTTGAGTGCCTAAGGGGTGCTAAGCATGTAAGATCATAAAAGGGGCCGGGGCTGAACACACTGAGGCATGGGTGGAGATAGGGTTGTTTATGCCCTGAAGTAGCAATTATTTTCGGTAATATCATTCATTGACCTCCACATTACGATTGTATGTGAATATGAGTATGTCTTGACCGCGCTACCCCAATGTAAGTTCCCTATGAATCGAGAGGATTTTATTCCTGCAAGCGACTGAAGTAAAGAGAGATACAAGTCTGGTAGTGATGCAGCCAGGCATTTTCAGCTCAATGGGTCGGGACCAGTCATACCCAAAGCCAATACGCCGCAACAAGCTCTACAGTTTCTACAGAATCAACCTGGCCTTCCTGCCATTGGAAGAGCGCCTCAATGTGGGGATGGGGGTCGGTAGTTTGAGCAGCCCATCTGTGCTGGTATGGCGAGACATCTATAGTTGCGCGCCAGCAGGTTATAGTTAAACGGATCTAGGGTGTGGTGAGGAACGGCAGCGGCGCAGTCCGGGTCAGGGACCCATTGCCACATGTGCATGTGCCTCTCAGCATCAACTTGGAGCGGCCTAGTTACAGCAGATATCTCAGGGGCCCTTGCTTTCTATGTGTAAATAATAGTATTTGATATCACTATATGAACAGTCATGACTTTTCGTCAGGTTGGTTGAATGAAAAACGCCGTAGTATATGCAATCTGGAAACACGCGTAACTGGGAAATAAGAAATGACACGCTACTCATTGCTAGGGTACGTAACATTGTACGTCGGGACAAACTCCTCCTTGATTGAGCGAAGGCTGACGAACCGCGAAAGCAGGTTGCCACTTCCAGCCTTGTCGTTGGTGCCACTGGCACGAGCACCACCAAATGGCTGCTGTCCAACAACAGCGCCGGTGCTCTTGCAGTTGATATAGAAGTTACCGGCAGCGTTGCGGAGAGCATCGTCCGCAAGCCGCAGAGCTTCACGGTCCTGGGCAAAGACCGAGCCAGTCAGACCGTATTCGCCAGTCTGGTCGATCTTCTCGGCGATGCGGACAAAGTCTGCCTCCGCGGCGTCGTTGTAGGTGTGGATGACAATAACGGGCCCGAACAGCTCGCGCGAAAGGAGAGGGTGGTCAGGGTTCGAGGTGTGGTAAACGGTAGGCTGGATGTACCATCCCTTGGAGGAGTCGTAGGTACCACCGGCGAGGAGTTTCAGCTCAGGGTCGCTCTTCGCCTCGTCGATGACCTTAGTAAGTTTATTGAAGGAGGCCTCGTGGATGACAGGGCCACAGAAGTTGGAGAAGTCGGTAGGAGGGCCGACCCTAAGGTTCTTGGTCTCGGTGACGACGTGCTCAAGGAATTCGTCGGCAATCGAGGCAGCCACGTAGGCGCGCGATGTGGCGCTGCACTTCTGGCCTTGGAACTCAAAGGCACCACGAACAGTCTGAACAGCAGCATTACGGACGTCTGCTGACTTGTGAATAAGATGGAAGTTCTTGCCACCTGTCTCACCAACTATACGGGGGTAGCTGCGGTATTTGCCGGCGGCCACTCCGTCGGAGATCTGGCCGTACAGGCTGCGGAACACGCTGGTGCTTCCAGTAAAGTGAAGAGCAGCGAAGTCAGGGTGGTCAAGAACCGTCTTCGTCACCTCCTCAGCCTCGCCAGGAACAAACTGGATAACGTTCTTGGGCAGGCCCGCCTCGAGGAGGATCTGGTGGACTAGCCAGTTGGACGCGATAGCGGATGGAGAAGGCTTCCAGATAACAACGTTACCCATCAGCGCAGGGGCGCCAGCCAGGTTACCACCAATAGCAGTAAAGTTGAAGGGACTGATAGCATAAACGAACCCTTCGAGAGGACGGTATTCAACACGGCTGTCTTTTGTTAGAAATCGTTCCCCAATCTCGGTGGCGGACTTACTTCCAAACACCAGCGGCATTGTGTACTGGCTGTCCAGCATAGAGGTCCTCTGCGTACTTGACTCCGAAGCGGAAAAAGTCGCACAGCTCAGCAGCAGAATCAATCTCGGCCTGCCAGGCGTTCTTGCCCTGTCCGTGCATCGTCAAAGCCATCACATCGTAGCGGTACTTTGTGGAAATCAAATCAGCCGCCTTAAGGAAGATGCTGGCGCGGTCGGCAAACGGAGTTGAGGCCCATGATTTGCGAGCCTCGAGGGCAGACGCAATGGCAGCTTCCACGTCTCGCGTCGTTGCGTTCGAGTATGTGGCCACTGGACCGTGTGACGCAGGGTTGGGTTGTGTGAATGTTTGAGATGATGTGATCTAGCCATGTTAGTTACTCCGAAATCTTCAAGCGGAGGGTAGAAGCTTACCTCCTTTCCTGCGATTGTTAAAGGGACCCTGAGAGGAGCACTCTGTTGGGTTCGGGCAAGCGCCTCTAGGAGACCCTTTCGGTCGGGAGACCCGGGAGCATAGTGTTTCTGCAAATATTAGCAATTTCGATATCAAATGCAGAGTCAATTCCCTCACGTTTGGCTCGTTGTCAATGCGAGGGACCTTGAAAGTGGCGTACCCAGCCGTCCTCGTGCGTGCAAAGGCCGAGGCGGTTCTAGCAACTGGGAGGCATTTCGCTCGGAGTAGCAGCGAGGATTGCATTTTGCTTTCACTTCAGTATGTTAATCGAGGTCGAATTCCAATGCTAAAGATGAAAAAAGTCAAGTCGAGAAGACAAGAGGAGAAAGAGGGGGAGCAAACAAATCGACCAGCAAGCATGCGGGGAAGCTCTCGTGATTTAAAGCAGCCGGTTATCAGCGGAGGAAGGTGCATCATGAGGCACATTCCTTTTAGACCAATAAGATCTTCGGATGAAAAGATATTACACGACCGAATCACCGAATACTATTCCACGGCAAAAATGTAGAGTTGGCCCCGCAACAGATCCTCGCCCCGGTGGCTGTTGTTCGCATGCCAGAGCCGGGACCCTGCCGGGTGGACCACTCACCGGGCCGGAACCCCAGGCGCACACCCGCCCCGCAGTGCTCTCCGGAGAATGGACATCGCGACGATATCGCAACGGGACACTGTCGGTTACGAGTGTTTGAGTTTGATATTATTCATCGGCTATCTAACTTCGGTATACTCTACGGCATGTCTGAACGTGCCTAGGCACGGGCCGGCTTCGAATCAGACACTATGCCGATTCGGCGTGTAATCAACAACTGGGGAACTTAGTAGAGACGGTCAAGGAGTACAATATGTTTGAGCAGCTAACTATATACATCATGGGAATCATCTATATAAGTCTAGGCAATCCACCACCAAATCTTTTCCATCCAGTTTCTGGGCTCGCGCTCAAGGTCATTCTCGCACAGACGGTCAATCTCATCCTTGCCAGAAAAGATATCGATCTCCGACACCTTTGTCATCCACGGGGTGCGATACCAGATCTTGTGTCCCACGTAGAGAACAAGAAATATGGCGATTACGATGTAGGCAACCAAGAAGTCCGAGGCATTAAAGTTGCCCGGGAAGAACACAGCATACCCGTTCGTCAAGGTCAGGATTCCGACAACGAAGATCACGTAGTAGGAACCGTATGGTTGCCAGGGTGTCTTGAACGGCAGCATTTCCATCATATTGTGGAATTGAATTGCCTTGCGGAAGCGCTAAATAATGTTAGTTTTATCGAATAGTTGTCTAATCAGGAAGAAACATACCAGATACGCGATTCCAATCAAAACCCAGTTGATGAAGCCACCCACTGTAGTAAGGTTGGTGAACCAGTAGAAGACAGTCTGTCCAGAGCTGGAAAGATTGAGGAAAGACAGAAGCCCAATGGTCCATGTTGCAACAACAGCAACCCACGGGACACCGTTACGGTTGCACCGCAAGAAGATCTTCGGAGCCTGCCCTTCGCCCGCCAGAGAGAACAGGGTTCTCGATCCAGCGTAGCACCATGCGTTGCCTGAAGACCAAGCAGAGATGAGAATAGCAGCGTTGACGACATGGTTTAACCCTCCGATGCCAGCGTTCGTGATCGCAACGACAAAAGGACTAGCGCCCGCGCCAGATCCTCCGCTATTCACTGCTTTGGTGAGGCGTTGGTCATTGTAAGCCACAGTGACACCAATCACCAAGCTGCCAAGAATGTAAAAGGTAAAAACACGGTAGATGAAGCGCTTTGTCGCCTTGGGGATATTCCGGCGGGGTGCCTCGACCTCTCCGGCGGCCGTAGTAATCAATTCGGGGGAGAAAATGAAAGAGAATCCGGATCTGATGAAAGCTGTCCAGAAGCCCAAGAACTTTCCAGTATTCCCGCCAACCAAGTATGGATTGAATGCACCTGGATCTTGCCAGTATCGAAATCCAAGACGGTCATGGTTCGGGCCGCCTCCGAAGAACAGAACAACTCCTAGTATAAGCAGGCCGATAATAGCGAGGATCTTCAAAGTCGCAAACCAGAACTCGGCTTCTCCGTAGATCTTGACAGCGAACACATTGAGGAGGAGAATAACTGCTTTGTATTAGCCCAACGTTACGCATGAAAGATGATGGATTGCATACCAACGAGGACAATCGCAATCCAAAGTCCAACACTGACAGGAGGATTCCAGTATTCGATGATTAGACCCGAAGCGGTGACTTCTGAGGCTAAGAGCATGGCAAACGAGTACCAGTAATTGTAACCTAGTGGAATTAGTGTCTTGTGATACGCATATATCAAAGCAAACATACCAGCTGCAAAGCCAATTGACGGTTCAGTAAAGCGGCCGATCAGATACGGCACAGAAACACCACGAATGGGCAGGTATGTGGTCATTTCTCCCAAGACGTTCATAACGAACCATACAATCGATGACATGACAATGTAACTCATTAATAGCGGTGCTAGACAGCATTAGCATGAGATGCACAGAGTCTGTGGCGAGAGTCTTACCAGGGCCAGTCATCGATAAAACTTGACCTGAGCCGACAAAGAGACCAGTACCAATACAACCTCCGATGGCAATCAGCTGCAGCTGTCTCGAAGACAAGCCACGCTGTGTGTGGAAATTCTCGACCTCCCCTTGCTCAGCCTTTGGGTCTGCATAATCGAAGTTCTCGGGCTGGACAGGCACTGCCCGGCCCTCCTCCATGCTCTTGACCGACGGAGGACTCATCTTGGTGTGTATGGTGATAATGTGTGTGGGAGAGAAGCAGTGGGCACAGTGGAGGCTACGGTGTTATAAAAACGATTCTGGAGCAAAGTCCCCAGATTTGCTGAGTCAATGGCTTATCATTTCCACCACGAGATAAATTTTACTCATGGATTGAGTTTTGTGGGAGATTAACCCTATTGGCTCCGGGGAATTTCTGGGCAGTGCCAGCGGTGATCTGTGGGGTCTCGAAGGTGTCCAATTCTGGTAGGTAGATTGAGAGACAAGGCCCTTGTCTCCAGGCACGAATCCTTGATAGGTGTAACTTCGGAGGAAGTCCTTGGTAAGATAATGCTGACGCCAAGTTTTATCTCGAGTAACGGGGATACTCGAAGGGAACGCGGGAGCCGCGTCCTCCTGCGTGATTTAGAAGCAGATTTTGCGTAGGAGATGCTCCGAGAAGAATGGAAGTTCATGGCCCGAGTCTCCAGAACCACATTACCTTCTCCAGAATCACGCATTCATCCAGCGTAATTGAATCCGGGGTTTCTCCGCATATTCCCGCAAGATGCCTTTGCCTCCTCAAAACCGGTTCTTCTGAATTGCGTTACATGAAGCTGTTTCAGTGACTAATGGAATCCTCAGTCGTAGCATCCAAGGTGTTTGTCTGGAATGCTTGGCATTAAAACCCTGCCAGAACCCGCCGCCGGTCCAAAGCTTGACCCATCAGCGAGTGGCAACCGGGTATTTTATTGGTTCAACGAGGCTGATCACCGGGCGCTTGGTTTCACCACGTGATACTAGGCTTTGTTAGGCATAGCCGGTCAAGTCCAGCGCTTAATCCCGGTTTCTGCCTCAGGATTGGCGCTGAAAATGACGTTTTTTTTCTCGGCCACTTTCTGGTTGCTATCGGGGCGTGGGATAAGCCAAGATGTGGAAATCTTTATCTAACAATCGTGGTGATCACTAAAATAACCGTTATCAGCTGGCCAGCGCGAGGCGATACGGAGTAAGATGGGATGCAGGCGGGTGGCATCAACCGGCCCGGTCACAGAGCTTCCTGGTGGGGTTTATCGTGGCACCGGCCCGTGAACCGGTGGATTGAGTCTTCGGAGCACCAACCTTGATTACTAGATCTCGATCCGAAGACTTGCAGTCTGCATTGGTCGTAGATACATTCCAAGGGGTAACTGTTCAGCGGAAGTTCGAATCTTTTACTCATAGAAATTCCAGACTGTAGGGTCTCTCTACGACTAACCGGCAAACGACGACCCATCTTGGATAATGAGTTGGTCTTTCAGCCGAGTATTCCTGACCGGCTACTGTACTTGGCCGATAGCAGCAGAAGCAATAACATGAGCAGGTGACTTCCATACAGTGCCACTGTAACACAGCTGCCGGTCCAAAGCGGCTTCCACCGGCTATTGTACTGCTTTCATTCCTTTATTGTTCAGTGTTAATAATGATAACCTCTACCATCTACTCCAACCGTATTCTTAGTTATACTTAACCTCATCAACATCTTCACGTCTATCCTTGGTTGACAAGTTACATCCTTTCCTACCGTAACAAGAACCATGAAAGCAGCCCCTCGCCCTTCAGTGCGGGCGTTATCCAGCGTCCCGCCATCAGCTTATCGATCGACAAGATACGTCAGCCGTACAAGCAACGCAAAGTCATCTCTCACAGCCGATACCACAAACACTTTGTGGCATCAGCCTCCTCCCAAGAAGCCAACAGCGTCGCCCCTAGCCAAGCTACCTCTCTCCTCCGTCCTCCGCTCGCTGCTGATTCTCTCTGTCTCCTCCTCCTCGATCCTGCTAAAGCCATGCATCTATACACTCTCGGCGCTCGCGCATCCCAAGACGCCTATCCTCGATGTGGCGAAGAACCCCCTTCTGAACCTCCTTGTCAAGCACTCTCTGTATAAGCAGTTCAACGCTGGCGAAAACAAACTAGAGGTTCAGCGCTCCATTAACGCAATCAAAGAGCTTGGTTATCGTGGTGTTCTTCTCGGCTATGCTCGCGAGGTTCTGGTGGGCGAGAGCAACACCGATCCCGCCGATGAGAAAGCAAGCCGGCAAGAGATCCAAATGTGGCTTGATGGAACGCTTCAAACAGTAGACATGGCTCAGGAAGGCGACTTTGTGGCCCTCAAGTGAGCTTCCACCCCTTTCGTACAATCACGGCATATGTTAATAGCAGCAGATTCACCGGCATGGGCACTCAAGCGCTTCATTACCTTCAACAACAGGCGGTCCCATCACCCTTCATGGACCAGGCAATTCAACAAGTGTGCGATCTCGCCGTCTCCCGCAATGTGCGATTGCTAGTTGATGCAGAAGAACAAGCCGTGCAACCGGGAATTGAAGAGTGGACCATGAAATACCAGAAGTACTGTAACTCGCGTACTCCTGGCCGCGCTGTTTTCTACAACACTTACCAAGCCTATCTGTGCTCAACTCCCACCACACTCGCCAAGCATCTCGAGATCTCCCGCCGTGAAGGCTACACCCTGGGTGTCAAGCTTGTGCGTGGAGCGTACCTAAAAACCGAGCCTCGTCACTTGATCTGGAGCAAGAAGGAGCAGACCGATGAATGCTATGATGGTGTCGTCAAAGCCCTTCTCACCCGTCGATACAACAACATGCTCAGGTCCGCTTCGCCCGAACACGCTACTGAACTTCCCCCTGTTAACGTCATTATCGCCACCCACAACCGCGAGTCCGTACGCAACGCACACGCTCTCCGCCTTCAGCAAGCTGACCAGGGTGAAGGCTCGGACGTCGAACTCAGCTACGCTCAGCTCCAGGGAATGGCAGACGAGGTCAGCTGCGAGTTGCTAGAAGGGTTCCAGAGCGCTGAGGCCCAGAAAAACCAGAAGGTCGCATCGTCCGAGTCGCCAAATGTGTACAAGCTCCTCACATGGGGCTCGGTCAAGGAGTGCATGGGATTCCTCCTTCGCCGCGCTGTGGAGAACACCGAGGCCGTCGGACGCACGAAGCAGTCCCAGGAAGCCATGTTTAATGAACTCAAGCGACGGGCTCGTCGCGCGTTTGGCCTCGCCAAATAGTGTCTTCACTCTTGGTTAATTTCTTTTCTCTGTTAACCCCACGAATTATGGTTTGAGCGTTGTTTTGACTTACTAGCGGAATGCATATAGATAGTGTTGGGATTACAGGTCCTCTCACGAGAGTAATGAATAGATAGTTTCAATCATATGTTCACTCGTCTGTAGTTTGAATTTGTACTAGGTAGACTTCATCCGTTGTTCGTTCCAAGTTTACTACTCCACATCAGACATGAGTTAAGAGGGGCCCAACGCTCCGACATCGCCAGTGGTCCCCTACTTCTCCAACTTCATCCACGACCGTGCATGGAATAAAAGTCCACAAAGTCTCGCGCACATACACATACTTAGTCGAATTATTATTTCTAAGATACCACTATCATCGCGCGACTCAAGCACCATTCAAAATGCACCTCCTATCAGAACCAAACGTCGCCCAAATCCTACGCCAGCTAGCACAAGAACAATGCTACGAATTCCTACAAACACTCGATGAAGCTCTCGTCACCGTCTCAGCACAAGCACATTCATCAGAGTCCGGTCGCCTAGTCCACCAACCCCTACGCACAGCAATCACAACAAAAGATGAGAACCTCTCGCTCTTCATGCCGGTCTCCAATACAGCGAACACAGGTATAAAGATTGTAACTGCTTCCAAATCCCATGGTATTATCGGCGTCATCAACATCTTCTCTCCCAAGGGCGAGCTCTTGGGGTTGCTGAGCGCCGCGGAGATAACGGCATTCCGCACAGCACTCGCAATCATGTCTCTCTTCGTCCGGTGCAAGACGCTGAAGAAGGAGAACATTGTTATCTTTGGCTCGGGGCGCCAATCGGAGTGGCATGCACGGTTAGCGCTCCTCTTGGCCCCTGAAGTGATCAAGAGGATCACGTTCATCAATCGAGGCCGCAAGCGGCTTGACGAGCTCGAGAGCACCGTGATCGCAGATCTCAGACGGTCTCATCCTGCCGTGGCCATGACTGCTCTTGCGAAAGAAGGAACAGAGGACTACGAGGACCGTCTTCGCTCCGAGCTGGCACAGTGCGATGTCATCTTCAGCTGCACGCCGTCTACGGAGCCGAATTTCCCGAATTCATTCTTACAGCCGTTCAAGCCTCGATTCATCTCGCTTATTGGGTCATACCGGCCACATATGCAGGAAATTGATTCCGAGACGTTGCTTTCTGGTGGCGGGAAAGTGTATGTGGATTCGAAGGAGGCTTGTTTGGAGGAGTCTGGGGAGCTTATTCGGGCAAAGGTGAAGGAGGAACAACTTATTGAGCTCGGGGAATTGTACCAGTCTCTGGGTAAGACGGGAGCTATCAGGGTGCCGGATGGGTGTAATGTGGTGATGAAGTGTGTGGGCATGGGGATTATGGATTTGGTTATTGGGAAGAAGCTGCTTGATGTAGGGACGGAAAGGGGAATTGGGATGGAGGTAGATGGTTTTTGAGTGATTTTCGATGTATGCCTAATGACTCTAGGTCATACCCAGACCATAAATGAAATAGAGCTGTAAGCCGGATAGAGTTGGCATACGAAGTATATTACGTCGAAATATATAGACGAAAACGTGAATCCGGCAAAGTGACAGGCTAATGGCGCGAAAGCCGAGAAAGTTCAAAACAATACATTATCAAGCTGTGTCTCCCCACTCTTGATTTCTAGAAAAGTAAGCGACCCGTGGTTGAGGCCATTCGAGGGAGGAACCGCTTGCTTATCAGTGAGAAGCGGAGGGAAATCGGATAAAAATTCCTCGTATCTCATAGATTGTTCTCCCCTCTCTCCACTCAAACGCTCCCCAGTACCCTCTCTCAGTCCTTCGCGTCCAGGGCCTTGTTTCACCTTACAATGCCCGATATATTCCTTCAGCCCCCTTGACCTCTTGCTGCCATGGACGAGGCCCCATCAACACCTACTGCACCTGCTGGCCTAGGCCAGCAGAAGCGACCCCGCGTTTCGGAAGAGAACCGCAAAAGAGCGGTGCGAGCGTGCGTGACCATGCGACACCGAGCCCTACCCCAGAGTCTTGCGCTTTAATACCAGTCTATACATTTTGCTTCTCCTACTGACACTCTTGCCTCAGCTGCGATGGCTGCCGTCGCGTAAAAGAAAAATGCGAGGGAGGCGTACCGTGTCGCCGATGCCTCCGTTATCGCCGTCAATGTGTCTTCACCCACCCCGACCACGCGGAGAAGCTCGCGCGTTCGTCATCTGTCTCGTAAGTCGCCGAAACCATAATATCAAAAGGGTATATCGTCATTATGTGTGGGCAATAGCTTATCGCGGAATTGGTACCCTAGTCTCCTCGAACGAACCGCCGCACGAAGCCGCCATGATATGCTCGAGTCGGAGCGAGTTCGGTGCATGGAACGCATCCTACAGCACTATGTCCCAAACATATCGTTTGATATCCAGTCGCTACGGAAGACGGCCGAGGAATTGAAGAGTAAACATCGGGGGTCGGATTCCGAGGGCGGCCCGTCGATTATGCTGGATAGTGAGGATATGGAGGATTTGGCAATTGATGACGAGGACTTTACGATCAAGGCGCTGACGGATAATACGACGCGTATGTTGTTGCACTTTACTACGGAGACCGTTGTTGAACGAAGGCGTTTTGGCCCGCTCATCGCGGCGTTGTCTGGGTGGAATACTGATGTTTTCGATAGAGTATTCTGGCGAATTCTCATATTTGAATTTCTCGATGAAGATCAGGAGGAAGATTGACGAATGGATGAAGGCAGAAACTCCGGAGGTATGTCCCACAAGCCTATATCCGAGCGTTACTGATCGATTAGGCCTCAACCGAAGCAGAGCCATTCGAGGAACGATGGCGTGCAACGCAACTACAGTCCAGCTCGGCCGTGGTGGCCGCGTCAGTAACATGTCTACCGCCACGGTTTGTAGCAGACTTCTTAGTCCAGATGTTCTTCAAGTATGCGCAAACGAACAACTTTTACGTGGAGGAGGACTGGCTGAAAGACAAACTCAACACTTGTTATACGAATCCCGGGGGTCTCTCAAGCAACGACGCTGGTGCAGTATGCTCTATTCTGATGGTCCTCGCGGTCGGAACACAATTCGCGCATATGGAATCGGCTACACCTGTTAACCGACTTTCATCCAACGCCTCCGATACCGACGACCATGGGTTCTCAGAGGATGAGGTTGGCTTGACATTTTACCAGTTTGCTTCTAAACTATTACCGGATATTATTGCCTCTGCGTCTATTCGAAGTGTTCAGGCTTGTCTGTTGATTGGTACATATCTATTACCTCTGGACACATCGGGTCTCTGCTACACATATTTTGGCCTTGCCTTGAAGATGGCAATTCAAAATGGTATGCACAGAAAGTATTGTGGCGAGGGTCTTCCAGCACATATGATTGAGATCCGGAACCGAGTGTTCTGGACTGCTTATACGATTGAGAAGTGAGCCTCATCTGCCTTGTTTACTATCGTATACTAACAAATTCCTCTAGGCGAGTTAGCATATTACACGGAAGACCAGTATCACTCTCAGATACAGATGTCGATGCCGCCCTGCCTGTTGACTTTCCTGGATTGATGCCACAAGGACAAGTTTCGAACCACACTAACATGATTGCGTTGATTACTCTGACACTGAAACTCGGCGAGACCGCCAACGAGATGTATGTTAATAGCCGATTCTTATGTTGGCACCTGACTGACGGATGCAGCTCCGTTCTTCGAAAGTCCCGCAAGAATCAACAGCAAGATTGTCTTGAAAGGCTTCTAAATCTACGGAAACATTTGGTCGACTGGTGGAACACCTTACCTGAAGAGACGGATTGCCGTGATTTGCACCCAGGAGGGCCGCTTTTCCGGCCAAACTTACATCTGAAGCTAGATTACTGTCTGACAAGGATCTTCCTGGGCCGGCCGTTCCTATTTAGTAGTATGAAAGGTTTCTCGTCAACCGCTTCCCAAATATCTCCCGTCAAAACTCCGTCTGGTGTCTCGAAGAACCGGTCGACGCTTGTTACAGATTGCGTGGAGGCTGCACTGGAAATAATCGACCTCTGCCGATTACTCCGCGACGAAACTGGCCTCGCCCGCGCATCATTCACAGAATTCAGCTCCTGCCGCGCCGCCCTCCTCGTCATCCTCGCCCAGAGCTTAACGAAACGCACCGAGCGACTCCGTGAAGCACTCCAAAAAGGCATGGCCCTGATCAAAATTATGTCAATGGGCGTGGGATCCGCGCGATCCGCCGTAAGCGTCATCGAAGCCCTCGAGCGAGCCATCTCCCGACTGGAAGAATACAGCTCTTCACAAGCGGGTGGCCACTATGGTACAGCAGAGTCCGCATACGACCGCTTCAAGAACTGGGAGATGCTCTGGAAAACTGGTCCCATGTCTCCAGAAATTCTTCCCTTCCAAGAGCCGTACTCGGCCGGACCCAATAGTGTACAACCCGTTGGAGTTCCGCCCGCTGCACCATCCGATGCCGAGCATCATATGCATGGAATGGGCGTGCCGAATACGGAAATGACTTCTCCCTCTGATCTCTTTACCCCTCATTCCTTCCCGCAAGTACCCCATATCGGGTTCGACCATTTCGTATCAAATCTTCCGCAGGAGCTCGGCGAGTTTACGGCTATTCCGTGCTTTGATCCAGATCCGCAACAGGGTCTCCCTGGTGAGATGAAGCCGCCGGAGAGATGGATGCAGTTCTGATTGTAGGTGCAAATAGAACGGTACAACTAGCACCAACCTAGGGTTTTTGCGATGGACATGATTGCTCTTTTGGCGTGGCTTACTCTTTTGCATTGACTGGACATGATTTGGGTTCAACGGAGTTAGCATGACAGTTTTGCATTCTTTTTTTTTTTTTTTTTTTGATCTTTCGCTGTTATAGGAGCTAGTTACGATACCTACAGTGCTTGTTCAAAGCTCTTGTCTACTTGAAGCTATGAGATAACTATATCTTCATTGGATAACCTTTATGTATAACGCAATATGCTTAAACGCTTCAATCAAACACGACCTTCTTGCCCTGGAAAGCAGCCGTAGTCTTCTGCTCCTTCGCCTTTCTAGCAGCCTCCCAAGAAGGATGCAATGGCTTATCATCCTGAGGCTTCTTAGCAGTCCCCGGACCACGCTGGGTCCCTGTCCTTTTGTCTGTACCCATGGCCATCGCGTTCGAGCCTGTGCCAAATTTCCGTCTCGCGCCGTCCCCATCAGTTGCACCCTTCCGCGGATCCCATCCGCTATCCCGCCCTTTGCCCTTCTTGTTCTGCCCTTCCTTGACATGATTCGCACCGGCGCCGTACTTCTTCTCCCATAGCGCGCGGCGCGCTTGTTGTCCCATACGATTCTTGCGTCGCGGCGCCTCTTCCAATTCTTCGGCTTCGGACTCGGAGCCGGACCAGTACCCGCCCATCATTAGCGATGGGAGGAAGGTTGTGTTTGTAGCGGGTGTCTTGTCCGCCTTTGTTGAGGCTTTTGGTTTCTTCTGAGGAGGGGATTGCATTTCTGGTTCAGGAGAGGCGGATGGGGAGAGCGATATCGATATGTCGGAGCGGGGAGGGAGGGATTTTAATTTTGCAAGGGTTGCCTCGTCATAATCTGATGAGCCGTCCTCGTCCTCTGAATCCGATGCAAGCCGTCCGTCGAATTGTGCGTAGTCTTCCTCGTCGCTATCCGCATCCTCCATATCCACGTCTCGCTCACTGCCCGCCTCGTCCTCCGAATCTCCAGACACATCTGGATCCGGCCGAACAGCAGCCTTTTCTATCTTCGACGCCGACTGACTGTCCTTCCTTTCAGGCTTTTCCTTCTTAGTTTCACCCGCCTCCACTCCAATCAACTCCCGTAGCCCATCCATAATACCTGGCAGCACCTTCTGCACGGGATTGGACTTGAACAACCGCGCAGTAACATTTGCTTCTTCAGTACTCTTCGGCCCCTCGATCGAGATTTTCTTTGATTGCCGAAACCGGATGAATACAGGGGCCTCGGCGATTCGTTTCGTCTTGAGGAGTTGCTTGAAGATATACTTTTCGGCAGTCGCAGTTAGATCAAGATTCTGTATAACCAAAGCGCACATTAGCGATCATTCCCTCTTATACTATACGAGAACCCTCCATTGAAACGGCGAAGCCAGGTAAGATCCACCTTCAAAACCGCAATCTCCCCCTCGATCCTCTTCAGCGCCTCTTCGCCTTCAATGACCTTTCCCTTCGGCTTCTTCACCTTCCCTTTCCCTCTCTTCTGTTCTTCTTTGTGAGGCCCATTTTTCGCCGTCTTCTGCCGTCTTCCAAGCTTCTGTCTCTCAAATCCTCGCGCAGTCTTGAGGGCGCCCGAGAGGGTGGTGACGCTGAACTCGAATTTCTGCTTTAGGCGGGTCTTCTGGAGCTTCAGCTGGTTTGGTGGTTGGTTTTGCGCGGGGGCGTCGGCGAACTCGGAGAGTTTTCGCTTGGGCATGTTCAAAATTTATTTAGTATTAAATAGCAGGTAAAAAAAGAAGAGATGGAACTTGTTTCGGTCGTTTTGTTGTTTTGCAGTGAGATCGGCGGAAAGAAGTATTGAACTGCGGAGGAACTTTTTTGGTTTGCGCAGAAATGCCAAGACTTTTGATGCTTTTTCTTCCGCGGGTTTGATAGCACTCCTACACTTTGTCTGCTTGATAATGACCTCGGGCTCTGAGGATAAAATGAACCCTGCATTTGTTACAAGCTCATTCAATTTATATATATAGCCAAGTTGGTATTTACTTTTTCCTACGAAAATCATCAAAAGAACCGAATAGATTCCATCTAAGGTAGACACGACGGTATGTACATACAAAACTGGAAAGAATGCGATAAAATACGGGTACATAAAATTTCTATTTCTTTTCTTCTTCCTTCGGCTCAGGCTTGGGGGTGGGGAGCTTGAACTATTGGTCGTCAGTATTGCTATGATTGTACGCGGGTACGGTGTACATACCGATTCAGGAGTCCTATCCCGACCAGCACTGACAGGTTCCCAGGCAGCGGTACCTCCCTCGAAGTTTCGGAACGCCTGGGTAAGCTCCAGCGGTTCAATAACAATCCGCTTCTTTTCCTCGTCGTACCGCAGCTCAGTGTAGCCGGTCAAGGGGAAGTCCTTGCGCAACGGGTGGCCATCGAAACCGTAGTCCGTCATGATACGGCGCAGATCGGGGTGTCCCGAGAAGAACACACCGAACATATCATACACCTCACGCTCGTACCACAGAGCTCCCTCAAAGAGACCGGTGACACTGGGGACGGGGCTGGCCTCATCGGCGTAGGTCTTGACGCGAATGCGGGAGTTATAGCGGACGCTGAGCATGTTGTAAACAACTTCAAAGCGCTGGTCGCGAGTAGGGTAGTCAACGGCGGTGATATCGGAGATGGTGGTGTACTCGGCCGCAGTGTGGTATTTGAGGAAGCTCATCGCGGGGATGAGGCCGGACGGAGAAACGTAGATGCAGAGCTCATCCTTCCATACGGAGAATTGCTGGACGTGCTTGGGCAGGCAAGACATAATGTACTGGCCGTAGGTGTGCAGGCTATCGGCCTTGTCCTGGTATTTGTCGGCCGGGTTGACAACGGGGGCGCGGAGAGGACCCGGGGCTAGAGATAGTCAGTCAATGTTGCCAATTAAGTTTGATTTCATAGTAACAAGGCAATCCACGTACGGGGACGTTCTGCCTGGCGCATGTTCGGGGTGTCCGTGCCGGCGGTAGTCGCCTTCGCTACATGTTGCAGAGGGGTCGAAGAGAAGGCACGGGAATTGCGGGATGACCGGGCAGCAGAGGTCAAAGAGCGACCAGTGCCCAGCCGCATCATAGAGCGAGGGGCGGCCATGATTGATGCAGCAATTGCAGCACGAGGGGCGGGCAATTGGAGGCTTGAATGATCCGACTGTAGGATAGACGTCGTTCTGCTCTCCAAGGAGCTTTTGCGGAACTTCACGTGACCATACCAATCACGTGCAATTTGAGCCAAGGCCAAAGACAAACCAGACAAACAGTTGCAAGCCCAACACAGCAAAGCTTCAAGTTTGATTCTTGTCTTTGCCTCCACGCATTTCCGTGTTGTCTCCCTGTCATTTACGCCCACCTTCACAACCTTACATATCTCCTCCCTCGGAAATACTCTCTAATAGCTAGACCTGCTCTTCGACTCGCCACCTCACTCTGTACCCCGGTGTCTGTCGTCGTCTTCTGCCCCCTCCGCTGGCTTGGTTGATGGGTCTTTGTCTTGGCCACTCCTGCGACTCCTTTCTCTTTAATTTGTATTACTACATATAATCCAACACCATGTCAAATCGCCTACAAAGTGACTCCGTCATTGATGATGATGACGAGTCCTGGTACGTGTTGCCTGATTGTTCTACTGGTAGAAGGTTCTGTTCAGTGACTGACCCCTCGGCTCTTATAGCCCTCTTTGCATCGAAGAGTTCGATCTATCGGACAAGAACTTCAGACCCTGTCCTTGCGGCTACCAGGTACGTGGTCTTCCCGACAACTCGCAAATCCGGTTGCGACGATTCGTGGGCGCTTGGAGCGCGTCGGAACTTGCGGGTTGAACATTTCTAATCTATACTATAGATCTGTCAGTTCTGCTACAACAATATCAAAACCCACAGCGAAGAAGGGCGATGCCCAAATTGCAGACGGATTTATGATGACAGCACCATTCAATACAAGGTGCCCAATGCCGATGAGTACGTTGTTCAAACGCCGTTCAGTCTGTTTCTTCCCGCTCTTGGCACTAACCGCTCATCCCGCAAATTAGGTTCAAGGCCGATCTGGCTCTGAAACACCGGAAAGCGGCTGCTGCGAAAAAGAAAGAGGCAGAGAAACGGGAAATCGAAGCCTCTAGTCGAAAGAATCTAGCTGGTGTTCGCGTCGTTCAGAAAAACCTGGTTTACGTGATCGGTCTCAATCCCACAATACGTGACGAGAACCAACTCCTACACCTCCTGCGCACACCCACATACTTTGGTCAATACGGTGAGATTGAGAAGATTGTTGTGAGTAAAGCGAAGCCAGGTGGCAACCCGAACCAAGGCATCGGTGTCTATGTTACATACGCTAGGAAAAGTGATGCTGCGACGTGTATTAGTGCCGTCGATGGCTCTTCAAATGGTGACCGGATACTGAGGTAGGATCTAAAGTTGGCTATGGGTATGATGAGGGCTGCATGCTGACGGTAGACAGGGCGCAATACGGAACCACAAAGTACTGCTCATCCTTCCTTCGAAATGAGCAGTGTCATAATAGGAACTGCACCTTTTTACACGAGACGGGAGAAGACAGCGATAGCTACAGTCGCCAAGACCTGTCTTCGATGAACACTCTTTCTAGTCAACGGCCTAATGGAGTGACTGGCAGTCCTAGTTCTACCGTCCTCCCGCATATCGCACGATCTTCTGCCCAGCCAATCGCCCAAACGTTACGCCACCAGCCCAGCAAAGATGATACTGGCCGCTCGCTTGATGGGTCTGCCCTCCCGTCCTCTGCCAGCTGGGCCAATAAGGATTCTGCCATTAATCGAACAAGGCGAGCCAGTTTGACCGGTAGTCAGGCGTCTCAGAGTCCACTGTCAGTGCTTGCGACCGTCGCCACGCCCTCCGACGATTCAAAACGCAGTGATAAGCAATCAACAAGCCAACCTCAAGAACGCCTTGAAACCCCCACGCCATCTGATGTGCCATCATCGGGCCCTACCCCTGCTTCTACAGCTCCTCCCCCCGTCGAACAAGAGACCCCGTTGTTAGACAACCTCGTGAAAGCCGTCAACTCGCCTTGCTTCAAGTTCATCTTCTCGACTGCCGGTTTGTCACCAGATGAGCTTGCACTTATCGAGAATCACCCGTCGTTTATCGACCCATATGGTGGTGTCAAGCGCCGGGCAATGAGGGAAAAGGCTGAACAGGAACGCGTGAAAAGAGAGCAAGAACTGCTACAGTCAACAACTGCCGAAGAGGAAGGACGTGAAAGTGGAAGCCTTCAACTTGGCGGGGAACCAGATGATGCTAATCCACCAAGAGGTCGTGTGAGCCGCGAATCTCATGGCGCTATTCAACCACCATCGCAACAAGGAACCACCACAAGCTCTGCCGTGGGATCGCCCGTATCAGCTGCTGGTCATCAATTCCAAGGAATCAATCTGAACACACGCAGCTTGACCCCTCTGCAACAGCAGCAGCTGATGCTTCTCAAATCGGCCGGTAATCAGCAAGCTGGTCTTGCCGATTCCCTTCAGTCAGGGATCAGCCCTGCAACATTGGAACAGGCTACTCAAGCCCGACAGGGTCTTCTGCAGAGCCATGCTGCCCAGCTCAACGCTCTCCAGGCTCAGAATCGCCAAAACTCTCGCTTCTCGTTCAACAATGACGCCGCCACAAAGAATATACCAAATTCTCGAATGCTGAACCATCAAATATCCTTGATGCAAGCCGGCTCGCTCAACCCACTTACTGCACCTAGCCCACAACAGTCGCTGGGAAACAACTTCTACACCAGTGGTGTGCAAGGCCCGCCTCCCGGCTTGAAGACGGCGGGAACCCCACCGATCAGCGGAGGCGGAATGTTCGCTCAAGGGCACGGATTCACTAGCAATGCCGGTCTTGGGGGCCTGAGTGGCAAGCAGGAGGCCAACCCAGAGCTAATGCGCGAGCTGCTGCGCAGCCGTAGTGGTACCAATGCGAGTGGGTTACAGGGACAAGATAAGCGTGAGTTAATGTTTCCTTTCCTCCAACAGCACCAGACTCCCCCTCCCCTGACTCCTGTCAACGGCCTTCTCAGCTCTGTCTATGGCACCCAGGCGGGGATTACCTCCGAATCTGGGGCACAGAAGCAGAGGAAGAAGGGGAAGAAGCACAGACATGCTAACACTTCCTCCGGTGGAGGTGGTGTAGTAGATCTTGCGGACCCGAGTATCCTGCAGGCGAGGATGCCCCAGGTCGGTGCGAATACAGTTGCTAGTCAAGGATTGTATGGGAGTCAGGGCCAAGGTGGGTACGCCATGATGTATGGCAGCAATTTCAACCGTTGGTGATTTGTTACCTCCCTCTTCACCTTACATCATCTTCTTGCCTGCATACGTTCTTCATTGATTTTGTGATGACTACCCCTTTTTGCATCCGACTCCCTTTTCATCCTTCGACATTTCTGGGTTGCCTTGTTCTCGCATTTCCTACCTACATTACGACATGATATCATTTATGCTTTTCTAGACGGGTGTGGAACATGCCTTTTCCCTCATCCCGCATCTAATTCCCATGTTATGTTTTCTGCACTCCAATGAAGCATTTAGCAACGGCTCTGAAAAAAAATAAGAGATTGGGCAAGGCGTGGCTTGGGCGTTTGTTGTTTATGGATTTTTATGGCTGTTTTCTTTTATCTGGTTTACCTTTCGCGTTCTTAACCCCCTCTTCCCCTCTACCGGGACCAGAGGCTTCTTTGCATTTGTGGGCACAGGTTGATTCGGCCACTGGGTTTCCAGCGCCAGCTCTCCCTGTCTTCCATAACGCATTCAAACCGGGTTGAGCTGTCAGCGTCTTTGGAGGCCGTTCGGTCTAATCATGGTTTTATGTACGTTAACCTCCCTGGCCTGGCTTTGATAAACTGAAGCAGGGTCTTCTATATGAAACCATTTTCTCACAAATATCGTTCATATAGACCTTGTGCCCTGTGCATCAGTCTGGTCAACTCGGACTGGGCTAGTCGTGTAATTATTTGCCGGCCCTTCCGTATTTGTCGTCATATTCTGTCTCTCGCGTTCCGTTTATCTCTCACCCCTGCTTTGTCGTCTTGTCCCTTGCACACACCACTCACCTTGCCATCCTTGTCAAATGCTGACCTGGGACTCTATAGATGACGAAGATTTTCCCCCTCTCGGCCCCGCCACAAGAGACAAACGCTCCGTTGATAGTTTCGGAGCCCTCATGCGGTCCCAGTTGATGAGTGACTCTCAACCCATGGGACGGTCCGGAACCCCATCACTTCCTCCTGGTCTCCCTCTTCCGCAAGGGCATACCGGTGCATTGTTTCAAGGTGGCCTGAAGTCTCCTAGTCCTGACTCATCTATCACTGGCCCACCTCCTGGATTTGAAGTCCCGTCTCCTTCTGTAGCCGAAAGTCAAAGCCCGAAGGATGATGTAACTGGGCCTGAGCTAAAGGAAACTTTACAAAGCAACCTTTCCAGAACTAAGAACGCGGCGGAAATTTCCCTAGGATCTCCTGTGGCAAAGTCAGCCACTAGGGTTCGTGCTGCGCACAAAGAGGAACCAACTCCGGCTACTGAAAAGAAAAGTAGTCAGTCAAAAGCCGAGACCAAGCCATCGTCTGTCTCCGCGAAGTCCAAGCCTATGAAGTTAGATTTGAGTTTCAACGCCTCACCACTTCCTGAGCTTCCTTCGAAACCCGAGCCCTCCACCCACGTTCTGTCCCAGGCTTCCGTCCCTGCTGTTGCCTCTATTGGTTCACGGCCAAATACGCCCATGACTGGAGGATCACGCGCATCAGACTCGCCAGCACCTCGTCAGCCTCGGGTTCTTCGTGTTGTGGACACTCCAAAAGCTGAGACTCCGCCTCCTATATCTGCGACCCAATCCGTGGCGTCATTTCCAATCAACAACAAAGTCCGCTCCAGGCGACCCAGTATTTCCTCCCAAAGCCGCCCTGACACACCTGGTGATTTCGGATCCGAAGCAGACCTCTATACATCGACATCCGCCTCCCGCGCCAACTCGCCTCCCGCGTCGTCAAGAATCGGTTCTGCACCTGTTCGATCCATTACTAAAAGTCAACTGAAGAAAGAGCGGAAACAGAAAGCCAAGGATGCTGAGGCCAAGAAGCCGGAGGTTGCATCCGTTTCTGAAGAACCCATCGCTCCCATCATTGGACGAAAGCGCAAGACAAAGAAGGCTCCTACCGATACCCCCAATCTACCTGCAGAGGGTACCAGTACCAGCAAGCCTTCTGTGGCTGTGAGCATTGAAGAGGGTGAGAAGGTCGAGCCTGTGAAGAAACCAAAGCCAGCTGAGCCGGCTCCTGCTCAGGAACCTAAGCCTCCCATGCCTTCTGAGCGCAAGGCATCTGCTGAGCAGAAACAGCCAGAGCCGTGGCGATCGAAGAACACGGTCGAGCAGCTGCTGAAGGATGCCGAGTCTACTGGTGCGTCGCTGAAGGAGCTGTTCGCTGAACGCACTTCTCCGCTACAGGTGTTACTCTCCCAGCTCCACAAGTCAGGCGCCTTGGATCTCAACACTCACCCTCTCTTCAACCCCTCCAACCTCAGCCAGCGCTTCGACATGAAGTGCACCTCCAATGATTATGAAGAGCTCAAGCAGCCTATCGAGTTGACGGAGCAGCATCGCAAAGCACTACTACGCGGAGAGCCTATCCGGTTTGCCTCTGAGACCAACTCGCTAAAGGATAGATGTCTCATCAGCCCCCGCGGTTGTATCCTCCACCATCTATCTCCGGATGACGAAGACCGCTACCTCGCCCTCGAGAAAAGCATCTCATGGGCCATCGACACCTTCCAAGAATACCCAGCGATCCCCATCACAGAACCCGACGCAACAAACCGCGGCGGCGGCCTCGACGCCCTCTTCGCCACCCCGGAGAATTTCAACGTTTGCTGGGTTGACGAGACATCCGCCGGCGCCCTCTCCGCCTCCTCCCCGACATCTGCCCTTTCACCAACCGAGGCTACTCTTACCTCCGCACCACCAAACGTCCTCTCCGCCATGGAAGCGGACAGCACCCGCAGCCACAACTGGGCGATCGCCAACACCGCTGAAATTATGAACGCAACCGCTACCTCGGTGCGCTCGTTTGCTGCTGCGACTGCGAAGCACATGCTCGGCGCTGCAGGAGTTGTCATGGGAAGTATGCCAGATCTCGATGATGTGGTGGGGATGACGGACGAAGAGTTGCGCACGTTCGCGGTTAAATCGCAGAAGGAGCTTGAAACATCACGCAAGGAGCTCGATGCTATTGACAAGAAGCTAAGTGCCTTGGTTAAGCGGAACAAGAAGCTAGCGCAACAAGCGCTAGCTACATAGACTCGTCCGCTACCTTGTGCATCTTGCATGATACCCTTGTGAAAGTTTTATTGTACTTGTATGAGTATTAGCGCACATATCGGGGTGTACACTACGTTTATTAAAATCATATATCTTTTAGCGCGTTTTGAATCCACTGCATCTCACAATTGTGCCTTTCAGCTTCTCTAACTCGCCTTCACTCCTTCCCTAATAGACCAGTACCTGCTACACGGAAAGGCGCGACCCTTCATGCTCTAGTCGCTCCTGCCTTTTTAGTTTCAGGTCCAGGCGTACCTTCCTATCTTGTACAACCCCCGTCGCACCTTCCTAAGTTCATCCATAACATTTGCAAGGGAAGGTGCAATCGATATTTATATGGTCACTCCTTTCTTGTATAACGCGGCGGCACATATCTCAAGGCAGGTGCGATGGGCCGTACACCGTAGTAAATAGTATTCATTCGTCTTAAACGCCGTTACCTATATACCGGACAAGTCTTTCATCACAGAAATTTAGAAGAAACAAAGTCTATAACCCGTTAATACCCCCTTCATACGGCCGCAGATCATACTCCTCCGGATACGTTTCTAGAATCCTCTTCAACTCGGCCATCTGCTCCCTTGCCTCCTCTGTAAGCTCTTCATAAACATCCTCGAACGCCCCCCGCAACGCCGGCTTTTTCTCTCGCTCAGCCTCCCCAAACTCCATGAGCACCTCCTTCCGAATCGACTCTCGCGCCTCGCGCTCTTGATCCTCATTCCAGAGTCCCTCATTCTCAAGCCACTTCCGTAATCTGATAATCGGGTTATCGCGCCGCTTCCAGTCCTCGACTTCGACGCGAGCACGATATGCAAAGGAGTCATCTGACGTGCTGTGATGCGAGACGCGGTAGCTCATCGCTTCGATGAGGACGGGCTTCCCGCTGTTTTCGAGGGCTCGGCGGCGTGCTTCTCGCATGGACTCGTACACTGCGAAGATGTCATTGCCGTCAACGCGAATCGTTTCGATTCCGTAGCCAACTCCGCGTGAGGCTATACCGTCGCCCCGGTATTGCTCTAGGGTTGGTGTTGAGATTGCGTAGCCGTTGTTGCGGCAGATGAAGACGACGGGGCAGGAGCGTGTTGCGGCGATGTTGAGGCCTGCGTGGAAGTCGCCTTCGCTCGCCGCGCCTTCGCCAAAGTAGCAGGTGACGATGCTGGGTGGTTTGTCTGGGTTCTGGAGGGCTTGGAGTTTCAGTGCGTAGGCGGCGCCGGAGGCGTGTGGAATTTGGGTTGCGAGGGTTGAGGAGATTGTGTGCTATCAATGTCTCGTTAGCTTTGCTCCCCAGTTTGAATAATGGCAGGGCGAGGCATACCGTTCTTGGGTATTCACAGCCATAATGAACAGGCATATTCCTTCCCTTGCCAGAATCATTGGCATTTGCAAATAGCTGGCTCATGAAGTTTTTCAATGTGAATCCTCGTTGTTGGAATACTCCTGTTTCACGGTATTGGGCAAAAACCACATCGTCAGGGGTCAGTGCTGCTGCAGAGCCAACGCTTATACCTTCTTCGCCAGCTGAGACCTATCCGTTATCCTTTATCAGTATCCACCCCTCGCAAAACAAATGCTGTATTGAAAGGGCATGTGGAGCATACCATATAAAAGCTCAACCGTCCTTGCCTCTGCGCCTCGAACATAACCACGTCCATGATACTCACTAGAATTTAGAGAACACCAATCAGCCCTCCTAATCCCCTTACTGCAAGTGATAACAAGCAAAAGAAGCTGGAACGCAAGGCTCACCCGTCAACATATTCTTGTACCAGGTCAACACCTCCTCATTCGAAACATCCGGTCTCCCCCGGATCTTGTCGACAAGTACGCCATCGGAATCCATCACTCGGTACGTCGGAATGCTTGCAGATTCATGTGGATTGATGAAGGACATGTCGGTGGTGAATTTGCTATTCACGGCGCCGGGGAATCGGACTCTGCGAAGGACAAACGGTTAGCCTTTTGCTGGTAACTGAATTTCCTCAAGAATTGGGCTCGAGTTTGTGAGAAAAGGGGAACTGGTTAAGTGCAGGCGTACCGATCCGACCCCGGCCGCTGCGAAATCGACGTACTCCATCGCTTGGAGAGGGATAGTGGTTGTGAGGACGGCAACCGTGATGATGTTCGTGGGATCGCAACGCGCGCTATTCGCCGCGATAAGGTGCGGAGGGATGACATGGCTGTGTAGTCTCTGAAGAGGATCGTAATCAAGGAAATAACTAGAAGGAGGTAATAAGAGAATGCGGGAAATTGGAGTCCTTTCTATGAAAGTATTTCCCCAGAGTTACTGTCCCTTGATGCGGAGAGGGCCTCCGAAGCCAACCGCGAAAGACGTCACGCCGTGGGTAGCCGAGCCAATCACTTGTCCTCTTCGGCAATAATTGGATGTTGCTTATCAGTTATATTCTTTAGATAACTTCCTTCTCCCTATTTTCTCTGTTCTTAATTGGGTATTTTGCAGGGAACACCTTTCTTTGGATTAGAGTTTTGCAGCTATTGTTACTGGAGAGCGCCCCAGTGTGGGTTAAAAGAGCCGTTTCAAAGCATCAATCAAGAACATTTCATACATTATAATTAATTGCCTAGGTATTATTAGAGTAAATGCACGCCAATGCCATAACTACAAAGCCAAAACCACATCCTCACAGCTCTGTACAAGCAACGACGATGCCGATCGTTCCACCATTCTATCATTATTTTCCATACCACATATCCTTGAACATTAATATCAACATATACGCTATTTGCAACCACAGTCCGTCCCCTCAGCTGCGCTCTGAATATGTCGCCGCTCATCGTTTAAAAGACCTGGAGGTAGATTCGGGTTGTCGCCGCCCGGCTTCGGTATGGGGAAGTCTTTGAGGATTCCCGACTCCAGCATCTCATACACAGTGGGGTGGATCGTCGCGCCACAGGGGATATCTCTAGCGGCTCCAAGGTTCGGTGGAAGACGTCGAGGAACCCATTTTCCGCTTTCAAGTTCCAGCCGTGTGGCTACCGGTAGGATTTCTGTTCGTTGTCAGTGATGGCTAATCAGGGTTGTACGAGGAGGGGCGAGGCAAACCTAAAATCCACCACAGCATAACAGAGATTGCGCTTCCACCGAGTCCAAAGCGAAGCTTGTCATGCGGCTTGTTTGTCGCTTGCTGCGTGTGAAATCCCTCTGTACCTGGCTCCTCGTCCCTGCACAGGGAGTGAGTCGCATCTCGGACCATCTTATCCACATTCGTCGTCATGAAAGCTAGTCTACTCTCTGACCCTGGCAAGTTCAGGACTTCCTGTATCATCCAATCCAGTGGGATATCCGACAATAGGTGTTTCTGGCCGTGGTGCAGCGGCCATCCACCGCCGACGTCGCCATGGTTCCCAGCAAACCAGACCTCTTTGAAGTCCACGGACTTGCCCTCCTTCTCTGCAAGGTGGAAGAGTGCGGGTTTGAACTTCAGCCGGCGTTCGTGGATCGATACCGCGTGGCGAATGTGCCGCGCGCTAGGGCTAGCGATATATCGATAGGATTTTCGGAACAAGGGGATCTCGAACTGACCGACACTGTTCACGCAGTCGAAAAGGCCGAGGAAGTGCACACCAACATCAGGACGACAAAATGTTCCTTTGAACTTTTTCATATAGCGCTCCAGCTCGCGATCCTCGTCAGTTTGCGGGACGTTTCCACGCGAGCTTTGGTATTGACTGAATGTATCCCAGGCGAATGGTACCATCTCTTCGTTTCCACGGGAGAGGAGACCAATGCTATGAATCATCTCGGATAGGAATCGCGCCGTGTATGCGCCACGGGAGAAGCCAAAGATGTAGATGTGGTCGCCTGGGGAATAGTAACGCATCACAAACTTATAGCCAGCCAGCAAATGGTTGACAAAGGATACACCGAACCCCTGGTCTAAGAGGGCACTGACGCGTGCTCTGAATCGCGACAATAGACTAGGCCCTGCAGAATTACGAGTGGAGCCTTTCAAGTAGGTCAAGGTACCAATACCAGCTATGATGTTTTGTGTCAGTTTTGATTTGCCAGAGAGAACGGTCGGCCTACGCTGATAGTAGTGGTATTGTCCTGGAATATGTCTTTCAAGCATCTCATAGATTTTCACGATGTTTGTGTCTTCCTCCGTGCCTTGATACTGGTTTCCGGTGCCATCGAAACAAAGTACAAGCCGACGCGGCTGTCCAGGCCCTGGGGCAGGCTCACCCTCGTTAAAGGGGTTGGTATTCGTATGTTGGGGAGGCATTGTGGTTTTCTGTAGGAGCACCGACGGATCAGGGTTTGCTCTTCCTTCATCGCGTGGTCGGCAGAGTTTATAAGGGTGATCATATGTGGGCGGAGCATCATTCCTTTTTTTGGATGAGGCCTGATTCGCATAGCGATCGTCGGGACGCCGAGGCCAGTCGTTCCTTCGTGCAATTGTGACTGGTCGACGAGGGGACACGAACATCTCTTCATGCAGCTGAACATGCGCCAAGGGGGCCTAATACCCTAATTGCAACGCCGCCCAGACACTGGACCCTGGGCGCGAACTTCATTTGTTCATAATGCGAAGAACTTGCAGGCTCGTGGCTTGTTGAGATCGTGACGATCGGTGGGAGCGCAATCGAGTTCGTAAAGTTATGAGATCTGCATCGCCGATACTTTTTGCGCGAGCAATCATGTTCCTTCGAGTTGGGGGACTTGGGTCAGATGGATTGGTTTCTCCAGCTTGTTGATTGATCCACTCCAGCGAGGCGGCGCCGGGGCCACCCGTCCGTCGCCCTTGCTTCGCCTTGGGGTGGATGAGCAGGTTCAGCTGCTACAGCTCGATAGACAGACATTTATTGATGCAAGCGAGGGATCGTATAAGCATTTATGATATCGCCAGCTAGGATTTCCGCCAAGATGACGAAGGATCGTCTCACCGCAAGAGCGCTGGATGAATTATGAATTATGGGAATAGTGTCGGAGAACCCAGCCTTGAAGCGGCCCCGGGCTGAAGGTGACAGGATAAAAGCTAGTGAGTGGGTCCATGAGTGGCTGCCTGAGGTCCTTCGGGATCAAACATGAAGACTATCCCATCTGCTGACCTCTCTTCGGAGCGAAAATTACGTTGATTATCGATTTGCGCTTACCCTTGTCTCTCATTCATGGTTTTCATGACGTAGAATGATGGCGAAGTCAGCATATCCTCTGGCGACCATGTGAACACCCTAAACGTCAATACACTTTTGCGAACACCTATCGTCTGATGAGCATTTGCTAGCTGCTCTGATCAGCATATCACAACATCTGAAAGAGCAGACAGAGGCTGTCTTACTCAGCCCACAACAGAGCGAATCCATAAAACATCACTGCTAGAGTTGCCTCAATATCAATCAACTGGGCTCTGGCCAAAGCTAAGAACAATAGCAGGACTGATGCTGCACTTCTGTGACACGATATGTTCCAGCACCCTGCTCTGTCGCAGACCATTCAATGGCGAGGGAGAGCCTCGGGTCTAGAGTACCGCAATTCAATTCCGACTCATTTCATATCGAGCTTCCCTATATAAGGATGCGCCTGCGTGCGATCAGCAGTTCAGGAGCAAAGTTAGCTCTACACCAAGCGTATCAAGCAGAGGAGCGATCCATCGGCACAACTTGAGCACCTATGCACCTTCCATATCTAGTCAATGCCATTGTGCTTTTTTTTTTGGGCTATTTGGATGATTGTACTCTATCTAATCCACAATTCGAGCCGTGTGTTCACTCGAGATTAAGCATTGTTAAGTAGCCGAGTGAAGCAGTTGAAGTATAGGTACGCGAAGACCAAATGAAGCAACGAGGAGCAACTCCGACGGGACAAAGACCGAGACGGACTTCATTCCTTCCCACGGCCACAAATCCGACTCGTCTGTCTTTGATAAGTAAGCACCCCATCACTGACTCACATGGTACAAATGGCAAACCCCCTCATCTTCATGAAATATTTTCGAATACCTCGGAATAACAGCTCAACTCACCATGGCGTTCGTCCCAACCCTGCACCACGAGCTGACCTCTCTCGCCCTCAAGTCCGAGTCGGGAACCTCGCGCGATCCATTCAGTACGCCTGTCCGAAGCAGTCCCCAATCTTCGGCAGATATCAGTACGCAGAACACGGTCCAAAATGTGTTGCGACATGTCACCCCTCCCACGCAATCAGAACTAGAGCCAGAGCCAGAGTCAGCTCAACAAATTTTCGAACGGGCGCCACTGCCAGAAACAAATCGACCACGCCAGCTTGCCGTGACGACACTTATAGTCCTATCGAATCTTATCCAAGTAGATGCTCTGCCCAATCTACGCCGGTTCAACATGCTAAAACCAAGTAGATGATCGTAAATTTCGCCGGCATCGCTGGCGGCCGAACATTTAGCGAGTCCCTACACGTAGAGCCATCATACGCAACCTGGATAGCCGCAAGTTACGGGTAAGCACCGTAATTATACGTTGCCAATATCAAAACTTCAGCAACTAACCGAAAGTCACAGCCTCACCCAAGGCACATTCGTCCTAATGAGCGGCCGTCTCGGTGACGTCTACGGACACCGCAAGATGCTCCTTGGCGGCGGCGCGTGGCTCGTCCTGTGCACCCTAATCAGCGCATTCTGCAAGGACTTCTTTTCCTTCGTGACGATGCGTGCTCTTGCTGGTGTGGGAGGTGCAGCAATAATGCCGAATGCGGTAGCCATGATTGCCATTACGAATCCGCCGGGACGGGTTAGGAATCTTAGTTTGGGGTTCTTTGCGGCTTCGGCGCCCTTGGGGGGTTACTTTTCTGCGCTGTTCTTGGGGGCATTCTTGGAAAATACCCATTGGAAATGGTTTTTTGTGTTCGTGTAAGTACCAGGCATGACTGCGGGTTTTGAACTGGGCAAGGCTAACAAGACTAGGGGGTGCCTCGGGGCAGCGACGTTCATCCCGCTCTGGCTTCTCAGCCGGGGCGAAGTGACCATCCTTCATACCGGCAAGATCGATTGGATAGGCGCAGCCCTAGGAACAAGCGCTCTGATCCTATTCAACTTCGTGTGGAAGTGAGTTTCATCCCTTCCACAGCCCAACAAAAAGCTAAAACAACAATCTAGCCAAGCACCCAGCGTGGGCTGGTCAACCCCGTACGAAATCGCCCTCCTCGTAATCTCAGTAGTTCTCTTCGCCCTCTTCATAGTTTGGGAACACAGAACTCCGCACCCCATCCTACCACCAGAGATCTTCCACGCCCCTTCCTTCGCCATTCTCGTCCTCGTTATCCTCCTAAACTACATGACCGTGGGCACAGTGATATGGTACCAGCTTATTTGGCTCCAAGATATCTGGCACTGGTCCACCCTCCAGTTCGCCATTGGGTGGACACCGTTCGTGATCTGTGGCACAGCGGCAGCATGTCTTGCTGCTTGGCTAATTCCGCGTCTCGCCGCGCAATGGATCCTAGCGTTGGGGACGGGAGCTGTGCTAGCTTCGACAGCGCTTATGGCGACTGTTCCTGAGAAACAGAGCTACTGGGCCCAGGTCTTCCCGTCTGTTGTGCTTTTCGCTTTCTGTCCGGATCTGGTGTACACAGCAGGTCAAATCATTGCATCCAATAGCGTCCGGAGAAACCAGCAAGGGGTCGCAGGTTCAATAATCGGAACACTGAATCTGTACGGAAATAGTCTAGGTCTCGGATTTGCGTCTACGGTTGAAGTCCAGATTGCAAAAAGCTCTGGGGATGCAATAAGCGGTTATCGTGCGGCGTTGTACTTCGGTGTTGCGATTAGTGCCGTCGCCTTGATCCTAGACGTAGCGTTTGTCCGTAGAGTCAAGGATGAGCGGGAGGGGTGGGAGGAGGGTGACGATAGTGCCGTTGGCATTGAACTGGATCAGGCTGCTACGACTGGTGTGCAGGTAGCGCGGCTCGAGTCCGGTCAGGCCGTTGTGCAGCGGGTAGAGTAGCTTTTGCATCTAGAGCACCACCTCCACAGCCTCCGGAAGGCAGTGGGCGCCGGCGAGTAGACATCAAAATACGATACAGGGGCGGTGATTGGAAAATTGCGGTCCTCACGTTCCATGAGGCAAAACCGTTGGACGCTGGTCAGCAAGAGGTTGCTGAAGCTGAGGAGCAGGCGATCCATGCGTGTCGAAGGTATCTCAACAAGCCAGATAACGCGGATTTGGGTTTTGTGCATGCCGTCACTTCATTCGGCACCAGAGGGTGAGCTTGGCAATATGAAGGAACTAGTGATACCTTGACTCCCATGCGTAGAAGCAATATCACCCAGCGTACATCGACTTGCACTTACCAGCCGCAAGGATCCTGAGCACATCATTGGCCACGACGAAGAATGTCAGATCCTACTATTGAACAAGTGAATAATCATTTTGGTTTACTTACCACTCCCAGCCAGTTAGGAGAAAGTGAGATGACTTAGACTTGTCCTTGCAGGTTTTTTGGGCACTTTCAAGTGCTAATCGCCGTAAATAACAATCTCATTGCCGAAGCGGCCAACCCACCAGACAATTGTTCCAGTGCTAGATAGTTTTTGCCAGTTAGGAGTTTCCAATTCGCCTGCCTCAACGCTCTCAACGTATTTCCTTCCACTAAGTTCCGCGTATTTCATGTGTACTGGCGCCTAAAATACTTGTATCGGACACCCGGGCGCGAATGAGCGTCCTCACGCCAACATATACTGGATCATTGTTGGAGAACAGGCTCTTAGTCGATGTTTTCAGGATAGCAATAATAGAGGTAATTTGACCCCCTGGTGGTAAAGTGGGTTTGACGAGGATGATGTTGGATAACCAGGAAGAGGGTGTGAAGCGGAATTGATATGGGAGCCTAGGGTTAGAGTACTAAAACTCAAGACATAGACATCAATTCATCCACAGGGTTGACTACAGTATACTACTTTTATAGCAACTTCAATAGCCGTACTAAAATGTGTCATACCTATACTAACCTGTCCAGAAGGGCTCGGGTAGACAGTACTGGTTAATAATATAAACTAAAGCATATAGCACATCGTCAAGAAAACCCTTCATTTACTACCCCATCCAAAGCTCAGGTTTAGCAACATACAACTCCTCCAAGTACTTGATGTCCGCCTCACCCAGCAAACCCTTGGCTGCCAAGTCTACGGCCTCCGCAGCCTCATCCACCCTCTTCACACTGGCAAGCCCAACAATCGGATTCACCCCCTTGGCCAAAGACCACGCAATAGCAATCTGCGCCATACTGCACCCCTTCTTCTTCGCCAACTCCTCCACCCGATCAATGATCTTAATGTCCCCTTCCGTAGCCACCCCGATCAGGATGTCAGAGTAAATGTCGGTCGTCTGGCGGGCTGTCGGATTTTCCTTCGACTCCTTGTAGGGACGCGTCAAGAGACCGCGGGCGAGCGGGGACCAGGGGATGATCCCGATTCCGGCGTCGCGGCAGTAGGGGTGCATCTCGCGCTCTTCCTCGCGGTAGATGAGCGAGTGGTAGTCTTGCATGCTGATGAATTTGTGCCATCCGTTCTGGGCGGCGATGTTGTTTAGGGCTTGAAATTCCCAGGCGTGCATCTTTTCAATTATAGTTAGAATCCGACAGGCAAAGAATAGGGGAGAAGAGGGTGAGACCGACCGAGCTCGCGCCAAGGTATCGCACTTTCCCGCTCTCAATGACATCATTAAGTGCCTTCATTATCTCCTCGCGAGGCGTGTCGCGGTCCAGTCGGTGGATTTGTAGGACATCGATATAAGTGCCCAGTCGCTCGACACTGGCATCCACAGCATCGAAAATATGCTTGCGAGAGAGTCCGATGCGGTTGACCATGACACCGTCGTTCATGGCCATCATGCGGAATCTCTCCTCATCAGATTGGCAGCTCGCAAAGTCCTCGGGCTCGGGCACGCCACCGTAGCACTTTGTTAGGATGACAACTCGTGATCGGTTGATGTTGTAATGCTTCAGAGCTTTGCCTATGATGCGTTCTGAGTCGCCGAAAGAGTAGACGTCGGACTGAGAGAAAGAATTAGGCATTAAAAGCAGTTAACAAGATAACATAGACGGGCCATACAGTATCCCAGGTGTTAAACCCCCGGTCAAAGGCATGTTTGAGGACGGGCAGTGCCTGATCTTCAGGGATTGACCATTTCATCTGCTCAGAGGTTCCAAGAGACATAGCACCTAGGACCACGGTGGAGATCTTGAGGCCAGACTGGCCAAGTCTGGTTGTGTGAAGTAAGTTAGTACCTAACAAACGCTTCCGTATATAGAGCCAGGGTTAGCGACTTACCGCGTGTATTCCATTGTGATGACTTTAATGGTTGCTCAGTGTTCAAGTGTAGATATGCGATGGGAAGTAGAAGCGTGAGACTCTAGAGCTGGTCCGCTGTTTCTGGTGTGTGTTCATGCCCCTTTTTATAGCCATTGTGCCCATCGGTTGTCGATGATCCCTTGCCACAAAAATCGCAGGCTCTGTATCTACGACGTAGATCGAGACGTGGTGTTGATGAGGTGAGCATGTGGGTCAATCGGGTCTGAAGAGCTAATCCTAGTTAGTTCTAGTGCTATATATGTCCGGTATACAATAGGTCAGTAGGGAAGCTATAGTGGATCCAATGCTCACCTCAGCCAAGAAATGGCTCTCGTTAGCAGACGGAGATAAGAGCCGTTTGGTCCATTGTACGGAGTACGTCACAGCAACCTTACCTTGTACTCCACCAAGAGCTATGTTTTCGAATGAAACTAACTCCCCTTGTCATCGGCTTATCAAACCAGGGAGACGATACGGACTTCAATTCCTCACCATGGGGCTACTAATCGGTCACCCCTCATTTCATGCCACCAACGAGTCTGCTGGAAAAGCTCGCCCTCCGCCCCACCAATAAAGAACCACCATTTCTTAAGGAACCAGGGCTGAACTTCCCAGCTGCGGTAGTCCCACGGCGCACCGAATCCAGTGGCATTGTTACCATCCCCGAGATATGATCCCCAGCAAATTAACGCACCATTCTCGAGATCGTCGCACAGATCCTTCATATCGAGTAGAGGTGACTCCAAGGAACAAGCCTCAATAATCCGTCTACGAAATGTAGGAAAAGGGAATGCGTCAAGATATGCATGGTGAGGGTGACGAATCTGTGCTATACTCGGTCGGAGGTGTGGAGCCACGTTCTGAAATTCTTCTTTGCTCATCGTCTCAGCAGTATCTCTCGATATAGATGCTCGATAAAACGGCGATTCAGTATCAGGGTTAATAAGAAGGTCAAAAGTGAGACCTATAGACTCGGCGCTAGCTCGCAAAGCGGCAACCGTAGTAAATTGCTTCAGACGGAGATGATTGGCGTAGACATCAGGCAATGCGTGAGTATGAAGTTGCATCCTATTTTCAAGGACGAGAATTTTGTCCGTGCGGAGAGTGATATCCTGCCTGCCCGA
This sequence comes from Aspergillus baeticus, assembly GCA_027569055.1. Classification (NCBI taxonomy): domain Eukaryota; kingdom Fungi; phylum Ascomycota; class Eurotiomycetes; order Eurotiales; family Aspergillaceae; genus Aspergillus; species Aspergillus baeticus. The sequence goes on from JAPDEI010000007.1 coordinate 925,150, forward strand.
GGAATATGTATCAGTGTCTAACGGGTCGTGCGACGGTCGACTAAGGACATGCTGCAGCCCAGCTTGAAAGATTTGAGAGACGGATATGTCGCCAGAGAGGATCTGGTTATACACAGTCTCATCGAGATTATCAATTTCCCGCATCAATTTGTTCAAGACTCGCCTTCTCAGTAAGTTCGGTGTTGTCATACGCTGAGCATGCACCAACGGGACCGAACTCGGATGGGCGACCGGCTCTAGTACTCCTGCTCCCAAAATCGCCTCTATATCCCCAGTCGCAGAGGGTACGTCCGCCAATATCATGGGTAATGACGAGTTCGAGCTTCGATGAAGCGTACCTTGACCTGCAAATCCGTTCTCCGAAGATACCACAGTTGACGAAGACTCAGTCGAAGGCAGATCGCCGGGGTCATGATCGTGCACTTTCACCAGTCTCTCAAGTTCTTGTATCCGACGTTTCTGCCTTTCTCCTGTCTTAAAGTTAGCCAGTTGGGTACTCTCGCTGACGCATTTGTCTCGGTCGCGAAGGGGGTGGCTTAAACTGACGATAGCCCTTCTGAGCTACTCTATTCTGCTGCTTCCTCCGCTCAGAAGCTTGCTTTTTAGGGCGCGCCTCATCCATGGCAGTCTATATGCGTTCAAGTCCCTCAGTGAGGCCGGGATAGACGTTGTCTAAAGATTACGTATGGAGTGCTCCTGCGCACGCTGAAGCTGATCCCCGCGGGGAATCAATGTAATACATCCATTGGATCCATGTCGTAGTGGACCCACTCACATCTTATACATAAACCAATAGAAAACTACGCTGGCTGGCAACACAGCCCTGGTGCAAGAGCTGTCTTGACGACAAGAATGCTTAACACATTACGCGCAAATTCCAAGTTAAAGAAGACCTACCAGTTTTGTCTCTCATGGAGGAATATCTGCGGCTACAGAGAGGCGCAGTTGCTTATTGATACCGTCACCGCGCTACCTATTCAGGGCTCTGATGGAATCGACATACACTTTGCTTTAGGATAAATGTTGTGTATTCGCGATCCATACTCTGTATTTGGAGGAAGTTTTCTCCAGACCTATTCCACTCTATCATGAGAAATGTCGGTGCTTGGTGCGGCTTCCGCCAAGAGCGGCCACACAAAAACAGGAGAAACGGGTTTCAGCAACGAAGCAGGGAAATAATCTCACATCTATTAATCTTCAAGATAGGGATGCTTGAGCTTCTTTAACGGTGTTGAGAACCGTTCCACTGGTAAATGAGCTCCGCATCTCAGGGTAGCTTCCTGTAGCCAAATATATGCCAAAAGGGGGTTCTTATATATATCTCCGCCAACACCACCCAAAAGCACAGTTTTCCGCACAGCATCATGCATTGCCGGGTGAATATCGGATTAAAAACAAAGAGAAATCCGTCTGTCGGATAAATCCAAGCGAACATAGGACATCCTCCCCACGCGGAAAAGGACATGGCGCGGTCGGAGTTCCCGAGCGGAATCCGCTTCGGAGAAGCGACAACAGCCCGGAAATCGCGTCGGGAACCTGGGGGGTCCTTTCTTTCTTCCATCGCCTGACGCATGACTCGACCTACCAGCAAGATCAGCGAGTCACAGCTTCCTTACCCCGCAAGCCCCCCAGCTTTGTCATGAATCCGTTGTACCCCGTATGCGAATGCAACCACCCCAGGCCCGGCCGAAGCTGGGGGTTTCTTGGCTGCGGAAACGCCCCTGCACTGGGCAGAGCACATGTGGAGATGAGCTCTTGAGTCGCCAAGCTGCATAATAGGCGCAGCTATCATACCCTAGGATGGCTAGCACTACGACCTAGGGAGGCTTTATTCTGAGATGGGTGGGTGATCGCTGCTGCTTTTCCGCTACGCTCCTGCACTGGAGACCCCTCAGTTAGCTATCCGGACATATATCTAGCAGAGATCGGCCTCGGTCTAAGTTCAATCACTGGCAGTGACTTTACGTGCAATAGCCCTCGTTCATCATGGCTGCTTATACTAACAGACAGACCGACATCGATGTCGTTGACGAGAAGCTTCACGATGGTGACCATGTCGAGAAGGTGATACGCACTGTCGTCATTGACAACATTCAGGTCCTGGGGTTGAGACATGAAGATGCCGAGTTCTACACCAATTATCCTCCTGAGGCGAGAAAGAGACTTCTTCGCAAAGTCAGTATTCTCAAACTTCCGCTTCGAGCCGTTGTTAACTCTTCTGTAGGTCGACGTTCGCTTGATTCCCATGCTGGCGGTCCTCTACCTGATCAGTCATCTGGACAGAGCCAACATCGGGAATGCTAAGATCGAAGGACTAAACACTGACCTCGGTCTCTCCGGAGTTCAGTGGAACATCGTCCTCAGCGTCTTTTTCGTGCCATACGTTCTCCTCGGTACGCGACGAACCCAAGATACCTTCCAGGCAGGGAACTAATCAGTGCAGAGGTCCCAAGTAACATGCTTCTCAAAAACTTCAAGAGGCCCTCGGTCTACCTCGGGATTCTAATCACCACCTGGGGCATTGTCATGACCCTGACCGGAGTTGTTCAGAATTTTGCTGGTCTTTTGGTGACAAGAATCCTTCTCGGCGTTTTTGAGTAAGCCCTCCATTCCACATCCAAAGGCATAGCTGATAGATGACTACGCAGAGCTGGATTCTTCCCCGGAGCCGTCTATCTCTGCACGTTCTGGTACATGCCCAAGGAGCTCTCTACACGAATTGCCATTTTCTACTGCGCAAGTGCCCTATCCGGTGCCTTCTCCGGCCTTCTTGCCGCGGGCATCGCGCAGATGGACGGCCTGGGTGGCCAGGAGGGCTGGCGCTGGATCTTCCTGCTGGAGGGTATCGCCACTGTTATTCTTGGTGTGATGTGCTTCTTTTGCTTAATTGATTCACCTGCCACCTCAGGGAAGTGGCTTACCGCTGAGGAAATCCGATACCTTGAACTCCAGCACTTCATCAAGGAGGGCGGTCACTTTAAGGAGGAAAAGAAATCGACCTCGTGGAAGGATATCAAGGCCACGATGCTCAACTGGCGCATGTATATGCTTGCTTATATCCTCTTGGCGCAGTCAGCTTGCTCTTACGGTAAGCGCGCGCTCTCTCTCTCTCTCCAATAGAGGGCTATCTCCAAGGGATGCTAATAATACACCTCACCCAGGAACCAAATTTACCCTCCCAACGATTACCCAAGCCGTTCGTGTCCCTTCCCCCTTTAAATTCCAAACGCAGAACTAACAAAACCCCACAGATGGGCTTCGAAGACACAAACGCCCAACTAATGACCGCCCCCCCATACGTGGCCGGTGCGATAAGCGCCGTATTCTTCTCCATCCTCTCCGACAAATTCTACTGGCGCATGCCCTTCGTCGCAATCCCACTTTGCTTCGTGACAATCGGCTACGCTGTAATTATCTCGCTCCACGGAAAACTAGCAGAGAATGTCGGCCCAGCTTTCTTCGCCATCATCCTCACCTGCATCGGCATTTACCCAATCCATCCCGCAACGACATCCTGGACAGCCAACAATCTCGCCCCCTCGAGCCGCCGAGCCGTTGGTCTCGCCTTCAATATCTGTATTGGAAATATCGGAGGTGTAGTGGGTAGCTACATGTATCTGGAAAGCGAGAAGCCGAAGTATTACACTGGATTCGGGCTGAGTTGTGCGTTTGGGGCGTCGGCGTTGCTGGTTGCACTGGCGTTGGAGTTGAGCTTTGTCTGGGAGAATAAGCGCAAGGCGAAGATGGATGAGGTGGAGATCAGGGAGAGGTTCAGTGATGATGAGTTGTTGGCAATGGGCGATAAGTCGCCGCTTTTCAAGTATACACTGTGACGGAATTTGCATCCCAGCGCTACGGTGGATTGCGGTGCTTGTGGGAATGGAATTAGGTATATGGAATGGCTAAAATGAGATAGGGGTTGCGTATGCCGCTTATGATATTGTGCTTGCCATGAACAAACGAATAATTATCTGGCTACTCATATGCATACCAGATGACCTAGGAAAGCAGGGAGGTGTCAAACATAAACGTAGGATGCAGTACTCCAATCCCACCATACACCAGACCAAACTCTACCGAATCCTAATATACACACATAATATCATACAACTTCCCAGCCCCACTGAGAATCTACTGAGAACCTCACAAGATCAAGGAACCCCCATAACCCCCTTGGCACCCAATCTCTCTACAGTCCCCGCCTTCAACCTAAGTGCCCTCTCAATCTCCTTCCTCGGCAAGCCCTGATTATCCCGCATATCCAGGGCCTGGCGAATCGTCAACGCATCAAGATACCTACGCCCCGTAAACGTACCCTGTCCCACCGACTCAGCTTCGGCCTCGGCTTCGCGGGCTATGCGCTGTCGTGCGGTGATGGCGAGGAGGGCGGGGTTCGAGGGTGTCGGAAAGATTGTCGGGTTTGTTCCATGTGCGGAATGTGGTTGGAGGTGTGATTGGGATTGCGATTGGGTGAATGTGCTTGAGTTTGAGAGCGTTGGGGAGGGCGTTACGGGGCCGATTGAGCGGAGGGAGGCGGCGAAGTGCGGGTCGCGGCCATCGAGGTCGATTGCTATTGTAACCAAAGGGATTGTGTTAGTTAAGTCTGGTTTGGTTTAGGATAGGGCTGGGCGGGTAGCCCGTGGGGGTAAGGAAATTTATGGTTGAGGCCGGAGGCGCGGAGTTGTTTCTCCATCTTAGGACGAGAAATAAAACGACATACCAGCTGACTTCTCAGTCGAAGCTTGTTCTTTCGAGTGGTATACTGGCCCTTGGCCTTGCGAAGATTGCTGAACATTGTATTTCGGCGCTGCTGGGGGAGGAGCTTGAGGTGGCGGTGGTTGAGCTGTTCTCGTCGGCCGTAATCGGGGAGCTGTTGTGGCCGCGGCCGAAGGGGTTGACGGTTGTTTTGGGTATTGGCGACGAGTGGCAGCTTGTGCCGCAGAACGCGCGGGTTTCGAGGCGGATGAGCCCATTGTATGGTTGGTAAATTTATGTTTGACGTAGTGTAGAGCGCTTGAATGAAATGTTCCGGAGATTTGCTTCGGTGGAGTCTAGGCCAGCTAGCCCAAACTGGACAGCACTGGGTGACGTCAAACCATTTATATCAAAACAATGAAACCTCTAGTGGATGTACAATTGTATGACATTATTTGCTTAATTTCATTTATTTGGCAATTCTACATATGCTTCCTGAGCGCCGGTTTAAGTAGGCTCATGGAGGGATATCTTCACGCTACAATTGCCGCAGGTTTCGCGCGCCTATTGATCGTTTATCGGAGACCGGCAAGGCGTCGGCCCTGAACTTCACCCAGAGCACGGCTTCCGCTAATGAATGCCACAACTCCGACGGCAGCGACGGCAGGAAGGATCTGGAACAGAGTCCAGGAAATATAGTACAGGAAGAAAATGCCTTCGATGGCGAGGAGTGAGCCAAGGAAGACGGCGTGAGCAAGAGGGGCCGATTTGATCGCCGTCGGGAAATGACTGATATTGGCGCCAAGATACAGCCACTAAAGGTAGGAGGGTATATGTTAGTTTACTTCCACGCTCGCAGACACCGGGACGGGACTCACCACGCCAGCTAGCACAGGAAAGGCGCCGAGGACGAGCGCAAGGAAGGTAAGGGTAATAACCACAGGCGGGCTCTGGGGGTCGCTCTTGAAAATGTGATGGATTTCGGGAAGCTTTCCGTATCTCGAGACTTTGAAAGTTGGGACGGGCTCATCGGGGCCGCGGGCGAGGGAGAGCTTGAAAGCGGGCGCGTTGTATGCTTGGGATTCTCCGAACGATCCGATTAAGATCCTAGCGTCGAGAGCGTCGGAGGTAGAGAGTAGTTGCGAGGGAAGGTCTTTCCATGTCTAGGCCACGTCAGCTCCTCTCCGGGGTACGGAGGTTCGCGTTTCATACCAGTTCGACCCGCGACTTGCCATTGCCCTTGACAGAAAAGGGGTATGAAATGTCTAGTCCAGAGTTCGGTTCTTGCAGGAGGAGGAAAACCTGATGCGCGCTTTTTGCTGACTTGCCTTCCTGCACTGTCAGGGCGACCTTGAGCGTATCCGCATTGCCGAGGGGAACCGGGTCGAAAAGGGCGCCATTAGAGGGGATACTAAGAGAATAAACGAGTTAGAATTGTATTATAGAACGAGGCAATTGGAGAAAAGAAAGGGTAGGAGCATACTCATGCTTCAATCCAGAGCCGACCCCAGCGCCCTTGGTCTGAATTGACACGGTGGCATCAGCAAACCCCCAGCTCGCCGCGGCGGCGGGGAGCGCGGATGAGGCCAGCAGAGAAAGCTGAAGAATTGTCTGCCACCACTGCATTGCGCACGAGAATCAATGTAAACGAAGATGAAGAAGCGACGTGGAGCTTAAGAGCAGGAGGTCGAGGAAGAGTTGCTGCAGAAGCGCTAAGATAAGCGCCCGGGCGGGATTGGGGCTTTTGGGTCCAGTGACTTCAGAGTTCAAGCCCTAATTTCTGCTGTTCTCCTTCGGGCTCGAACTCAGCGGTTCTCGACTCTCTGATTTTTTGACATCGCTGCTCCCTCACGTCAACGAATGTTGCGCTCAAGACGCACTCTATCGCCCCGGAAGACCGTCCGACTCGCTCCAATCATGCCCGATCGCGAATTTGCCTAGTTTACGGACGACTTTTGCGCCCGCGAATCGTCTGACGTTCCGCCTGCTTCGCCATCGCCTCACCGACGGAGCCCCTGCGATCCGGCCGCAAACACCCCCAACTCTTCTCTGGTAGCATTTGGAAAGGGATAATCGTGATATTTAGATTATTGAAGACATTTCAAGTGATCAGTAAGTCGTGCTGTGGCGTGCGGGAGGAGCTTTGCCCGCCAGCAGTTCCCGGGTCCCCATTCCGGACACTCCGTACTATTCATCTTCTGACTTGTCTTGCTGCTTGTAGGTCTGGCTGGAGCGAAGCGTCCTTGACATCTAAAACGAACCTCAAACTCCGAATGAACCGTCGAATTCTCGAGTCCTTCATCCTGAGTCCTGAGTGGTGATTAAGGATAGAAAGCAGGAGGGGAGCTACATACAAAGGCCAGAGGAGGGCAAAGGTAGTGCAAATAAGGGCTATTTTGAGCATAGACCTAATAAACTCCCGACAAAAGACCTGCAAAAAGTGAGCTTATCTTGTTACATTGTTCCTTGGCCCTTGTGGAGCTAGGGTGCATTTTCTTCTGATCCTGTTTATTGAGCATGAATCTGCTGCTCAAGCTAACACTTCAATAGTGGTTGCCAGGTCTGTTACTCGAGAGCTCGGCTCCCCCGCCCTGCCAGACTTGACTTCTGTAAGTTTCCTCGTAGTCTCCTTCAACCCTCACTGACACTCGAAGCACGCTCGACGCAGTTCTTCTAGGGCTTCTCAAAGAACAGCTCAACCTGAATTGAACACGTCAAACCTTCCCCAATCTTCTTATTCCCTTCCCCCAACCCCGCTTACTTCATCTTTCGAAGAGGGTTTCCCTTCAAAGCGCCGCAGAACACAGCGTGCTATCCATTCAGAGGACAAAACCTTGCCTTCAAAAAGTATCTTGGAGACCCCAACTCACAGAGCTTTTTCTGAGCCATCTCAAACTCCGAAGTCTACAAGACCCACCCGTAACAGCAATTTGATTTTATCAACTTCTCAGAGTTCCAGCGCTGTTGAAACACCCCAACCGGCTTCTTCAACTCCTGGAAGTCCCAAGTCAACTTCTGCACTCACATCTGATCAACCTCAAACGGAGCAAGGTAATACCTCCTCCAAAAAGCCTTCTCTCCGCAGCCAGATCGTTACTGTCAAACCTGAACCTTCAGAGGCAAATAGAGAAGCCGAAATGGGAGCTGGCATCTCTCTTCACACTCGCAGCACTAGAAAGTCGGTGGCCAAGGCGGGGCAAGAGAATGGCACTCCGTCGAAAACCTCGACTACAGATACTGTCACTCCGTCGTCTGCTTTCCGGAATCGCAGGTCAAGACTCGCTGCCAACACTGGAGCCAAAGTCACTAAACAGCCGCCCGCCACTCCTGCAGCTGATACTGCCAAAACTCCAAATGGGGTAAACAAAACCGCCACTTCTGCCAAGCAAACTCCAACGCAGACCTCAAATACCTCTACTAGATCTCGCCGCCGCGACCGAAGATCAACTCGAGTCACAGATCAGACACCTAGTCAGGTCAAGGGTAGTGGAGGTGTTGTAGCTCAGACTAACGACGAACAATCCTCGCCTCAATGGCCAAACAGGCCGAGCAACACAGTGACTCTGAATGTTGGCCGCAAGTCATTGGAAACAATCCTTGCTCAACAAGCCAAACTAAAAGCCCAAGATGATGCCGCAAATATTGCACCTCCTGAGAATGACTACCATATTGAGTACGATAGTGAAATGTACCGAAACAATTACGGTCTCGACGGTCAGATGGATGGCCCTACTTCTCCTGCCAGCATGTCCACTACCACTTCCACCGCAGCACGCACTTCCGGGCGCACACGGAAGCCTACCATCCGTGCTCTAGAATCCTTTGAATCTGAGCAGCGCTACCGACGTCCCCGTGCACCGTCTGCCAAACCATCTACTGCCGACACAACAGCACACATTGCCAGCACGGACACAAATATGAACACTGCTGAATCTGAGACTCGTCCTACACGGAAGCCGAGCTCACAACCGCTTATTTCGATCCCACTTGTCCCGACGCCTGATATCGGTGGCCTTGCTAAACAGATTTATGAGCTTGCAGCGGCCGCAGTAGCTGACGACTTTATTTCTCCCCCCGAGACAGAGAAGTGGTTCAAAGACCTACAACAAAAGTTCGAGGAGCAACAGAAAGAGAAAGAAACCGAACCTGTTGGCATTGCAGAGCCTGCTGGACCAGCTGAAGCCCTCGAAACCTCTAAACTAGTTAAACTTACCGAACCCAGTGAGGGTTCATCACCAGTGGAAGAAGAGGCAGAAATTGAGGGGAGCACGCCCACAAACGAAACATTTTTAGACAATGTGCAAGCTTCGGCGCTGTGGACTGACGCCGATGGCTGGGTGCACACAGGCCAGCAAAATAAACACGGAGAAGAGTTTGTCATTGTCGGCCCGAAGTTCGAGTGGTACCGTCCGAACTACACCTATGGCGATAAGAGCCTCCCTCAGCCCCCTGCGCGTCTAAGGTCGTACGCACAGTCCGAAGCGGACCGCGTCTTTGGTTACCCCCCTTGTATTGGAGATCGCAATGTGCCAGCTGAAATTAAAGACTTCTTCCTCCTCGAGAACGTTCCTGAGGAGAGGGCTAAGCTCAAAGCCAAAGAGGCTGCCCGCGCGAGAGGGATCATTGTCACAAGATACATGCCTCTGCACGAGATTGAACTCCTCATCAGCCTCTACGATAATGGACATCCACCACCGCCCCCGGTCCCCGCTCCTGAGAATGTCGCTGAGTCGAAGCCTGCAGCGTCTACTCGAAAGCGGCGCCGAGCTGACACTACCTCTATTTCTAAACCTTCTGAGCCTGTAGAGACCCCAAAGCCAAAGAGACGCCGTCAGGAGGCGGAGAATCCGACACCAGCTGAGTTTCCTGCACCGGAACCCGAAACGGAGCCCGCAGCAGAACCCAGCACAGAAGAGCCTTCATCTCCGGAAAAGAAGTCGCTAAGAATCACCCTTACGTTTGGCAGGAACAAATACCTGCTTGGGCAAGTTGCCCCTAGCGACAGTACAACCACCACCGACCAGTCGAAGAAACGTCCCCATTCCGAGATCGAAGAGAACACTGACACCCCAGAGAAGACACACAGCCACGACACGCGCTCTCCTAAGGTCCAGAAGGTTTCAACACCCACGGCAGAGAAGACGCCCAACGAAACTGCCCCAACACGCAACGCAACGCAGGCCATGGGTCCCCCTTCTACACCCGCCTCCAAAACCGCAGAAACCAAGACAGACAAGCCCGGCTCAGCAGAGCAATTCTCCACCGAAACAACTCCGGGAGGCCGACCCCGTCGCCGCGCCGCAGCAGCTCTAATGGCAGGCTTTCAAGTGCACGCCGAAGACCGCGCTCGTCGTGCCGAACGCGCCCGTGCCGCCCATGCCCGCAGGAAGGGCACGCCTCTGAAAAACGTTACCACTGCACCTAATGAAAGCCCCGTCGAGTCGCCAAGTCGGCCCGCTGTCAACTCTATGAATCTCGATTAGTCTCAACAGTTTACCTTTCCACCGGCTTTGATGCTACTGACCATCTAAGCTCCTTATCTGGCTATTAGATTCATTTCAATACTCGTCTTGTCGCTTCATCCCTGTTCTTTGTTTTGTCCTATCGGAGTCATGGGCACGGGGCTTTGGGTCAAGCATAGCGATGTCTGCATGGCACTCTACTATCACATACTATTTGTGCCTTTCAGTGAGCGTTTTCATTTCGATTTCAGCCTGCTTTTCTGATTTCAGCTTCGGTTTCTCATTTCTCGCATATTTCCGGTAAACCTTTTCTTCTCGCTATTAGGCTATCTCGCATTCGAGTCGTACCCTATCATGTCTTCTAGTTCTTTTATTTGTCGCAACAATAGTACTGGGTAAGATAACTCGAGGTACCCATGTTCGCGAATGTGCAGTCTATTATATTTCCATCTTCCGATGCTGTATTATGATTCTCCACCTCAATCTTTCCGCCCCTCAATTATTTTTCAGTCCTCGGCGAGTGACGAACCAAGGAGACTGCGGCTACGGCACATTAGAACGCATAGCAATGTATGTTATCTCAATCACCTGGTACTTAATTACTCTATTGCTCCCTCTTTTGAACATTGTGTTATATTACATTAGCATTTACGTGGAAATAAGGAGAAACTCGATTCTCTCCTTCTTGCGCACGTGACCTGGACCGACAACACCCGCTGGGATCAGCACTTTTTCGTATCTGGTCTTGTACATTATTTCTCCAGTCTTCAAAACTTCCAAATTGATCTTTATATCCACAACTCCATTAACTTTCCCCCAAAATTGAGAATTGAAGGAAACAAGGAAAATAAAAGCAAAAAAAGAATGCCCACCCCACAACCCCAAACTTCAAAACCCCAAGCCCGAGTCAACCCAACCCCCCATATCCGCCGTCCACCACCACCGCCAAACGATATCCGGCAGACGAAAGAGTATAAGACTGCGGCCAGACGGTATGTTAATCCTCCTTCCATGACTTTTTTTTCTTCCATTCTAAGTACCTTTATTCTTGGTTGACATGAGCTGATACCCATATAGATGGACCATGACAATCGTGGCACTGCCGATTTTCTTTTATACATCGTGGGTGCTTTTTGAGAGAAGTAAGTGCTAAGCCATCTTTTTTGTGCAGTTTTTATCTCTCGAGCTCTACTCTAGAATAAGTGGGACTTTTCACTTTCTATGAGCCGGTGAACTAATAGGGGTTTCTTGTAGCATATGGCAACAAGCAGCCAAAACGGTTAACAAATACACCAAATAAAAGTGATGAGGGGGAGGTGAGGTGAATTCTAAGGACTTTTTACCCTAGGTTACTGTACTATTATTGATATATTATATGGATGTATTTATGTATTTATTGAGCATGGCGCTGCGCTGCTTGTTATCCTAGTTACATTCCTTCTTTTGTTCTGCCATATCATTTCGCCTTTGTCCCCGTATTAACACTGTACATATTGGCCAAAGAAGAGAAAAAAAAAACACCACAACAAAATCACAGAGTGGAGAATCATTAAGTATCATAGAGAACCGCCAACCTCATATCAGATCCAAGCGCCGGCACCAAACCAGCTCTCTCGAAGAATAGCCCCGCGCTTACTACCCAAAATAAAAACCCAAATCCTTCCTCACGCTCTCTGGCAGCGGTTTCGTATTTCTTACACCACACATCCCCAGTATCAAGCTCGCCATGGACCGGTTATCTTCGAGGTGGCCAACGAACCCGACGTACGCGCGGATGCGCACACGCTTGCCTTGGTGGTTGACTGTGCTGGGTCTTAGTTCGTGGATGGCGACGGGGCAGTTTGCGAGGCGGGTTGGCTTAGATTGCCTTTGGAAGAATGGCGAGTCAATTTGGGGTCGGGAGTGGGCTGTAGGGGTGGCTTGAGGATCGGTATTGTCTGGTTCGCTGGAGGACGAAGAGGACGAGACGGTGTTGGTGCGACGGTGGGACGAAGAGTTGATGTAGATGACTCTTTTGGCCGGCTTCTCATCGTTGTGGCCGTCGCTGTTATCGGAGTTTATGTCGTCGCTGCTGGAGCTTGATTTATCGCCCTCGTCCTCAAATTCAAATGCAACATCGGACTCAATGTCGGCAGTGGCCGTGAGCTCGTCATCGGCAAACTCCTGTTCGTCCCAGCATGTCTCTGGATCAGCCATGCGGATATCATCATGCCCAGGGCCAGTGAGGCTAAGCTCCTGGCCATAAGTATCATACCGAGGCCTTGCGACAGTCCAATCATCCCCTTCCCCAACCTCAACACGACTGACATTAACCTCAAACTCGCGTTCGTCCCCGGCAGTACTATCAGTCTCGTTGCCTCCCTCAAATTCGCCTCGAATCCCATTCGCAAAGACCCCAACAGATTCACTGGCGTCTTGCTCCCTCGGGGCCAATTGCAGCCTCTCAACACCCGGTTGTCCACTCCTGCCAAGACCTCCATTCTGCACACTCGCACTCTTCGCCACAACAAGTACTTTATCTTCCTCCTGCACACCCTCCAAGAAGACCGCACGGAGCGAGTACCCTTGTCCACGGTACATTCTCCCGCCCATCTTCAGAAGTCCCGACTCCTGGATCTCGAGTGAGACTTTGCCCATGGTTGCGCCGCAGATTCGCCAGGGTAGATCGAAGTGCGTCGACATGTACTTGTGGAAGAGAAGCGGCTGGCGCGTTGCTTGGGACGGGAAGTCGAAGGCGAAGATGAGGGTTGGAGTCAAAGTGTTATGGGGCAGGTGGCGGTAAGGATGGTGAAGACGAGGAGGAAGGGACTGGATGAGGATTCGCAGTGTCTTTGTTAGTTCTACCATGTCTGGGTTTTCAGTGTCCATGATCGAGGCGTCGGCGATGACGATCCCTGCGATTGAAGGGGTGATTGTTGGGTTTGTCAGGAGGGTCGTGAGTGTTTCTATTGGGTTATGGAAAGTCGCGGAAGTTGGGATGGTGATTATGTGGGAGTCACGCTGTAGCTTTGAAATGATAGCTGGGTAAGTTTTGGGGAGGTTGTGGGGGGTTCGGGCGAGGAGAATGATGGCTGGTTTGGGAGAGGAGAGACCCGGTCTCGCTAGGAGGGGAACAGACTCTTCTGGCTCTTCTTGCTCTTCTGGCTCGTCTACCGAGGAAGACGAAGTGAAGGGCGAGGTTTTTTCATGGTTCTCTGTATCTTGGTCCATCTTGATATCGGTTGGACGAACGAATGGATGGGATAGGATGAGAGAGGTAGATCGGATAGGTGGAGACAAGCAGAAGAAGAAAAAGAGTGGGAAAAGAGACGAAAGTAAGATGGAAAGGACATGGTGGCAGGCAACACAAGGTGCAGAGAAGAAAGTGGATTCAGTATTGTTGTTATTGTGCTGTTTTGCGGCGTTTGTTAAAGACATAATGCGCAGTTTTTGAGGTCATCAAAGCACGTGAAGAAAAACACCTTCTTTGTAGAAGTAATATGGCCTCTTGTTATGCCTCTATTTATCATGCAAAGCAACTTTTCCAGTTTCCACCGCTCCGAGCAAAGCTCAACCCCCTGACCCAGTCGTCCAACTTGCAGCGCCCTAGCTGGTCAACGTCGCAGCCATGCAGAGGGACGACCCGATCGTTTATCAGCACCCGAACAAGTGGCTTGTGTTCGTGCCTGCATTGCATCATTTCAAAGTACGCTCTCGCGCCGAACGGAACCGCCCATGAGGCCGCGTACCCATCCATCTCGGCGATGGACTCCACGGAATTCTTGGAAAGAGGCGCGGTGCCGTTGTAAAGGCCCATCGCGAAGAAGACCGAAATCATGGTGTTGTCATGCGAGAAGTCTGCGTACAACCTAGTGTCTAACGGGAATGTAGCAGGGTTGGAGTCCAGTGTTCGATTTGTGTTTGTGTGGTCATGCACGGAGGACTGAGTGAGTCGGGCGATCAGCTCGTTGGTAAAACCGATCCCTTGCGCGGGCCCAAGGGAGCTGCCGGCGCCGTGACCATAGTACTTGTCCAAAGACTGCAAGTAGTCGTACTGCACCCATTCTGCCTCTGAGAAAAGACTGCAGAATGGGGATAGTTCGCTGCCGTCTGTGGTGGTTGCGACGGTATCAAAGGAGCACATATCCATGAGGTAGATGACCTGGCTGCCCGTCAATTTGACGCCGGGAAGATCAGCTTCAAGCCTCTTGCGGATCGGTGGCGTTATCAAGGCTATAAAATTGTCCTTGATAGCGCTCGATGTGTCATCATTCTCGAAAACCGTACAGGTACCGGAGTCCAAGGTGTTGTTGAACCCATCCCCTTCGGGAATGACAACGTTGACGGTTGCAGCGTCGCCCCTCGAATGGCCGTCGCCACGCTTAGCACTCTGGAACCCCTCAATAAACTTCTCCGCAGACACAATGACACGGTCGGACCCAGAGGCACGAATGAAAGGAGTAATTTTTTTCGCCAAAGCCTTGTACCGGCTGTAGAACTTGGCTCCCGAGTCGATCATCTGCTTCTCGCCAAAGGTCGTCAAGTCATCCGCACCAAGGGTATAGTTATAGCTCTTGAGGAAAGCATATTTTCCTGTGAACGAGGTACCGTTACTCTTGATGACATTGATGAGCTTAGCATAAGCTATGGATTTGGATTCCGTTGGATACCGCGAACCATGGCGGGAGATCACCTGCGCAAAGGTAATCTCACAGCCACTCGGGACATCAAGGGAGATGGTAGACTCGCGCTCTAGGGAGAAATAGGGCGAGTACTGGCCCCAGAGCTGCGAAACTTGCGTGAAGCATTGGTAGCCGTTGTTAATTGAGTTGCAAGACCGATTTTGACGAACCGGAGGGGCCGCAGAGACACTGTACGAATAAGTATCGTATCATGAAGAATATCGAATGTACTTCACCTCGAAAGTAAATGAATGATGGTAAGCAAAAGCATCATGAGAGCCATGATGAAAACGAAAGTGAGTCTGTTCCTCCCTGGGCCCCTCCTCCCCCAGCCTGGGTACTCATTCTTATAATGTGGTGACAGTCCGCTCATCTTCATCTTATTGCGTGTCCCTGGGGCGTAGTGGACCGATATTGTTATAGAAACAGTATCCCGTGTCCGCCACTAGAGTCTAAAGAAGCACCATGTCCGCTCGACGGCGGGTCATTAGACGGCAAAGCGATGGATCTTGAGTGCATTGGCGGATGCAAGGGAAACCAGGGTTGCGATGGGATAGGTTGGATGGCCCCCACGTGGGTGTCGGGCGCCTTGGTGGTTGGCTGCCTTAAGACTCGCCCGTACCTAACTAAAGATTGGACAAGCATCTTTCACGCCGCAAAGGAATCAAGAGTCAACCTCGAAAAGTGGCACACGTGCTTGTTCAATATATTTTCTTATTGCAAATTGAGTGTACTTAGTATACAGTGACACAGTCTATGGAAAGCAGAAGTCGCGCTCCTTCCTGCAGAATGGTATCGTTCTCGAAAGTACAGCAATAAGCAGAATAACAATCCCAGACCAAAACACCTAATAATAGCACCAGGTATGATGAAACAATGTCCCAAGACTAAGTAGGTGGCTTTTGACATCCACAGGGACCAGAACATATCAAACATGTAAGCGTATCAGAAATATGTGCAGTGTAAACGAATGATGCACATGACGACGATGATAAAGACAAAAAACCAATCCACCTGTATAGTCTTCGCTTCAGTATACCAATGCAGTGTATGTTCTCACTTTTGGGATAAATTATCCCGAACTTTTTTTTTCGATCTCCTACCCGTGTTGGGTATGAAAAGACAGGGACAGGGGTGTGCCCGACCGAACGCGCCCATTCCCTAGCCGGACGGGGCGTTCAACGCGGTCCGTTATACTCGCCATCAAGCGGTGCGATTCCATGTGCTCGGAGTGGGCGGCATTGGCCTTGTTCGTCGCTCATCCGGTGTCACTCGTTCGCTCTGTGCTTGGTATGCAGATGAGGTAGCACTCCAATTTCCTCCAGACCCCGAGGCCGAAATGGTAGATGCATTCGATGCGGGCGCGTGCTTTCCAGAAGGGGTTTGGTGGGCCGTTGATCCAGATGGGGCTCCTTCAATCTTCAAGGGCACATCGGGGTTAGCCCAAGCGGACGATTCCCTATCCGATGTTGTCGGCTCCGTCGACAGCCATAAGGGCTTAGGCGAGGTAGGCCGCGCAGGAAGCTGAGCAGGCGGAACAAAGTGAGCCACCTGTTCTCGAAAGTAGTCCCGCTCTGAGCGATAGAACTCGCGCTGTTCCATCAGCACACGGAGCTCTTCGACCTGCTTCTGGATTGTCTCTGCTTGCTTGCGAATCTCGTCTTGCTGAGACGTGATCTTCTGCTCCATCTGCATTTCGTTGCGTTTCCTGTTGCGGAACCTCCGTGAGGCGTCGCTGTTCGCTTTTCGTTTTTCTGCTTGGCTTGAAGAGCCCGACTTCAAGTCGACAAAGCAGGGTATCTTTCCGGGTGGAGGCGTCTCTGGCTGAGACCCGCTCAAGCCGGGAGCTTCCTCTCCTGAACGCCACGGTCCACCTATGACTGCCGGTAATCGAGTGATGGGATCCACAGGGGCGTATTGGGAAGAACTTATGTACAACGGTGTCGACTGAGGCGCAGATGTTGCAGCAATAGCAGGCGATGATCGACCCAGTTGACTAAACACGGACACGGGCGTTGTCGGGCTGGTTTCTTTGGAGCTAGGAGTCGGTGCTTGGTTCGTACTGGGCCGGTGGTTTGGGAATGTTGAAACGGAATGTACCGAAGACTGGTGGTGATGGCCTAGCATGGGGAGAGGCTGTCCTGCTGCGGTATCAATTTGTAAAGGTGAGCTCGCGGCCACAGTTTGAAGGCCTGGCAGCTGCTGAACAAGGGGAGACTGTCCTGGCCCGGTTTTGGGGGGAAAGTAGCCTGTTGCACCAACAAAGCGTGACGATGGCGAAACGGGAGCAATACTCTGATGGCGACTTCTCATCCCAGGTGACAAAGCTGGAGGAAGGTTTGCGGGGTGCATTGAAGGGGATGGTAGGTGCACTGTTGATGAAGAGGGGTACCGAGAGTGAGATGGCGAGTCCGAGGGATGCTGCTGCTGCTGTTGTTGTGCCTCCCCAAGCACCTCGCGACCACTGTCTACAGAGCCCGTCCGAACCACTGGTCCATTTGTTGACGGATGATTCAGGATGGAACTGACGCCAATCGAGCGATGCTGGGAAGAGTTCAGCGGGGGCTCGACAGGAGCAGACGGGTGCCAGGAAAGAGGCCGAGAACGCACGGATTCACGCCGCTCCATGTCAGGAAAGCTCTCGTCGCCTGCATGGCGTCTCTTCCGTTCGAGCGAGCCGCGGGCCTCACGCGGGTGTGCATCGGTTGGCGAGTGAGCTGAAACCGGGGGGTTCTGCGACATATGCTCCGCGTTTCTTTCAATGGAGTGCCGTAGAGTCGTCCTGGGGCATGGCGAGGCCCCCTCTCGCTCCAGAAGAGCCGACGAGGACTCGTGAAGAGGAGCGCGAGAGAGGGAGCCGGGTGCAGGATGGGCAAGGTGGTAGTCAGACAGCGAATGATATTGGCGTGGCGATTGCAGTTGGGGAGAGTATGAGGGGGTGGTCAAGACGCTGATCCCGAGAGTAGCCACGATGGAAAGAAAACACGGAGAAATGGGAGAATAAATTGACGAAGATGAGGGGGTGGGAAGGTAAACAAGTTTTCCAAATAGTCGATGTCCCCGGATTTTCCCTTGGTGGTCGTGTTGGGTAGCAAAGGGACTGAACAGTGGCAAAAGTCGTACTACAAGCCAATATTATAGTCCCGAAAGACGGTAAGTAAGGTTTATTAGAGGTTGAAGGATACGAGAGCCAGCTTGTAATAAGACCGAATTATATGAAACATCAAGAGCGTGGAGGAACGTTCGATATAGGGGGTGGGCGAAGATATACAGAGAAGACGAAAATGGGTATACGGGCCAAATAGGAAAAGAAGGCAGGAGGATGGGGAGGATACTAGTTTATGAATCATGCTGGCTAATATTATAAATCTACTACACCAGATGGAGAGGAGCAGCCAAGTCAGTGGTCCATGGATGATCGCACCGTTAGGGAGTTTGCAGCAACGCTGTGTTGACATTCAGCGGTGTGCAAAGATGAAGCCCAGTATTGGCCGTAAACCCTCAGCACCAAAGGGTAGTAGGAGACATGGGGAAAAGACAGCTCGAGATCGCGGGTTTTTCAATTAAAGGAAAATAAAAAAAAATAAAAAATAAAAATTCCAAGCAAAAAAAGAGAAAAAGAAAATATAGCGTTTCTTACCTGTATGTACCGTACCATACGTACCTACAGGGAAAGAGATGCTCGTCGGAGAACACGGTCAACGGCGCCAAACCAAAGGTTATAAATTTGGCAACCAAGCAGGCCCAGACACGTACTTTGTACCATCTGCCCGAGGCTGGTTCTGTGCATCGCCCCGAAGGGAAATGGCTGTGCTTGCTCTACGCTCAGCAAGCAGCAACGGAAGTCTCAATTGGGCAGAAACGCTGTATACCACTTTGGAGACGTGATGCAAGTAGCAGAAGTCGGTTGTTTCGAGGCGGACTAGCATCCTATATTATTATGACATGCTTTGAATTTTTCTCATCGAGTGGCAGGCCCATGGAGAGCGTCCAATTGGTCAAGGCCCGGAAATCCTTTTGAGGGCAAGCTAATGTTGAGACTAAAAGGCAACTAGCAGGGGAACGGGGCTGGGGAAACTTCGTGAGTGACCCGGGAGCTCCTCAGAGGCGCCGTCACCATGGTCGTGGTCGGAATTAGTGGAGGCCGAAATCACTAAGGATTCGATGCTATTCCCCATCCAGTGGTGGATAGGCAATTGGCCATGCACGTCACTGGGCTGGTCGGCGGTTAGTTACCAGGGAACAGTTAGGTCTCGCTAGCACCAAAAGAGGCCCGCCAGCATCACTATCAAGGATTTGAAGGTTATCGCGCAGACCGGTTGAACTTGCTTACCGCTTCTGTGTTACCCGAGAGGGCCGAAACTGCCGACAAGGTAAAGACAAAGTACCACCACGGCCCACAAGCGAGTGTTCGAGAATCATGATAACATCATACCATCAGATTAGTCTGCTTGACTCGAAAGCTCCTTGGAATCAATCACGAGGACGATCTTCGACTCTTCGCTCTTATTATTGCACGGCAGAGACAATGTGATGCTCTCTCCCCACTCAAACCTCTCTGCCGGTAAATTAATCTCCCTGAAATTTGGAGCGTCGAGAAACTTGGCTTACCTGGTCTCAGACTATCACCAAAACTATGTTTCTTCAACGTCTCCGTCGCCCTGAGAGAATGAAATTACGGCCTATCACATTCCGCTGCTCCCGCTAGAAGCGATGTGGAAAAGAAAAGTTGCTCGACTCGGTGAGAGCCATTCGGGTCCCCGAAGAAAAAGAAAAGAAGTTACAAAAATGGTCAAGATCCCGAGACGCACTCCTCGAGGCTCGATAGAAGCGACTCGACTTCGACACCCTTGCAAGTTGTGACTTGCCGACTTGCTGCCAGGGAAAGAGGAAGGAATGCCCCGGAGAACAGCGGACCCTCCGTCCCCGGACCATCTCCGGAATTCAGGGGCATCCTGCTCAATATAAACGTGCAATCCCGCCCATTCAGGCAGGGATGTTACTCCTCACTCAGGACCTTTGTAGCTTTGACTCGGAAAACATCATGTTCTGCATAACGTTTTAGTATTTGCCCAAGGAGATAAGAGTTTAGCGGAGAAATCTGCCTCTAACTCTGCGACTCTCAGTACTCCACTATCACTCCTCGCTTCCAAATGCACCTTTGGATTCTTATTTCTGGGCTTTTGTCCTATCGGGTCAAATCAGACGTCCCGGTAACCAGTCACATATCGCACGTCGGCCCCTTTTCTAAATTCGATAGGATCATGGGATGCCATTGGTGCCGGTCCATCTTGTCTCGTGCCGAGCGAACCTCAGGCGGCCGTGGGTCCCTCACGGGCCACGGGGCCTTGGAAAGCCTTAAAAGGGTCAAAAGCTCGTATGGGAAGCTTCACGCGGAAAAAGCCGCACCACCCTGTTAGGGGACCTTCCGCTGTGCGTGTTGAGGTACTGCTTCGATATGAACAGCCTCAAGTAACGAAGGATGATTTTTGGGCCGAGAAATCCATACTCCCGCTACGTCATTATTGGGCATCAAGCGAGAGAAAACAACAGCGTTGGCAAGCCGGCGCTTACTATCATCTTGCAGGAGTCAAATAAAACTCCCCGGATATCACGAGGGATGCAATGTCGCGTCTTGCTAATCGGTTCCATTGCTGCCGTTGCCTTGCTGCATCATACATCCCAATCTGATTCCTGTATGACATGGGCGCTGTTGCTGAGATAAGGCAACGATGCTGGACTGAATCTGCATCCTGGTGGAAGTGGAGACCATCCTGAAGAAGGTTACATACATACTCCGGAGGACTTTATCTTGACCATATGCACCTTTGAGCCCATGATGTACAGAATGTGAGTCCATCTCGTAATCATGCACCGAATGACTACTCTCTATTAGTCCTCGTCAGTAAAACTCGCCAGCCATTTCCAATGGGATGGTGCGAGGACTTCTTGCCCAGTGTCATCTCCCACAGACAGCAATATAGAGGGCGAGGAAAATACGCGGTGCTACCTGCGGTGCTTCCCTTATTGAAGCTGGAGACAACTGTTCGCAACGGGTGTGGCTCGGCCTTTCCAAGCGTATCGCGGCTGTTCTTTTTGCAAGTGCATCTCGAAGGCCTGCCGAGATCTGGCTAGGCAACCCATCACACCAGTCAGAGTGCGAAGGGCAGTTTCTCTGGTGTTCCCGTGAATCAGCTTGTCATTTTCGCTCTTTGCTACTCAATATATTATTTCAAGGGACTAACTAGTCACGGTGTCGCATACAGCGTCACCCGTTGACTTGAGTGGTGCAAATCTGTTGTTTCAGGATATGCAGTCCTATAATTGACGGATGATTGTCCACGAAGCCCTCCGAATCCGAAGAAAGACCTTCTCCAGAAATTCTTGATCAGCGCCGCATTCTGTTCCCTCAGCCCCAAAGTCATACATAATATCCACACGGGAACGGGATTCCAGACGCCATCTTTGCCGATCTGCTCAAGGATCCGCGCGAGCAGGCCCCAAGAAATCTGGATCACACGAGGGTTGCAGCTTCCGAGACGTGACACGTTGGATCTGAACTTTGAATCTGAAGCTGAGTCGGCGACTCGTCGAAGCCTGATCACTCCTGAGGCGGGGCGGGTGTGTCAGCGAAAATAGCGTAGCATAAGAAGTCTGATTAGCCTATCAGTAACGTGCGAGACAGACTATTTTCAACAGAATGGAGCCCCCGAAAGACGGTAAAAGGCGAGGAATCCTTCAAACCATGAAGGCTAAAATGCAGGAAGCCAAAAGGAATCCCGCCAACCGCCCTCGAATCCTCCAGCTCGAAGTCCCAACTTCAAGGAGGCAGCGGAACTATCTTCCGTCTCAAATGGCCAGCCACTGTGTCAATAGAACAATTGAGAAAAAGCGGAGAGGAGATGTGATGGAATGGCGTGAGGAGTGAGAAAGAAGGAAGGTGCATCCGTTGGACCAGACCTGCCCAGCGCTCCTGCCGGGGCTTTTTTTGCGATTGGCAGAAACTCCCAAACCCTTACCAGCAACACGGTTCATGGGTCCTCCATGCGCTGGCCAATGTCCAGAAGTCGGTGTGCCTTGGAACAATATTTAGTCGTGGACGTCCATTGAAGGCTCGCTCCTCGAATCTCGATCAGATTGATCGCCTGCGAGGTATGTATGCTTTCTTTTTCTGCATCCCACCTTCCCACTTCAGTACCGCTCTAACCGCCCTGTCATGCCTCTAGGCTATTGGCGACCTTGATCCATGGTCATTTGGTATTATCGATGCGGTTCCGAGTTAAGCGCAATTGTTTGCGTCGACGGTTTCCGATTCCAACGGCTGTCGACAAGCCATTCGCTCCCGTGCCGGTTTGAAGCCTTGTCTTTCCATTATCGAGTCAGTTGCGTTGAGTACCATACCAGAATCGATTTACTCCGCTCGACTCCTCGTGAATTGAGTGACGGCAGGTTTCCGTCAGAGTACACCGTCGCAGGACATTGTTGACCGAATCCGACATGTCCAGACTGCGCGAAGCCACCACGGCCTGAGGGCGCCTTTCTTGATCCCCTGCTGCTACCCCACCTTAGTATTGTCACTGATGGAAGTACAGTCCTTTCCAGATCCTTGGACAGATGTAGAAAGACCTACTCGTTGTCCAGATGCACAATGCGCCACCGACTCTGTAGATATTACTTGTTTAGTCCAAGTGCTCGTGAAGATCAGATTAGACAAATGGTCGCTGCGTCATAGGACTTCAGCAGAAAAGACAATCCTGGTACCCTGTGCATTTACAATTACACAAATGCGAGTGGCGGGCGACACAAAGAAAGAACAAGAATCGCATTGTTTGGCACTTCCTCGTCGCCTCAAGCTTGCAGCGGAGATTTTCATTGCATCCCCTTGATATGCTTGAAGACAACTGTGACGCCCGTGCATATGCATACATAATGCAGACGTTTATCTTGCCATTGATGAATTCCGACATCTTGGACATTTTTGGGTGTACGATCGTACTAGTACTTTCATTTCGAGTTGGAGGTGTACTTTTGTATCCCTGCACTTATTTCGTCTTTGCTTTTTTAGGCCGGGAGGCTCGCCAGGAGTGGAGACTCTGCGACTGGAGTCCAGGTACTTCGTAGTGACACGGAGTTTCTACGGATATATGGAGAAATATATTGGCACTCGGCATTTGGGATGGGTCCTGGAACCACTGCAGGTTAAAGAACCCCAAAATAAGAACCCCAACGGCCAGCCGATGCATGGTATCAATAAGAGTCATATAGAGGCACTGCCCAGGTGTTCTTTTACCTCACCTGGGTACAACCCCTTTTAAGGATCGTTACACAGTTTCTGGGACGGAACTTCATGGATCAGTAAACTATTGAATTGTCTTTGGTGAACAAATGTGGAATCCCTAAAAGTGCGTTTGCTGGTTATCCAGATTTGAATAGCCAACACTGAGGAGCCAGCAAGCCCAGGAGGGTTACCTCTCGCGAAATTCGAGCGAGACTTTTCACATCATGCCCTTGGAGTGTCTGAGATGACGTTTCAACTTCTTTTGTTCGAAATCGCCAAAAACCTATCTCAAGTCTTGACATTCCTGCTAGCCCGTACGGGTCACAGCTGCCGATTCCACTGAAACTCGTGTTTCACCTGCCCGTGGACCCCAACATCGACTTTATACAGGTGGCCTCCGTACTGGATTGACTCTGGAAATTGGCCATCATTGATGTCGTCTTTGGCCGTTGTGATGAATAATTCCGTTCCCACGAAGGTTGGACAGGTGATGTTTCGGGTTGGAAGGGAAATTTCGCCAATAATTTTTCCTTCTGGTGAGATTCGAATAACTTTTCCTCCACCATAAACAGCACTCCAGATACATCCTTCCACGTCAATGGCGAAACCATCAGGCTCCTTCGGCTCTCCAATGTCGAAATGAACTCGTCTATTGCTAATATTCCCAGTGGATTCATCAAAGTCAAAAGCAAAGATCTTCCCCGTCGGCGAGTCAGTGAGATACATCGTATCGTTGGCATCGTTCCAGCCAATGCCATTAGGAATCGTCAGCTGCTCAACCATGCGGTGCAATTTCCCATCCGGATCAAGCCGAAATAGGACGCCTTCGTTGACTGGACTTTGGACTTTGGGATCGTTCATGGCGCCTGCCCATAGACGGCCCTTGCTATCAACTGCCCCATCGTTGAAGCGCATCCTATAGCATATCGTCAGAACACTTGCCGCATGTCTTGAGTCTGAATATTTACTCGCCTGTGGAGCTTTTCTGGTTCACCCCAGGGCCTGGAAATATACGAAAACTCGCCAGTCTTACGGTTCACGAAGGCAAAGCCATATTTAGCTGCTGCTACTATGTACTCCTCTAAGCCATTGCTGCCTTTGGCGATGTTGGCGGTCACACTAATTCTTAATGTTAGCTTCGCTACCAATGGGACAGGCGATGTTCGGGAAAACACACCCGATAGATTCAGATGTACTCAGTGTTTGTAGCGATTCAGGGCCCTTGGTAAGGTCTACTAGATAGAGCTTCTCGTCCCAGATATCCACAAAGCGGAATTCGCTCTTGGCCCGGTCGTAAAACGGTCCTTCAAGTAGAGACCCGGAAACTGAAATGTACGGCTAAGAGAGACAGCAGTGAGGCTTCGTTCAGCTAAATATCGAGAGGCCCCCCTGGCACGACAAGCGTGAGAAGGGTTTCGATCCGCGTACCTCAGTAACCGTCCACTTCGAGACCGAAGACATCGTGACACCTCGTAGACTCTTCTTCTCTCGAGGACAGTCCTCAATTTCGGCGATAGCACTCAGGTCAAACAAGAGGTTGGGACGATTGATCAGGTTGATAGCTCGCGAGAACAGAAAAAGAAAAAAGGACTGCGACGTGGAGAGCTGGGCTCTTCGGGCGTTGAAGCGTGGCCGATTGGGAAGTGCCAAGCCCCCACCTTCCAATCGCTCTTCAACTTGGAACACTTCTGTAGAGACTGCGTGCTTTTGAGGCTTCACGTCTTTTTTATCAGTATTGCGAATATGGTCTTACAGCTTGTAATAGTGCTAATTGACAATCAATTGCGTCCATGCGACTTTGTGCTGTTCTAGGCGAGCTACATCCTGACCCATGTCCCTTTGCTCAGAGTTGAAACGGCCACACTATCACCACTTCCCCGCTTCGCCTTCAAAGTCCTCCGGATGATAACAATGCGGAAAATTTGCCTGTACGCAACAAATATTCCGCCCCACTTCAGCCTGATATTTCCCCCTACTTGGAACCGCTGAGAATTCCTTTAGTGAGGTCCTTTGGCGATTTTGAGCGGCGGATTTCGAGAAGCGACCTGTCACCTGTCATGCACATCATAAGCAATCACCTTGAACGTGTCAAGGTCCATTCAAGCAACGCATTGTCTCGCAAATCACTGATGACAGGGGAATGATTGTCTCCAGTTCTGCATGTTTGCTGAGTCCCGCCAGCTCCGCAGCTCCCGCTCTCTGTGACCCATCGAGTCTCACTGCTATGACGCACTCGTCGTGTCTAACAGCCTCACTTTTTTCGGACGAGGAGCTCCTGTGGAGGAACTACGGGCGAATAGGATTTCATCCGACCGACAGAATTTGGAACTGAACTGCATATCTGTTGCTGTCGGCCCCTGAATCTAATGTTTTGCTGTCCCATGGATGAGACACTGCACATCGGCCGGGGTTCCAAACTGCCGGACTTTGTGCAAGATTTCTACCAGTTGGAATCGATCCTTCTGACTTACAGCCGTTGAAACAACATCACTGCATCCCCCTCTGCATTGATCACCCGTTCTCCGATGCCTCCTGGGGCCTGCATCTGCGGTTTGTTCGACACACATTATGGGAGAGGAAAAAGCAAACATAGGAAGAGGGCAAATACACAGGACCATATTGCTGTGTTCGACAAGCTGCCTAAAGCTATGTCGTGGGCAAAATTCCGCCTACCCTCTTTAGCCCTTAGCATGTTCGTTAGGCGTAACAGACCTCGGAATATTCTTGCGGAGGTCGCGCACGACATCAAAGTCCTTGAGCGGTTTTTGGTACTCCTGGCGGCGTCCTCCGGAGTCGAGAGAGCGGAACTAGCAAACCTCTGCCTTTGTTTGTCCATCTAGGGACGATCCCCATCAAAAGGGTTCAGCCTGCACCAAAGCAGCAAAAGGGCAAAAGGTGGTTCAATAGTTATGGGTCAAGCATTGTGTGGCCTGAACGATCGGGCAAGAAATTATTCCAGGCTCAGACTCACAGACTAGTAGTGACCACTGACCACCGTCGACGTGGAGCTTGCCAGCACAATCTCGATGCATAATCATCTGCATCAATTTGGGCAGGCAATCGCCGCGGTACGCCGCGGGGAACAAGTACCTGCAGGAGGCAAACAGCGCCTGAAGTACTTGTCGACTGTGTTCCACTCCATGTCACCACCTGGTCACCAACAAGGTCGGTCTTCCTTTTGCCCTGACTGGGCACACCAGACACAGAAAATGCGGTGAGAATAAAGCTAAATCAGCCAATCCGGAGTCTTTTTTTTTCTCGAATTTTGCCCTAGATTTTTATCAGAGATCTAAGTTCTAAATCTCGATAAAGTCGAGAGCGCATCTGCCTGGACTTTTGCAGGACCAGAGTGATGCGAAGCCTTCCCGCAGCAAACATCTGGGCTGATACGCAGCAATATTAAAATACTTCATGCATGGGGACACAAAGTTGCCCTCACATGATCATTTCTTCATGCATGACAACGTATCTTACATCGCCTGGCCCTCGACGTGCATGATAAGCTGGGTTAATCTGCAGCTAAGGCTCTTTCTCACACGCCTCGTAACGCAGGCCCTGTCCTCAGTAATCAGCTAGTATCGACCGTACACTTACGGTATTGTCTGTCATGCATGGCACCATTTGGGCACTCGTGCTTCTTCAGGCTGGGTACCCGGTACCTCCTGCACGATGTTTAGCTCCTCCGGGCGCAAAGTACAGGTACCTGGGTGGTCAAAGACATGGAAACTCCGGATTTCACCCGACTCCACCTCAGCCACGCAAGTCTCATATCCCAAACCCAACTCTTTAACTCGTGCATGGAAAATGGTATAAAATAGAGTCTAGGCGCCGAGCAAACACCCAGCCTCATCAGGCACGACTTTCATCAGCAACATTTTTTAGGTATCGACAGCAAGAAGCTCATACAATCGAGGCTTGCCACGACGCTTCGAACAATGAATTACCCAGTTCTCTTCTAGATATCATTAAGCGGCTTGGTTCACCCTCATCCGCTCTGACGCTTCTTTCTGCACGTCGAAAAGGAAGGAAACGGCAGAGAAGCCCAGCACCCATATTTGTGACAGGGTTGGATTACTTGCAGAGCCAGGCGCTTGATATAACACACTAAGCATTGCGTAAAACCTTCGCATCAATTACCTCAACGATCTAGCATTGTCAGCAATTCTATCCATTGGAGATCATACTTCGGGGGCGGGGTGGTCCTGGGCGCCAACTCGAGAGTTTGTCTTATGGAAAATGCTTGAACATCCTCGCTCGATTCAGAGCCGACTTTGTCGTTCAACTTCTCATGCCTTGATGTCAATCCCCTGTTAGCTACATGTTTCATTGCACTCTAGCAGGGTTGTAGATACTACTCCACGGTCGGAAACACCAAGTAAATACTCTGCACACATTCTTGTAGGGCTTGCTAGCAAAACCTCGGGTCTAAAGTCTCGAAGGCGCAATCGGTTGCTTGGCTTTCCCGTATATCTATATTTATTCATGTCGATTCTATCTTAGACCCTCCACATTCAAGGATACACCAGCCTCACTATTCAAACAAACACACAAGATCACGATCGTCGTGGACATACTCGGCTTCAAACTCAAGAGGAAAACCGCCTTCACCTCATGAGGCGAGATCGGCATAAATGTAGCGACAGGGGACGCTTGAGGTTGGTCAGGTTACCAACGCGTGTTTATTACATTCTCTTTTCAATATAGGTAGTGACAGAGATAAGGTGTCGTATACAAAACATTATTTTCTAACTCCAGAACAGCGCCCTACAGCTTCAACCCAATGTTCACATGGACAGCCTTGACTTGGGAATAAGCCTCTAGACCCGCCTCACCGAGTTCACGACCAATACCACTCTGTTTGACTCCACCGAAGGGCACACGGAAATCGCTGTCGTTGCTGCTGTTCACCCAGACCATACCAGCCTCGATATCCGCGGCAACACGGTGAGCACGCTCAATGTCCTTGGTGAAGAGAGCAGCACCAAGACCGTATGTGGAGTCGTTGGCGCGGGTGACCGCCTCGTCTTCATCTGAGAACTTGGAGATAGCCACAAAGGGCCCAAAGACTTCCTCGCGGTAGATGCGCATGTTGTCCTCCACGTCAGTGAAGATGGTCGGGGCAATGAAGAAGCCCTTGCCGTCCTTGACGTTCTTATATGGTACACCACCTTCGACGAGGGTGGCGCCTTCTTGCTTACCGCTTTCAATATAGGAGAGAATGCGCTCGTACTGGGCCTTTGTAACTTGGGGTCCCTGGAAGGTGTCATCGGCGAAGGGATCGCCGACCTTGCTAGTAGTAGCGACGGCCTCACGGAAGAGCTTCACGAATTCATCGTAGACAGACTCGTGCACGAGAATACGTGAGGTTGCAGTACAAACTTGGCCTTGGTTGTACATGATTCCGATGTGTGCCCATTTAGCGGCCTGGTTAAGGTCTGCATCGGCGAAGACGATAAGCGGCGATTTTCCACCAGTCTCTAGGGTCACGTTCTTCATGGTTCCTGCAGCCATCTTCATGATCTCTTTGCCAGTCATTGTTGAGCCAGTAAAAGCGACCTTGTCGACATCAGGGTGAGTAACTAAGGCGGTTCCCGCTACTCGTCCGTGGCCGTTGAGAATGTTGACAACGCCTGGTGGGAAGCCAGCTTCCTTTATAAGGTTGGCAAAGTACAAGATACTGAGAGGGGTCTGCTCTGCAGGCTTTAGAACAACGGTGTTACCGCAGGCCAAGGCAGGTCCCAGTTTCCAGGCCGCCATGGCCAACGGGAAATTCCAGGGGATGATTTGACCCACTACACCAATAGGCTGGCGAAGAGTGTAGGCGAATTTCTCGGGGGTGGTGCTGATGGTTTGGCCGTGGATCTTATCGGCCCATCCGGCACAGTAGCGGATGCAGTTGATCACTTCTGTGAGGTCATCATTCAGAGAAACCGAGTAAGGCTTGCCTATAGAAGTCAGATTGATGTAAGCCAAGTCTGGTATATATTGCCTACCGTTGTCCCAGGTTTCAATGGTGGCGAGAGTCTCCTTGTGCTGGTCAATGAGGTCTGCCAGTTTGAGCATCAGATTTCCTCGGTCAGTAGCGGGCAGCAGCTTCCATGATGGGTCCTTGAGAGCCTTGCGAGCTGCTTTTACCGCGATATCAATATCCTCCTCGCCTGCGGCGTAGACGGAGATGATCTCAGACTCGTCGCTACGTTCTCGATCAGCTGCATGCCAAGCAAGGGAGCTACCCAGCAGTTCCATACCTCGGGTTTATGGTCGCGAACTTCTCGCCGGACTTGGACGCAACAAACTCATTGTTGATAAACAGCCCAACCGGTTGGGTGTACTTGCGCCCATTTGGGGCTGTTAGTTGGATGTTGAGTTTAGACATGGTGAGGCGCGAAGAATGGAACTGCCGACGGAGGATGAAGCTTGAGGGAAGAGTCCAGAGGCTAAGCCTGCAAAGACGGAAATGACGGGAGGGGGATGGAAGAAAGAACATATAGGACCGGGGGAAAAGGAGGGGGAGGGGCAGGAGTATTTGGAGAGGAGAAGGCAAGTTCTGGCAATCAGTGACAGCTGCAGGTCCAAGTGATGAGATAAAAGGTGATAGACCACTAGAGAGCGGGGCTTGGCACTGGGCTGGCCCCTCTTTCGGATAGACTTACTCTTCTGAGGAATTCTATGAGAACCATCGATCTGGACAACAACTGATTACCAAGCTATGCTCCGTTTTTGAATGCCTATACCTCAATAGATTGCAAATCGTGTGGGCGAGAACCGTTGAAGAAAGACTAGAATAATGCCCGAAAAAAAAAGAAATCACTAAAAAAGTCGCGGCGCTATTTAATACTAGATATACATAGCAAAGATGCTTGAATGTAGATACACGGACACAGAGGTGAGGTTCAACGCCTCGGACCGAGATCATATCACTCACTGAGTTTCTTCTCGGCATCCTCTTCAGCAGCATTGCCTTTCGCTGAATCATCCGCTGGGCCGTTGTTTTCGGCTTCCTCAACAAGGCTGTTGATAAAGTCCCATTCTTCGGAAGTCACGGCTGAGACACTGAGGCGCCCCTGTTTGATCATCTGGAGATTCGCAAGGGGCCCCTTGATGTTAGCGTGCGACTTGAGCTCGTTCAGTGTAATCAAGTTCTCGAACTTGCGCCGAAACTCGACGTGAACAACGACCCACTTGGGGTTGTCACGCTTGGACTTCTCGTCATAGTATGGATGGTCTTTATCAAAGGCAGACTCTAATCGAAAGGTACTGGTTAGCGGCTGGCCGGCGTATACATCTTAATCTTAGAGCAACCTTACCATCCGGTGAGTGTTCCTGGACGATCTCCATAATACCTGCAATCCCCGGAATCTTGCAGTTTGAGTGATAGAAGAAAGCAAGGTCCCCCTTCTTCATGAGCTGCATGTTCTTTTTGGCTGTCTATATGTGAGATGTTTTTCAATAGGCCCCTCTTTATCAGTCAAGCTTACCGACAGGGTTGCGGACACCTAGCGAGAATTAGCATACCCAAAAAGCACATTAGACGAGCGCAAAAAGAATGAAGGCTTACCATCCCATGGTTCTGGTTCCTCAGTACCACGCAAGTCATCAATGGAGAATTTCACATCAACTCCTTTCTCCATGCGAGAATTGGGCTCCGCTTTCATCAACCAGTAAGAATGCCCATCACTGCTGTTCGTCTTATCTGCGTTTGCCGCGGATGATTTTATTTTGGGCGTAGTATCAGTAGTGTTGGCTTGAGTAGTGGTCTTTTTCGGCCTTCCGCGGCCTCTTGAGCTGCTCGTAGGTGTCTTTGGCTTTGGAGCAACTGAGTCAGATTAGAAAATAGGAACGGCCATTGACATAGGCAAGAATGTACCTTTGGCTGCTGGATCTTTCGGTGGCCGACCGCGACCTCTCTTTGGTCCTTCACGTGGAGCTGGTCTTGAGCCTTCGGGGTACTTGCGGGGACGACCCCTACCCCGTTTCTCTCCAGTAGCCGGGGTTGCAGGGGTGGAAGCAGCCTCAGTAGCAACCTAATCATATGAGCTGTCAGTTTTGACTGGCAGCCAGCACCACGAACAACTATAAGTTCCTGGCTGGGCAATTGGGAGGACAAGGGGACCGAGCAAGCAACATCGAGGGTTCAGACCGTCCCACTGGTATCATCAACCCAGTGCATGCACGGTGTTTGCTCAGGAGAAGCAGGATGTAATACCAGCGAAAACGAAGATGGAGAACAGGTGAATTGTGAAGCAACGCACTCTCTTGGAAGGTGTGGCAGCCTCATCAGCGACCAAAGCGCTCTCAGACTTGCGCTTCCGGCCAAGCGCCATGATGGAGGAGAAGAAAGAAATTTTGAAGGGCTTAAGGAGATCGATATCTATAACGAAAGATGGAGAAACTGGCCGGCGCCGCGGATTGAAAGGAGAGGAAAGTGGAGTAATTCGAGGAACAGACGAAGGCGAGATAAGATTCGAATGAAAGAAATGCGAGCGACAGAGAACCCCAGCTGATCGTATAATAGAACTTCGACACTTTCTAAACAGGATTTCGGCCCAGGCTGCCTGAAAACTTGACAAGTTGTTAGCAGTGCTAGACCCGCGTTCAGTACTGGAAAGGAGGCAGAGAGCTACTAGGTACCCAACGATCGAATCATGTTTACTGGGTACTTTCGAAGAACATCCCTTGGAAGACGATAAGAGTCATAATAGAATAAATCACTTACCTACCCTAGACTTCTTAACCGCGTACGGGTTAATTGAAGCTTTGTTTGTGGTCTCGACCAGATGTCAAAAACGCAAGAGTCTGGAAGGTAGCTTGGGTCCACACCCGCGACGGGCGCGTCGAGCCACAAGCAGATCATATCACGTGCTACGGAGCTTTCCAGTCTCCACATTTTCCATGTTGGCGTCGCCAGTTCCTCAAGTCCACGTTCGAGATGGTGAATTCCATCTGCCACATGTGAGTAGATGCCTACCAACTGTGATGATCATGAGTCTGTGAGTGCTGCTACTGTGTAAGGAAGGCTAGTGCCTCCTGACCGCAATGTTACAGCTCTATCTCCAAATTGGAGAAGTTCCTTCGGGGAAAAGATAGCAACCTCCGAACAACCGAGATTGTCAAGTGCCTCTTTCTTGCGTCAACCGATAACAGGTTTCTACTGGTCCGCCCAGAAGATTTCAACGGACTAGCGAACGTTCCATGGCAACATTGAGGCCCTCATTGGCTTTTTTGCCCTGTCTTCAAGCTGCAACGCGGAATTTCCGCTCTTATCCGTCCCCACATAGTGAAGCCAAGGTTGGGGATGCGCGAGTACGTACGTTCGCAACGACGACTCATTTCAAGGGATGATCCTCGCTGGAAGCTCAAAGGCTGAATAATACTCTCGCTTCTCCTCTTTATTCTCCACAGGATATAAGTTTGGCTCGTACCCCCAACCCCGTTTGCCGTTCCTGCTCCCTGATGGACAGGGCAACGGATCGCCGTAATGGTTTCGACACAGGAAGATTCTCGGCAATCTCAACCGGCAATC
Source organism: Aspergillus baeticus (assembly GCA_027569055.1). Classification (NCBI taxonomy): domain Eukaryota; kingdom Fungi; phylum Ascomycota; class Eurotiomycetes; order Eurotiales; family Aspergillaceae; genus Aspergillus; species Aspergillus baeticus. The sequence continues at coordinate 957,769 of JAPDEI010000007.1, forward strand.
GGACAGAACACCGAGTATAGATACACAGGCTCAACAACAGCCATGGGTGATACTGATCAGGATGTTGCGACCTCGCCGAACAGCGAGATCTCGCAGAGCCCGATTGATGAGTTATACCTGACCTTCGATACTCCAATACCGTTGCCTGTGGGCCTCTCTTCCCCGCAGCCTGGCCAGCCAGCTCCACCACCATGTCCAGATCTATCCCAATACGCTTCGCCGTTTCTCTGGTCCGAACCTCGGAAGACGGTCATCACTATGATATCCTGTGGGGTGACTGCAATGTCTGCCTACGCTGCAGGAGAATATACCCCGCCGGCCGATGAGCTTACTGCGAAATGGGGTGTAAGCAGGGTTGTGTACAATCTTGGAATTACATTGTTTTGTTTCGGCTTCGGTATCGCTCCCATGGTGCTAGCCCCCTTCTCGGAGATCAACGGCAGAAGACCGATTTTCGTGTCTAGCGGAGTTGTATTCACTGGTGAGCCTTACCCCGTATGCAGCATTTAAAGGTCCAGGCGATGGATTTAATAGAGTGTAGTATGCTTGATTGGCTGCGGGGCAACTGAATCTTTTGCTGGCTTACTTGTCGCAAGATTTTTCTTGGGAATTGGTGGATGTATGCTTCGCCCATCTCTGCATGCTTCGTGAGAGTTATTCTGACAGGGCTGGCAACAGCTACCTTTTCGACAATGGTTGGAGGGGTCATCAGTGATATTTATCATGCGGAAGATCGCAATACACCCATGTCCTACTTTGCAGGCTCTGTTCTTTTTGGAACGGGCTTGGGTCCACTCATTACAGGGTTCATTCAGCAAAGAGCTAACTGGCGGTGGATTTACTATTCGCAGGCAATCGCTGCGGCAGGGTTCCTGATAATTCTCTGGTTCTTTCTGAAAGAAACCCGTGGAAGCGTTCTTCTAAGCCGTAAGGCCAAGGCTCTGAACAAGTACTACGAAACCCTCGAAAACGCCGGATATCACGGCGTTGTGTTTGAATCGAGCGAGTCTCCCGAGAAGCAGCAAGTCAAGCGGATCCGATGGAAGGTCAAAAGCGATGAAGAGCGAGACACCCTTGCTAAAATGATATCTATCTCATGTTATAGGCCATTTCGTATGTGCACCGTCGGGATAGGGGATATTCGCTAACATACACAACGCAAGATCTTCTATTTACTGAACCAGTGGTTTTCTTCTTCTCACTCTGGGTCGCGTTCAGCTGGGCTATTTTGTACCTCAAGTTCAGTGCTGTCCCTCTTGTCTTTTCAACAAATCACAACTTCAATGTTGAGCAGAATGGGGCGGTGTTTTCGGGTTTGGTTCTCTCATCCACGTTGATCTGCCGCACCAACATTTGCTAATAATTCATAGCTGTCTCTGTCGCTTCGATTATAGCAACGGCCATAAGCGTCTATCAAGAAAAGTTTGCTACTCATGCCGGCAAGATGTCAAGCTCACCCGAAGGACGGTTATACTTTGCGTGCGTTGAGTCAATTTTGATGCCAGCAGGTTTGTTCTGGTTTGGTTGGACCTCGTACTCGTCTATTCCATGGATTGTTCCGACTATCGCCATCGGCTGTTCAACGATAGGGATTTTGTCCATATACCTGGCAACATTTAATTATCTTGCGGACACGTACCACCGCTATGCCAGTTCTGCGATCGCGGCCCAGTCTTTCTGTATGTGGAGACATCTGCGAACTAGGCTTGCGCGAAACGACTTGGTGATGAAGAATGCTGATGATTCTAGGCCGCAATGTCCTTGGAGGCGTCTTTCCGTTGGTGACGAATGCCATGTTTACCAACCTAGGATATCCAGCTGCTTGCAGTCTTCTAGGCGGGATCGTAAGTAATTTCTTGATGTGATTTGATACCTGCTAACTTTAGTTAGGGCGTTCTATTGACAATCGTGCCTTGGGTTTTGGTCTTCTTCGGCCCTCAGATTCGTGCGCGAAGCAAATTTGCGAGTGTAGGAGGTTCTGTCCCTTGCCCCCTGAAGACCTGCTTACCAGTTCCAGGAAATTATGCATAACCACTACTAGGCCACCCATGCTGTAGGCTATTTGCCGCGGTCACAAATGTCGAATGCCCGCTTGAACCATCCGTTGAAACATCCGACCATTATAGAAGCTTGCTGGGCACTGAGCGGCCACTGTCGTGTAGTTTTACAAATATGATATTCCCTCAGGCTTACGACTTATCTGCCAATTCCTGGGAAGCTGAATCAAGATGTTCCAGAGATTCTGCAATGTGTTCGCTTTCTGCCATCTTCAGGTTTTTTTTTTCTCCGCGTTGCTGGCTCGGGCTCTCAGCCTTGAACACGGAGCCCGATGAAGAATTCACCTTGGTGATGATGTGAGCGAATTGCGCCATCAGCAGTGATCTCCATTGGCCACCCAATCCAAGCTGTCGGCCGAGCTATGCAATTCTCGAATGGAGTCGGCCGACAAGTGCGGGCGAGAAGGGAGTCAACTGAGGAGGGCAAAATCGAATAAACAACGAGTAATATAAGGCAAGTCAAGAATATCAGGATCACAAAAATACACAATGAAATTCTTTGAGGAGTCGGGGCCTGGTGATCTGAACACGGGGAACCGCCTAATAACGGAACTAGCTCTCCGTTCAGGTCCCCAAGTTCGAACCATTTTTTAAGCTTGGAAACGCGCCCCGCCGACGGGATCTAGTGCGAAGCGCAGTAGAGGATCAAGGACGCATCTGGCAGGCGGTGGGAAGATTGCGTGATCAGGGAAGAAGATGGAGGGGTAACATGGAAGGCCATCGAGGGGCATTGAAGCATCTCAGGGTCCTCTTAATAATATTTATTTATCAGGGCAGCCTCTCTTCCATCTTTCCCTCTCCCTCTCCTGCTCTAATCCTGCCCGTCCCAGTCCACTGTCATCAACCCTCATACTTCCATATATACCCATTATCTGGATATACCATCACAATGGCTGAGGAACGCGTTGCTCCGTGAGTAACTCTGTCTTGACTTCCCTCCTAAGCATGTCCACTCATCATGTATTTGCCTCCAGCCTCCGTCTCGGCTCTACTGCCCCCAACTTCGAGACCGACACCTCCAACGGTCCTATCAAGTTTCACGATTACATCGGCAACAGCTGGGCTATCCTCTTCTCTCACCCTGTGAGTTAGCATGCGACATCCGAGCGTCTCCGAAAATGCCATCAATTAACTATAAGAAGCATGCGCTGACAATGCATTGATTAGGATGACTTCACTCCCATTTGCACCACTGAGCTCGGTGCTTTCGCCAAGCTCGAGCCCGAGTTTGCTGCTCGTGGCGTCAAGCTGATTGGCCTCGTAAGTAAAGGCCTTGATCGTGAAACTGTCACCATATCCTGACCACATATAGAGCGCCAACGGCACCGATTCCCACAAGGCCTGGATCAAGGACATTGATGAGGTTACTGGCTCCAAGCTCACCTTCCCCATCATCTCCGACCCCGAGCGCAAGATTGCCCACCAGTTCGACATGGTTGACTACCAGGACACCACCAATGTCGACTCCAAGGGTGTGTATCCCTCTTAAAGCATGCCAAATATAGCTCGTCTCTAACGATATTCGCACAGGCATGGCTCTGACCATCCGTTCCGTCTTTATCATTGATCCCGCCAAGAAGATCCGACTTATCATGACCTACCCTGCTTCCACCGGCCGGAACACCGCTGAGGTTCTCCGCGTCATCGATGCTCTCCAGACCACGGAAAAGCACGGCGTTACCACCCCAATTAACTGGCTCCCTGGTGATGACGTTGTCATTCCTCCTCCCGTCTCCACCGAGGATGCTCAGAAGAAGTTCGGCGACATCCGCGTTGTCAAGCCGTAAGTTAATTCGAGCTGAGGATGCTTGGAACCTTAACTAATCGTGTTTGTACAGTTACCTGCGCTTCACCAACCTCAAGAAGGAGTAAATAGCTTTTCGGGTGGTAAACTCTAACCCTGTAATTGTCACTGGATGACTGCTCCAGGGAGCAGCAAAAGGCAATGAGATCTATGTCAGGATTTCGTTAATATTGATACCTTATGATACAATGAACACATATCACACCCTTTTCTGAATATTGGGCCCCTCACTAATACCCCGGAATCGTGCATTTTAGCGCACAATAATATGTAACTTATGACCAAGTCTAGGCCAGCCGTAATCAATATCATTATGGCGTGTTTGAGCGAATTCCAGCAAGAAAGCGAGCCAGGAGACAGACTCGTCACCTTGCATGAAGCCGTCGGGAAACTGCTGCGGGCATTATGCAATATCAAAACAGGGTAGAGAATTTAGGCCAGGACTGTTCTCCGATTGCTCAGTATAAAGAATACCCCGCCTCAAAATTCCACATTAATTCGTGCTATTATTGTCGTCTCGTCAATGGTTCCTGGCAGGCGAACATCCTTCCTTCCCCGACTTCTTCCCTCTTTTTTTTCGTATGCCTTCAGTACCTTATTCATCTAGGTATAGCGTAAGACTTTTGCCCGACTTGCTCAAAGCGTTCGACCACGGTTCTCTGTCAATGCTTTGACCCCACCGAAGGGCGTTAATCCAACGGCTGTTCCCAGTAAGAAGATACGTATGTATTGTGAAGAAAACGTGGCTATTAAGTAGGTCAATTTCATTAGATTTGAGATTGCAAGCGATCGTTTTCTTTTTTGACTGAGCAGGCGTTTTAAGCCTCACCTGTCAGAAAGATTTGACTTCAATATTGAGGCCATCGTCTAACGGCCAGCTTCTCCACAGTTGCCAAAAAAGGCCTCCTCGCGACGAGTCAGGCTGTCAGACATCCACTGTCCACACGAACCACCACCGCAAGTCCGCGACCGCCTTGAAGAAGGATCCGCACTGGTACGACAAACATTATTACTGGCGCTGTCTCTCGCCTTCTCCTGTTGCTTTGGCTATCTTCTGCTGATTCGGTGTGGCAGGTCAGAGGACACTACTACTATCTCCCACCGGCGATTACCCGCGCACCTTGACATTCCGACAATCAAACAGGCAGCAGAGCCACAATCTTACGAACCCCCTCCTTGACCACCTCATGAGTCGCGATCCGCCGATCTAGCCGTCTTGCGAGCTTTCGCCAGCATCCCTCGGAAACGAATAGTTACAATCTGTCATAACGGTGGGGAAAGCCACGCTGATTGCTCTCGTCCTCCCGCCCGCCCGCCCCTGACCCGGCCAAATCGCGTGCTACGAGACGAACGTCGGATACTGGTGTGAAATTTCTTTACATTGATTTGGCTTTGTGGAATCCATCTCGTGTTCGGTTGTGCCCCAGCTGCAGCCTTGTCCGTTCCTGCTTACGACGCTCATGCTACCCTGTAGCTTCGAGATTTTTCTAGCGCCGCGCACGGAGATAAGCTGTTAGAACGAGCTCGGGGGGGGCCGACTCATATATTTGCGCGCGAAAATCTCCTCATTGTCCCCTTGCCTGTCTTGAATACAAATCAGTTGAAGAGGGATATCAGCGATAGGTGATAACGGCCTCGAGGGTCTTCTCGCTTCCACGATGATGTCTAGAAGCCAGTCAAGTCTAGGTCTTCTGGATTCTTCTAGAGACGAACACCCTCCGTCGGGAATTTCTCCCGGAGCCCACGCCGTGAATTCGTCTTCAAACCCTGTCAATCTATCGGGTCTTGTGTGCAATGTTCGACGCACTTCTGGCCGCGAGCCTCCCGCTCTTGTTGGAGCGACAACAACTATCCTGGGCGACAAACTCTACGTCTTCGGGGGTCGTATCCTCTCCAAAACCCGCCCCCATTTGACGTCGGACATATTCGAGCTGGACTTGATCCGGCGTCATTGGTCGAGGGTAGAAGCGACTGGCGATATTCCCCGCCCGCGATATTTCCACAGCGTCTGTGCACTCGGTGACAACAAATTGGTATGCTATGGTGGCATGTCGCCTATTACGAACTCTTCCCAGGACGCTACGAACAACGGCTCAGCTGGTCATGAGCCCCAACCGGAAGTGGTTGTCATGTCAGATATCCACATTTTCGATGTTCCGACCCGTACCTGGACTCGCGTCAACACCCATGACTCTCCTCAAGGGCGATATGCTCACTGTGCGACTATAATACCATCCAGTGCTTATTTCACATCCGCGACCGCTCCACTCTCTGCGATTCACCATAATCCCGCATCCGCAAACCCTCATCAAGGCTCAATCGGTGTGGATATCGATGGCTTTGGCGGAGCGGAAATGGTAGTGGTGGGTGGTCAGGACAGCACCAACCACTATATTGAGCAGATTAGCGTTTTCAACTTACGGAGTCTGAAATGGACGAACACAAGTCCTTTGGGAAGGAGTTGCGGTGCATATCGCAGTGTCGCTGCTCCTCTGACTGGTATGACCGTATCAGACATAGGCTCTGCGTCTACGGAGGGAGATACACAGGAGACCATAGAGGGCTCGGGAGCTACAGGCTGTCCGATGCTGATTTACTCCAACTACAATTTCCTAGACGTCAAACTTGAGCTTCAGCTACGCCTACCAGATGGTCGTTTAATCGAAAAGGCTATGCCGAGCCAGGCGTCCCCTCCGGGCCTGCGGTTTCCCAATGGAGGTGTCATTAACGGACATTTTGTTGTGAGCGGCACTTACCTTACTTCATCCAAACAAGAGTACGCACTGTGGGCGCTCGATTTGAAGAGCCTCACCTGGGGTCGCATTGATGCGGGCGGGTCTGTATTTGGACAAGGTAGCTGGAACCGCGGTGTTCTATGGGCAAGGAGGAATACTTTTGTCATTCTTGGGCATCGAAAACGCAATCTCGTGGATGACTACAACCACCGTCGCATCAACTTTACTCATCTATGTATGGTGGAGCTCGAAGCCTTTGGACTCTACAATAACCCGTGCAGGATGTCTCCAACCTCAGGGTACATTTCACACAGTGCTCCTTCCGTCCCTGCCTCTTTCTGTCACAAGTTATCTCAGCTCACTTCGGGTGGACGGCCGTTCTCGGCGGCCTCCGGTGAACTGGGGCGGCTCGCACAGGCAATCCCCGAAATGGCTGATATGGAACTTCAAGCCGTTGGAGGAGAACGTATTCCAGTCAACTCGCGAATACTAAGTCGCAGGTGGGGGCCATATTTCATTCAACTCCTTCGCGAATCGTCGGATACAACATCAGATGTGGCGACACTGCGACCCGCTTTAGCACCATATCCAAGTCGTAATTCAAGCATCACGATAACACCGTCATTGGATCATGGCAGCACCTACTCCAACGCCACAACTCTTGCCAGCAACAACCATAACCCTTCCAAATCCCTGCTAGCAAACCTCGAACTACCTTCCGCCCACAGTCTACCCCCAACATCCCGACCTCGCGTTCTCTACCTACCACACACGGTGCTCACCCTTCAAGTCCTCGTCTACTATCTTTATTCCTCCTCCCTTCCCCCTGTCGGATCTCCCCTCTGCACCCCTCAGATCCTCTGCTCCCTTCTTCAACTCGCACGTCCATATCAAGTCGACGGCCTACTCGAAGCCATCGTCGAACGCCTCCACCAAATCCTTGACGGCCGCAATGCAGCCGCCGTCTTCAATGCCGCAGCTATGGCCGCCGGCGGCGGCCGCGGCACAGGATTCATCAGCGGCCCCGGCGGCACACTCGAGGCCCTCAACGGCGTACACGCTGCCGACGAACTTGCAAACTCCACTGCCTCCCTCGCCCTCCACGACAGTCGCCTGAACTCGGACTCTTCCGACACCGAACACGGACCGAACTCCTCCATATCAGTCGCCAGCAGCAGTAGCGTCGGCGGCGCATCCACAGGATCCCGCGGCGTACCGCTCCGTATCAATACGAATGTCTTCAATCGCCGGCACCGGCGAAACGACCGCGATGATTCAACCAGCAACGCGAGCACTTCTTCCACGTCTGCAACAAGCTTCGATCACTCCGATTCAGAGCCCCTTTCCGCGGACCCATCGCGAGCTACTCGTCGCCGCCGCGGAACACACGGCGACCGCGAAGTCTGGACCGGCGACCTAAGCAGCGTCATTGGGCTACAGAAACGGGGGCTCCGGGGGCTCATGGAGGGTCGGCGGTTGCGGGAGCGCAGCGCGAAGCCGTCTAGCTCAGGCCAGGTATCTACAGCGACGATTTCTGTTGATCCGCCTCTTGCACAATAAGGCAGTCCCTCGTCCTTCCGGCCATCCATGCTCATAGCATATCCCTCATTCATCACCCATATACCGATAAATGAATATTTACTCTACCTGGGTGCCTTGTGGCCTTTTGCCTGTTCTACCCCCGAGTTATTGTTCTGGTATCATTGAAAAACTCACCTGGGACATGACACCATTATCAAATCAGTAGTTAGCCGAATGTTGTTGGATTATTGAATATTCCCACATTGTTATAGAGAATCTACCTATTCCTAATCCTGCACCTCTGAATTTAGCACTCCCTTGCGATTGATTTTGACATACTCAGGTGCCCAGTACTCTGTTCAACTAGTCTATGGCAGACAATCGAGAAAACAAATCGTAATTACTATGCAGAGTCATAGATCATTAATCATCCGTTGGTTCACTTGTTCAACAACCCCTTTCAGCCACTCCACACCATGAAATTTCATCATTAAGACATGGGACCAAAATCGAACGCTATATACCTCCCTCATTTGCGTGATAGTAGCCCGATTAAAAAATTTTCCTCCGGGAAAGGTTGCGCGGACTTGCCAAAACCCACGCCTCCCATAAGGGTATTTGCCTATGCCCGACACTTATTCCGTTGTCTCCCAGCACGTCCGCAGAATACTCTCTGAGGGTTTCTAGGTCATAAACGGACGAGTTGCGCGTATGTCCATGGGAGCCGAACGGGAAAAAATCCGAGTCAAGCACCGCTTTAGGTGAATTAGACGTGGAATTATGGTTGACAAGAACGGAAAGAGGGAGGGGAGGGTGGTGAAACCCGGCTGAACCGCTACCATGACCGTTGCCGTTCCCGTTTCCAATGCCACTGGTGTCATGGCCGTTACCATGGCCATTGGCGCCGTTTGAGGCGGACGGACCGTCCAAATAGGAAGCGTAGTTGATCCCACCCAGGTCAATTCGTTCTATTTCATCCATTTCGTCGTGCAGGATAGATAACACGTCTCGCCAGAGGCTTCCATCGCGGAGGTAGATGTTGACTAGGCGAATATCGCGGAGTTGACGGTGATGCCGGCGGAGAAGAGCTATGATTTCTTCGGAGTCTAGATACCACCCTCTGATACTCAGAGTGCGAAGCCTTTTCCATTGGGTGCGATGGAATATTTGGTCAAGCGGCAGATCCAAAGGAACAGGGGTTTCGAAACCAAGATGTATAACGGTGAGATTCTTCGAGGCGAGAAAGAAGTCGTGAAAGACGTCTGAGAGGGCATCCATATGGCTTGTCATGTCGAAATTGGAGTGAAACGTAACTTCAAGGCAGGATAGTCGCGCCCCGAGAGCAGAGAGCGTGGCGGATGGGGTCTGCACTAGCCTTCCTGTCGCCTCGGGACTGATTTGCGCTCCAACGAAACGGACAGAAGTACAATTTGATGCGAGAAGAGATATGCCTAGATTCGTCACTGCTCGGGTACAAGCAGACTCCCAATCGAGCTTCAGCGTTTCTTCCAGCGAAACTTCATGTATCTGGTCCAGTAACCGCTCATCGTCTTTGTCCTGAACCCGAAGGAGCTTAACCTGTTGAAGGGATGAAAATGCCCCGATTGCTTTGAGAAGCATCTCCTTGTCATAGTTCCCCTCTATTATGCGGGTCTGGTCTTGTAGTCTGTCTTTGTTTGTCTGAAAAATTTCCGGATCGACGCCGTCGAAGAATTGCGACCACCCTATACTCCAATGTTAGCTAACTTGAGCTCCTTCAGCATAATCGCAGTAGGAACTGCTTATTCAAGAGACGATTACCGCTTCCTTGGTAGAAGGGTCGCACCATGTACGTGAAATACTTGACATGAGAGGCCAGCTTCATGTGCAGAAGCTCCTCCAACCTCTGGAAACCCTTTCGCTCGAACCGGAGGTCGAAGCGAGCAAATTTCCTCGGTGTACTGATTCGGAGGAACCGTTTGCAAACAAGTCGAAATTGGTTCAGGTCGGTGTTCTCACTGCGAACATGAGGCGGGCGCCCATTAAGTCGGGGCGAGGGGTCGTGTAGATTGACTGGCGATGAGGTGTTGGACAATTGGTCCGTGCCGAGAAGGAAGTCGAGGATCTCAATGATTAGCTCGTCTGCTAGGTCTTCGATGCATCGCTGGATTTTCGTCATGGTTTTCGCACAGCGTGGGAGCCGCGTGTCCGGCCACTTGCGCCCCTCGCAACCACATGGAAATCAAGGCGACAATATAGGGAATTGTAAGAGAAAGAGTCCGCGCGACTCCCGAGACTTTCAGGTGTAGAGGGTAACAATTCAGGGGCAAGCTGGGATAGAAGTAAGAGAAGCCTGAAAGTGGAATAAGCAAAGAACGCACGGCAGATTGCAGACCATTAGCCGTAGGAAGAGCAGCCAAAGTAGCAAGGCAGGACGAGAAGTAGAAAGTAGAAAGTAAAAAGCAAACAAGATGGTGCGGGAGTGAAAAAGGAGACAAGGAAGTCGACAGGTTCGCGTCTTTAAATTATATATTAAAGAAATGATGCATCTTGCCCGCCGCCCTGTTTCCCAGTGTATCTTTGATTCTTTCCTTATTCTGGCCTCAAGGGTGATAGCCTGTGCTGTATCAAGTGTAGTAGAGCCGAATAATAGGCGGCGGGCCACAGACACAGCGCTTGCAGCACATCGACATGTCTGACGAAATCTCGCAAGTCCCACATCCATCGACTAGGTTGACGAGGGTCTCCAGCATTATCTAAAATCTAGTGACCTCGACAGCGAGTCGTCTGGGCCAACCGAAGCACGAACATTGGACGAACGCTGGCACACGCAAGTCACATGATTGAATATGCATGCGGTTATCCAGCGCGAACCTGCAGAAGGTGGAAAGGGAGCAGAAGGATTGGAAGAGAGGGCGAGAGGCTGCCGGGGGTGGTGGATGGTGGAGGCATTGAGGACGTGGACTAGTGGACGAGAGAGGAGACGACCGAGCCCTGGAGTTGCAGGGCGGGGAAAGCCAGTGAGCGACAGAGCGTCACGGAGCAGCACTTGGGAGCAAAGGATTCGAAGAGAGGTTACGACCAGACAGCAAGATAGCTGCAGGTGCAGGAACCCCGCCGGCGGAAGCGAATCACCAGCTCCTGTAGCTGGGAGTCCTGGGTTAGTTCTGTGACTGCACAGGCTAGAGAGACAGGACTCACCTCCATACTATCTCCAGCCCCTGGCTTCGACGAGACTAGGGGCTTGTGGAACAGACACGGGAATCACCACTCCAGCACCGTGCAGAACCCGATCGAATCCTGCGGTACAATTCCATTATTTTTTTTTTTTTTTTTTTTCGAAATCTGACGGGGTCGAGAGCAAGGTCAATTTTGAGCGAGCGTCGCGTGGGCAGCGGCGGAGAGGCAAGTGACAGGCTGAAGGCTAAAGGCGCCTCCCCAAACGCCGGCGACAAAGCAGAACATCCTTTCCTTCTGCGTTCGCGGTGCCTTCTCTACCAACGGTTCTCCCCCACCTCCACCTGCATGCGACTCTCGAAAAATTATTAACTGAAACGCGTACGTATACACTCTGCTTTATCGCATCTCGTGTGGTTTCAAAATCCGACTTCACTATATACATACACTACCATTCATACACTGTTGCGGTATTCGCATCATGCCCATCCGTCGGCCTAGATCATGGCTAGCTCCATTCGCCGTCGTCTGATATCCGTGCTGCTGATCTTGGATGCAAAGTCCTCGACCTCTTCTGCAGCCACCTCGCCCGAATGGATCACGTCTACTTCGAAGACCTCCAGCTGCTTCCACCCCCGTTTGGCTCGCTCCTGGTTGACAGCGGCACCACCCGAGCGAGTCTCTTTAGAAACGACCAGGGCGCTTAGGTCCTCCTCGGTAATGGTTGGTCCATACGGGTCCAGTATTTGCACCAGTCGCAAGGTTATCCCAGGTCGAATTTTCATCACCATAGCCCTCCCGTTGGGCCCAGGTTTATAGATCTGCTCGACGTGCGATGCGCTCGTTTCGGGAGGCCCAAAGTCCATAATCGAGGTCAAGAAAGCCCCTGTGCTCCTACACCTTTCCTCCCAGCTCTCCAAAAACTGGGCATACTTTTTGTTTTTCAACATGTCATCACCTGTCACACCAACTGTGATGGTCCTCTCCTGGCCGGCATAACCGGGTCCTGCCGGCTGTAAGACTAATGCGGTCGCCGTAAGTAACAATTTGTGCCCGATATGAAAGTGATCAAAGGTGCCTCCTAAGATAACTGAATGATGCAAGACGGGCTCATATACCTCTCCGAGTGCTACCAGTGATTCGCCCGGCGTCCATTGAGCTGTTCCCGCCACCGGTTGGGGAGTTCCACCATTTGGGGCTTTCGTCGAAGTATAGAATTTATCGAATGCTGTCGCAAGATCCCGGCCTACAGGAGTATCGGGGTAGAAGATGAAATCCCACACGCGCGCCGAACTCGCCAGCGTCTTCACATCAACCACAGGACCATTGGATCCCGCCATGACAGAGCTTTTAGATAGCGATTCCGAGTCTCGTACCGAATCGAAATCTAACAATATCACCCGTGAATCGATGCCTCCGGGTGCTTCCATTTCAATATTGCGCTCAATTGAAACCGCCCCAACCAGCCTGTAGGCGTGCTCCAAGATGCGCTGGAGGCTTGTAAAAGCTCTCGATGGGGGCTGACATGACGCGGATTGGAGACCAGGCAGCGACAGAGCAATGTCTAGTGACGCAATTCGATTTGATCCATTGAGACTTTTAAGAAGGATGCTGAATGCCGCTGATAAGGCTGGCTCGTAGACACCACGGAATTTTTCAAAAGAGACAGATGGTGGTGGAGGCAGCAAGAGTAAGGCTGACGGCGGGGATATGCGATCGGATGCCATCGCGGGGAACTGAAAAGGAGGGGAAAGGTCACCACCGATAACGACTACTGGTATGGCACGAGTATCGAGGAGCAAAAACCATGAACAGTAGGTGAAGAAACGAAGATGGTCATAGAACTATCACGGACAGAGGGCCAGATGAAGCATTGAGAGGAGAAAGATAATCGAAAGGCCGGATATAAGAACAAAGTCGCATCGACGACAAAAGCAACCGAGGCCGCGGTTCAGAATCCGGTGCTCTTTGCGACGGTAAAGCTGTAAGATACGGAATACCCGCATCGCGACGGGAGAGATGAGTCAGCATCACGGGACTCCAAGTCGGGCGGAGGTCAATGACCTGGAGGCTGGATCTGCCCAAGATACTGGCTGTTTCTCTCATGGGAGCTGTTCCCGTCCCTCGTCTGCTCCTGTTCAATGCGCTGCATTGCCATATAAGCTCCCTCGGCTCTCTCTTGGGCACCGAAATGCGTTGAGCCCTCTCAGTCGTTCTTTTGGCATGCATCACACCCCGCCCTTTCTTGGTGTCTGGAGCTTCTGTCATCTTCCGCTTGCCCTTGATAACAGGAAGAAGACGCCGCCCAATTGTCCTCACTCTGGCTAGGACGTCTGTCTGCGATCTCTCAAAGCATAGCGCCAAGGTTACGCTGCAAATCTCCAGCTGCTGCGCAGCGGTCCAGCGTGTCCTCTCGCATACCTTGCTCCTTTCCTCCTCGGTGCCGCCATGTCAAATCCCGCGCAGCCTTTTGACCCTCGACGGGCGACTGTCTATGGACGGCAACCGGAAGAGCTTCATATTCCGTCAGGAAATCCGGCGCCTGGCGCTCTCCCACGACATTCGATGTCCCACGAATACCCAACGAGTCCAGACACCCATCTTCCTTCCATCAACATTCAGCCTTCGGGCTCCCAGCCTAACCAATATGGAGGCGGAAACGGTGGTTTACCTGGAGCTACTTTACCCGGCGCCCTTCAACCAGGGAATGCAGCGAATCGTCCACCAGCAGTTTCGGTGAATACGGCTCCATCTATACTTCCCACGCTACCTCAACTGACCACACAATTGCAACATCAACCTCAGCCCCAGCCCCAGCCCCAGCCTCCGTCAACGACGCCGCGGTCCGGCATGAACTCCCATGGGCACTCTAGATCTAGCCCGGCAGGATTCGAGCAGCAGAAATATAGGCATCCTGGATCATCCCCTGGTGCCGGATATCAACCGCCAACCCCTCAGGGCGCGAAGTATTCACCCCTAGGATTGGCAGACATTCGGTCCCCAGGGGATCTATTAAGCGATCCTATTGCAAGTGCAGGTGCATCGGCCTCTAATAACACCGAGAACCAGGTCCCCACCAACAGCAATTACATCACCCCTTGGCCCATCTATGCTGTTGACTGGTGTAAGTGGCCAGTCACGGGAAATACAGGCTCCTTCGGCGGGAAGATTGCCCTAGGAAGCTATCTAGAAGACCACCACAACTATGTAAGCAACTTGCTTAATTCTCTTGACCGGCTTTTCTGCTTGCTGACATTCAATAATCAGATACAAATTCTTGATACCCACCTTGCGCATCCCGATCCTGATACGTCTGATGCCACTTCTGGAGAGGTGAAACTGGAATACGTAAAGACAGCTGAAGCTACCCATTCGTATCCAGTTACACGAATTCTTTGGGAACCTCCATCATCCCAGAAGCAGTCTACGGACCTCTTAGCCACCTCCGGAGATCATCTCCGATTATGGTCTCTGCCGAACTCCCAGTCTCCACACGTCACGAACTCTATCACGCGACCAGCAAACCAAAGGGATGCACCGCCCGTGAAACTCTCACCCTTGGCTTTGCTCTCGAACTCCAAATCTCCTGAGCATACCGCTCCGATCACTTCATTAGACTGGAACACAATCTCCCCGAGTTTGATAATCACTTCCAGTATCGACACAACTTGCACCATCTGGGACATCCCCACATTGACAGCGAAGACTCAGCTTATCGCACACGACAAAGAAGTATACGATGTACGCTTTTGCGCGAACAGTGTTGATGTGTTCGTCAGTTGTGGTGCCGACGGCAGTGTCCGGATGTTTGATCTGCGCAGCCTGGAACACAGCACTATCATATATGAGCCAACAGAAAAGAACGAGAAATGTAAGCCCCTTGTTTATCACGATATCTACACAACGCTGACTTCAATGGCTGTTAGTAATGAGCCCAGGAAATGGCAGCCCCTCGGCCCCAGCTTCCGCCTGGCCTCCACCACTATTGCGCATCTCCGGTAAGCCAGCTTAAAATACCCAGCCGTCAAGTTCCATACTTATAGTCATAGCTTCACCTCACGATGCTCACCTACTCGCCACCTTTTCGCAAGATTCGAATATAGTCCGAGTCTTAGATGTCCGTCAGCCTGGCCAAGCACTCCTGGAGCTCAAGGGCCACTCCGCCTCTCTTAATTCCGTTGAATGGTCTCCAAACCGACGTGGTGTCCTTGCCTCTGGCGCAGACGACTGCCTTGTCCTCCTCTGGGACCTCATCAACCAACACAACTCCACTCCGGTCATACCAACCGCGCATACCCCAGGTACGCCCTCCACAACCACTGAACGCGGGCCAGCAGCCGCATGGCAATGCGACTACGAAATTTCCAACATTAGCTGGTCACCACAGGGGGGAACCACAAGCGCCGGCCATCCACGCGACTGGCTTGGCGTCTGCGGCGGACGAGGAGTTTGGGGAGTTGCGTTATAAACAGCAAGGGAAAAGTTGCTTGGTATCCACTAGACATGCGCAAACTGTTTGCTAATCTTCCTTCTTCCTCTTCTTTGCTTCTTCTATTCGCCTTACCTCCAGATATGGTGCCTGTCTTGTGCCTTTGATCTTGATCTTGATTTCTCTTTTTCCTTCCCCTACCCCGTGAGATTGACGGGCTAGCGACCTGGTCTTGTCAACCCCGAATTTACATATCTTTATAAGCGTCTTGGGTTGCTCTTGGTACGAGTACATGAATGAATGATTGCATCAAAGACATTCTAGGTATAATATATCTGGACAAAAGCTGGTTACGTGCCTACCAAATTCAACAGCTCCAATGGTAAAAATGTAGACCAAAAAAAATCCATGTCTGAGAAAAAAGAAGAAAAAGGAATAAGAACAGATGTATCCCAACTAAATATACGCCCGCTAAAGCCATTTACAGTTTTGATCTCCTGAGCTGGAGATATCTCAAAGACAAACATAGTGCAGAATAACCATGAGACATGTGCACTGCACTCATCGAGTTGATGCCAATTCACAAATATAAATAAGCCGGTCAGACCTAAGTTAGGTCAATCATTCAATGAGCCAATGAACTTCCCTTGTGCGTCTTCTCCCTTGCACTCCCGCCGGTTCTAGCCAGTACCTTCCCTTCAATCCACCTGGCCAAACTCACGCTCGGAATATCAACCAGTCGCCAGAAGAGATCACCTGCCCAAAGTGAAATAGGAAGACAAATTGCCCATCCAATGAAGAAACCTAGGCAGTATTGGAAGTCCGTTTCTTTCCCGGTAATCCTCCAGATATTTGGCATGAGCGAGTAGCCCAATGAGTGGAGGATGGGTCCGTGAACGATGTAGAAGGCGAAAGATATTTTACCGAGATACTGAGATACGGGGTTGACGAAGAGCTTTTGGACATCCTTTGAGTGGTTTATGCTGTAGACGATCATGATTGCGCCAAGGGTTTGAGGAAAGCGGTGGGGCTCCGGGTATGTTTTAGGTGTTATGTGCCAAGTCCACATGAAGAACGGTGTGAATTTATAGCCGGTGTTAGGAGTCGAGCCGAGATACAGTCCAAGGATGAGAAGGGCGATCCAGCGCTTGGGGCTTGATAGGCGAAATGATTGTTGGGGTCTAGATACTGAAGGAGCGGGATGGGAGCTCCAACCCTGTTTTTCTTTCAACTCTTCTTCCTCAGACACCGGTTTCTCCCAAAGGCCCTGGATGAGATCGGCTTCGGCCATGAGCATGCCAGACAAAAACAGGACAACGTCCCATCGCCCGTAGCGCATGCAGAACCAGACCAGAATGCTGACCAGAGAGATGCGCACCGCCGTCTTTACGCGGGAGGTAGCGAGTATAGTAAGAAAAAGAACAATAGAGCTGCGAAATTCAACGGGGATGGTCCACAAATGCGGATTATAGTTGTTGTAGTAGAGGGCCCAATCGAAAGGATCCATCAGTCGCGCAATTGTTGCATACCAATCCCACAACTGTTTGACGAGTGACTTGGCCATGATCGGCGGGTGTTGCTCGTTGGTACCTCTGATCGTGTGTCCCTCGAAAAGAACTTTTTGAGAGTAGTTGTACGCACCTATTCGTACGGCAACCAGGACCAGCAGGATGCCAACAATAGAAGGGACGTATAACCGGAGGCCGCGTCGAAATGTTGACGACGCCAATGTAACAAACGTCTCTTCCCAGGAGCGGCTGCGGATTAATTTGAGAGGTTTATACGAAAGCACATATCCAGATATCACGAAGAAAATGGCCACCATTATATGGCCGGAGACAAGGACGTGGATGATTGGCAGTTGGTAGAGATAAAAATTGTCATTGTTGAATCCCCAACCAACAGCAACCTTCCATGTATAGGTGAAAAGGAAATGGAAGTTGAAGACCAGCAAGCAAGCCCATCCCCGCAATCCATCGAGCGCAGCGATCGCATGAAGTTTCGTCTGAGGAGGCGGCTGACCACCGACCAAGTGCTGTAGATAGCTGGGGGTGATGACGATCCCCAACTTTGTGAACCAATCTTCTAGATAATCCTGCCAGTTCTCGGAGAAGTGTTCAATAAGGGGCGAGAGCTTAGACGGGTCGGAAACAATATCTGAAGCAGATAAACCTCCAAAGCCGGACCAGGGAAGAGCGCGACTTTGTGATTCGGATTCAAGGCCAGATTCGACGTCATTGAGAGGGACGTTGTGGACCACCGGGGACAACTGGCGGTCGTTCTGGGCGCTCATTTCGCCGGGAATTGGGGGGATAGAGACAGACGTAGAGCCTCCTTCCCGCACAGCGGTGCTATTTGAGTGTGTAGAATTATATGTATGTGCTGCGAATGGTGGAGTCGGGAATGTGCAACGAGGGGAGCTGATATGGGTCCGGGACTCGTCATCAGCGAGCGCTTGTCGCAGTGGCAGAACCAAGCGTTCTACGGAAGCTTTAATGGTGCATAGTTATCCCATCAAGCGCGATCCATAGAGCTATTAGACATGCGAGCGTCGTCTTGGGCCAGAGAAGAGGTAAAACGATGTGCGAGAAGCAGAGGGCGAAGAGGTTAAGGCCAAATGGCGACTGTCGATCCGGAGTATTTCAGGCGGTTCAATGTTTCACCATTGAGGTCGATCTTCTGGGAGGGACGCCGATGGTTCAGTATATATTACAGAGTAGTTTCACGACGAATTCATCCTTCTCATTTGCAGAAATTTATCCTTTATATTGTAAACTTGAGATCTGGACCCTTCGATGACATGTGACATTGCTGCCAAAGTTATTTGACACCAGATGGGCAGGCACAGGCGGCCACCTGCATGGGCAAAGAGAGCGGTGAGCAGTGAGCAGTCTGTATCACATGACTCGGTACAACTACTGCCTGGCAGAAAAAATTCAAGTCTCAAAACGGAAGCAGCTTCAAATGTTGGGTTGGGACGCGGGCAGCTTCGTCCGTCAAAGACAAGTTGTCCTCATTTCTCTGTAAAGCGATGCCAAAATACTTCAACCTGAGCCGTACCTACCTGAATATCTAGTGATGAGCGAGCATAGATATATGACTTCGATTTCTGTACCTTGCGTAGCAACGAAACAGTAAGCTTTGTACAATAGGTCTTATCGATCTGGTATGAAGAGAGGTTGCTGAATGCAACATCATTGTCTCTATCATGAAAGAAAACACATTGTCTGCAAGCTAGGCAACCTGATCTCGCTTACAACTGAACATCCGCCAACTCACCTTGCACTATCTAACCTGCAGCTTCATCATTGATCTTCCTTTCTTTTTCCTTTTCTCCGTTGTGAATCGCCCGCCTTCAGCTTCACCTCATCTCAGGCACCCCTTTCATCCCCTAAATGTCCGCTTCATCAACACCTTCACCCCTTCCTTTTCTCCGTCCTTGATAGGCACCAACTCTCCCATCATCCGCCTTGGGGCGTTGTGGAAGGGGGTGCGTCGTGTTTCTTGCTGTCTCGTGCCAGTTTAGTTATTTTTTTTAAACTCTTCTATGTACTCGAGTCCATCTAGAATTCGTTTGCGGGAAAAAGAAAATCTTCAGGCGCTATGGACTTGCGCACCATTATGAACAGCGATGCTGCAGGCTCTTCGCGTCAACCTCCATCACCTCCATCGCATTGCTCCCCGCCGCCACTCACTCGCAAACCGTCCGAGCCAACCTACCCTTCACACGACCAGCTTCCATCATCGTCGTCATCCTCATATCCGGCCGGCTATCCCAACGGACCACAGCAACCTCCACAACTTCAGCGCGCCCAAACCTCCCCAGACCGAAGCTCCTCCTACGGGTCTTTACAACCGCCCTACCAATATCATCCTACATCTTCGGTGAATACGAGCGCACAACACCAGCGCGGTACCAGTCCGCCTCCCGCGCCTTACGGTCCCTCTACAAGACGCGACTCATTCGCTGCGCCTACGGCCTACAACCATCCACAACATCATCAATCGCAACAGCAATCACCTATTGCTCCCCAGCGCTCGCAGTCTATCCAATCTGTTCTAACTCCTTATTCCTCCTCGTCCCACTCCTATCCCCATCGAGAAAGCCCTCCCGCCGCCGCGCCACAACCATATCCACCGCAGCAGTTTTCTCCCCCGGCACAAGCCTCGCTCCCGGGTACGCCGCGAGGCTCTGTGACCGCCCCATATCACCACTCTACACCGTCATCCGCGCGTCCCCAGTCCTCAGGCCATGACTCCCTTTCCAACCGCGCGTCCAGCCCGTGGGTCGGGCAAGATACCCAGATGTACATGTCGCCGACCGCGGTTTCTCGCCCAGTGCGGCATGATTCAAGGACCTTTGAACAGACGCCGCGCCGGGCCTCGGTCGCGCCCGAAAGGAGGGAGTCCGATGAGAGTGTCAGCCCGAAAACAGCCTTCTCTCCAGGGGTCCGACGCGGTAGCGTGACAGGGCAGAGCGAGCAGGCCGCCTTGGCGCAGCTGCTAGACGACAGGGAAAACGGCGTGGCTGCACAAGGGAATCGGACTTTCGGCCAGAATCCCGTTAGCCATCCCGCGTCAAGCGCATCGCAAATCAATAGCCCCCTTTCGTCCGGGGGGTTCCTCGCAAATGAATCGCCAAAGGCGAGACAAGGGCAGCCGTTAACGCCAAAACCTAAATTTGCAGCTGATTCAGGACCGGCTAATTCAAGCCCCCAACCCCCTAGACCAAAACGAAGACGGTACAATGAGCCGCCGATCTATGCGCAAAGGACAAGCCGCACGAAAGGAAGATGTCCGATGATTCCGCATCGAATACCCCCTGTTCCCAAGCATATCAGAAACACCCCTCAGAACCCCTGGCTGGTACGCCAGCAGGCTGTATCGCACACCACTCCACCACCAACAAAGATCAAAAGAGAGAATTCAGTTGTTAATGGTCTACCGCCTCCTCCAACACCTGCGGCGCAATCGCAACCCTCCGAGACCCCGCAGTTGAAAAGTCTAGGGCCATGGGAGCCATCCATTACTGGATTCATACCGCACGAGGAGATAACTAAGATAGTGTGCGATTTCTTGTTCCAGCACGTCGTTCTCCGGAATGATGCCGCGGCGGGTCCTGCTGGCTCATCAGCCGTAGGTCAAGGCGCTATCATCGAGATCGAAGCGAAGCTCGGCAAGTTGATAGATCTAGATCGTGGGGAGAGGCTCCAACTACCGGTAATGAGCGAAAGCGTCATCGCTCGAGACAATTCTCGCCTTCGAACAAGCTTTGAGAGCAGCATGACATTGGTACGTGGCAGTTCCCTCCCTCATATTCCCCGATAAACTAACTCTCGCTAAGACCCAACACCGAGCGATGAATAATTTCCTTAATGAAGCCGTAAAAGCATCTATGCCACAAGCCAATCCAGGCCGAATCCCCCTCTCATACGCACACAAGAAGGAACGTGACACATTCTACGAAGTCTCCCCCTCTGACCTTCCCCCCATCATTCGCCAGAACCTCAACCCCCGCCACAAACCCCGAGTGCGGGTCACCGTCGATCAACGCACAGGCGAAGTCCTCGCAAAAATCGTCAAATGCCGCGTCGCAGACCTAGACGTTCACAGTCCTCGCACGTGCGTCGACTGGCGCGTCAGCGTCAATCTCGAAATGAACTACGACGGAGAAATTTCCCACCTCTCCCCTGCTGATACGGGCCGTGGCGCCAGTGACCGGAATAAAGACAGAATGAGCTACCGGCACTTGGCTTACCAGATTGATCTGACACAAGTCGCTAGATCTGAGGTACGTTTTCTCTCTCACATAACCCCTTTCTATCAGACGCTTAATATATAACTACTATCACTAGCCCTCTTCAAAAGGCGACTTTGACCACGAACTCGAAATTGAGGTTTCAGCCGCCGAAATCCGCAGGCAAGGCCAACTTGCCATGTCTGGGGATCCGAAGAATCAATACGAAGACCTCGTCAAGGGACTTCTAGATAACATCCGATTACTAGCACGCGCGGTGCCCGCTTGAACAGAAATGCACATCGCCCATTTACTCTTATTCCTTATCAGTCAACCTAGGACCTCCGCTTCCTCACCCCCAATCCATCCGATCCATCCACCTTCCTCACTCGCCTGCGCGGTTTTTTTCTTAGCAGCTTTACCTTCTCGTCTTTCTTGCTTCAGGTCCACGATACCTATCTATAAAGAAAAACCATGGACGGCACGGAGCCGTGGTGAAATCGGAAGAAAATCCAGAAGCAAGCAAGCCACAAGAAAAATTGAGCGGAACAATGAGAGAAAAGAAAGAAGTACAGAGTCAACTTTCACTATTCAGACATGGAGGATTCGATTCCACCCTCCATTCATGTTTTATTATATATCTATACACATTTTACATACATTTATTGATTAGCGAACTGGAGTGAAATGGATGGGAGGCAGAGTGCAGAGTGCAGAGTTTATTTTTCAAAGATTTAGAGTCTGTCTGCCTGTGGTAAACAGTAATAGTAAAGCAGCTCTCGAAATGATTACATTGCCAATGGTAAGTACATTGCATTGCATCTTCATATGTGTGGATCGAATGATAATACATAGTAGTACTAAACAGATAGTGATGATGCCCGGAGGGTGAATAGATAGAGGTAAAAGAGTATCAAAAGAAGCATACGCCAGTTTTATGTTTTAAAATCATTAACCACCCCTTGGAAACCAAAATACACAATCAGGGACTGGGTGTTCCTTCTTCATATCGCGGACCGCCGTCGTCGCCATCGTAGGGGCCAGCTCCCGGCGTCGCAGCGCCCATCGCTGGCGTAGGGGCATCATACGGGCGACTCCCACCATCAAAGTCAGCTGGAGTCGGCGCATCATATGCTCTCCTTGACGGACCACCCGGCGTCGGGGCATTGTATGCTCCAGGAGTCGGTGCAGTGTCAGCCCAGGCTCCTGGGGTGGGTGCTGAAAGTCCAGGTGTTGGGGCAGCGTATGCGCCTGGAGTAGGTGCCGAGTATGTTGCGCCGGGTGTGGGAGCGTCATAGGCCTTGCTGTTGCTGGCCGAGGAGCCACCGGCTGACCAGGCTGGGGTACGGCCACCGGCATTAGCTCCTCCCCAGGCAGGGGTCCTGGAGCCAGCGGCGAAGGCATCGAAGTCGCTGCCACTGGAGCTGCCGCCATATGGTGTCCGGGCTCCCGCATTCCAGGCTGGTGTGCGAGATCCCGCGCCTCCATAGGCTGTGCGACTGCCGTCGTAAGGATTTGATGTTCGCGATCCGTCGGCCTTCCAAGCGGGTGTGCGAGAACCGAGGCCACCACCCCAGGCGGGAGCTAAAATAAGCAGGTTAGAAAATGTCTAAAATCAAAAGTGTAACGTAAGACACTTACTTCTGGATGAAGCGGCCCCACCCCAAGCTGGGGTTCTTGAGGAAGCCATCGGAGTACGACCACCCTGCCAGCCTGACGGCGGAGCGGCCGATCCGCCTTGAGGAACACGCGGGCCTCCTCTACCGCGGGACATGTCAATTGTTTGGCCAGTAATTGGGTCTTTAACGACAAGTAGCTCTTTCGGAATTGTCACGATCTTGTTCTTAGAATGCAGTTCAACCCGCGCTTGGACGTCCGTTGTGTCTTTGACAATACCAACGAGACCCTTGAATGGTCCCTTCCTAACCATGACTGTCTTTCCGATCATTCGATCGCGTCCGAAGCTCCTCGCAGGAGGTGCCATCATGCCACCCGGGGCACCATTCTTCATCAAGGCTGGGTTCATCTTTGTGAGATCAGGGCCTCCCGACCTGCCTCCCTTCGCTGAGACCGTCACAACATTGGTGGTGCGTACAACAATTATACCCGCATTTTCAGCCTGCGCTTTGTTGTGTAGGAAAAGGAATGAGCGGTGGATATGAAGAATTAAACCGTTCCGTTGCTCGCCATATAACTCCTTAACGGTGTCGCCGTGTCTAATCTCAGCTCCGTTCCTATCAGTAGCAACCGCATCCCGACGCGGAGTGATCTTGTCGGTAACTTGAGTAGGAAGAATAGTGCGGATAGAACCATTCTGATCTAGGACTCGCAAAGATTCACGATCTACCTTGACAATGCAAGCAACAGTAGCAGCACTTTTAAACACGTTAGCAAGAGGACACGACAAAGGTAGGGAAGACTAACTCTAGTTGGACAAGATCGTGGACGTCGAACATGCCGAGTTTTCCGTCAACGCCTGTCTCGGCAGACAAACGAAGGTCCTTGCTGAAGACAGTGATCTCCTGCATGCTCATGTCGCTGAGAAGAGTAACCGTGTCGTCTCTGACTTGCACAACCATACCCAACTCATCCTGGTACCTGCTACCACCAATGACTTTGACATGATCACCCTCCCTGAAGCGCTTGCGGAGAGTCTTAACAGGGGCTTCTATCGTTTGGCCAGCAAGCTCGCCTTCCGTCACCAATATAGTCACAATATCTCCACGGGTAGAGCTCGTGCGACCAATAAGACCTTGTTGTTCGCCTTTGAACACTTCTACGGGGTCTCCAGGAAGGTACGATTCTTCTGCCGTCGAGTTCTTTAACGTCTCTGCAAGAGAAGCAAGATCAAGGTTTGAAGTGCCGTTTTCAGAGTCTCGCGCAAACATGGTGACTTCTTCAAGCCTGGGGTTGACGTTCTTGGTAATAAGATGTTGCACTTTCATGTCCTTGATCAAGAATCCTTCGATATAGGTTTCACCCAGGTAGCTCCAGGACTTTCCACCTAGGCCAGACGTAGCAGATAGATATTTGCTGTGTTTCTTCTTGGCCTCGGCTTCACTGAACAAGCGCTGCGGTGGACGAGCGGCTGCAGCGTTCGCAGCAGCTCGCTTTCTCTTGGGATCAACAATGGGAGCGCCGGAGTCCTCGTTCAATCCGTAGTCCAGTCGAGGGACGAGGCGCACAGTAACTGCCAGCCCATTTGTCTCCACCTCCTCTATCTGAGCCAGGTCACCCATGTACTTTCCGCGCTTGATTCGAACCCAGCCACCAGGGTTGAGCTCTTCAGACTTTTGTACTCTGAGTAAGTCCGGCATCTCCCTCACGGGAACCAAGATCATCTTCGTTCGGGGATAAACGTTGGACATGTCCTGAAGAGCATCCATGACGTCGGCCTGTCTCCGCGCTTCAACATAGATGTAACCACTCATCGCACCGCCACGCTCAAAAGCAGAGATGATCTTGATAGGGTTTCGAGAGCCAAGTGGCCGCTCTTCAATGCGTTTCTGGATTGCAAACACAACTTCACGCTCCTTGCCGGCCTTGCAGCGGACACCCCAGATACTAGGGTCATCAACACTGGGAAGTAGAAGCCGCTTGGGGACGACAACAGCGTCGGAAGCTGCGGCGCGGTTGCGTCCGTAACGCTCCTTGAGTAGCTGTGCTTGCTTCTCAGCATCCATGCTTGCCTCCAATTCGCGCTGTCGATCAAGGTCACGGTGTCGACGGTCATCCATCTCAGCCCCGACAGGGAGCGCATCTGCATCATCTGGGTGAAAGTCCGCACCAAACTCTATTTCGTCCTCTTCGTCCTCCCCCTCATCTTCGTCCTCGTCGACACCGGCCTCGACTTCGAGGAAGTTATGAACACCAAGGCCCCTCCTGCGTTTTCGTGCTCGGCCGCCCTGTGGAATGAGACAAAAGGTGTCAGCAACCGTCTCGTGGTCGAGGGAACTAAAGCAAGACACCCACCGAAATAGCATCCTCGTCATCATCATCATCCGCTTCCTCCTCTTCGTCCTCGTCCTCTTCACCGCGGTCATCATCTTCCTCCTCTTCGTCCCCGCCAGCCTCGTTCTCTCCGTCTTCATCATCGCCCCTATCTCGCGTATTATCATCACGTCCACGGTGCCCAGTCTATTACCATCAGCTGAATGCCTTCACAGCGATGCCCGAAAGAATACAAACCTGATTTCGATCTGCCACTTCATTGTCGGAATCCTCTGCAGGTGCGGGGTTGAAATCGTCGTCTTCCTCATCGGACCCAAAATCCTGGTCTATCAGGTTGCGAGACATTCTGGCGAAAGGAGCCTATGTAAGAGGTGTGTTGGCTGTAGGTGCAGGTTGAACAGAGAACGTAGCGGGTAGTGGCGTGGTTTTAAAGGAGAGCGACGAGTGGTGAGTGTGGTTCGAAGGCAGGCCAGGTAGAGAGGAGAATAATAATTGCGACCGATCGGTGCGTAGTCGTCGGTGTTGTCGCAGGGCCTTTGGAGAGCAGGAAGCCAGGCGGTTTTGGGTTCAGGGCTGCGCCAAGTCCGCAATGCCAACGATGTATCGGCACCTGCGAAGCAAGGTTAGATCAAAGTAAAAGTGAGAAGAAGAATAGAGGTAATTGCTCCTGGTAAACAGCGACTAATCACCGAGAAGCCGCTGGAACAAGAGGGGATGTTGCACTCGAGACTTGAAGGCTTTCAGAAGGCAAGTTTCAATGTCAAGGCCCGAGCATTGCGCTTATGGTCTGATTGCGCCGCCGAAGCCCACCCTGTCCTGCCAAAGAAGGGTCTTTTTCTAAAAGCGATTTCTACAACTAGAGCTCAACTTATTTTTACACATGTAAATGACTGCCATGCATTTTTGTGCAGACTTTAAACCTCTTTGATTTGTTACAACATTTTTTTTCGCCAACCCGAACAAACATATGGCCATGCCCATCTATATATCTTGGGAGGCACTCTGCAATTTTATACTCTGTGGAAGAAGCTGAGTGTCCTACGTTAGACACTCAATAACTTCAGAAGCTGATTAAATATTATCCATGAATTCCAGCGTATTGTATTCCCAAAATATAGTACAGCATGCATCCAAGAACTATATAATCTCTATCCCAAGAGAAGAACCAACAAGTTACTATAAAAACCCAATAAATGGAAATGTTCTTTCGTAAACTTATAGCTTCATTCCGAACATTTGGTGCACACGAAGACTCTGACGCATGCTGAGGTCCAGCATGATCTCTTCGCTCCCTCCGGGGATGGCGTACGCGCGAACGTCACGGTACAATCTTTCGACTTTGCCACCTTGACCACCACGGCTGTAACTCAGTCCACCGAAAATCTGACTGGCCTCGCGGGCGCAGTACTCGAAAGTGGTTGTCGACTGGGCTTTCAAGCTGGCAATGGCACCACCGAGCTTGAGCATCGCCTCGGTCTCTTCCATGGACTGGCATTGGAAGATGATGTTCTCGAGCCAGTTGTAACTGGCCTCAATTTGTCGAGCCATATGCGCAAGCTTCATACGGATGACGGGGTGGTTGACAAGCTTCTGACCGAAGGTCTTGCGCTTGTGAGCGTATTTCATAGATTCCTCGTAGCAAACGCGGGAGAAGCGGAGACATTGGATGATGATACCAATACGCTCGTGATTAAAGTTGGTCATGATCACTGAACAACTTTTTTAGCTCGTGCCCAACACAAAATAGAAAGAATGGAAGCATTACTTACCCTTGAAACCCTGATTCTCCTTGCCGATGAGATTCTCGACGGGAACCTTGACATCCTCAAAGGTCACGTATGTGGTGCCACTGCTCCAGACACCCTGGCAATCCATGCGTCTTGTTTGAACACCGCCAGCTTCTCTTTCGATGAGCAGGACACTGATACCATTCATGCCCGGCCCGCCAGTACGGACAGCAGTTGTGAAGTAATCAGACCAGACACCGTTGGTGATCCACTTCTTCTCGCCGTTGACAATGTAATGCTTGCCATCTTCTGACAGCTTGGCCTCGCAAGTGAGGTTGGCGACGTCACTACCAGCATCAGGCTCCGTGATAGCAAGGCAGATGCGCTTGTCACCTGCCAGAATGCCCGGAAGGATGCGATCCACGAGCGCCTTCTTGCCATATTTCACCAATGGAGGGCACCCGATTCCAAATCCACCAATCAAGTTCCAGACGAGACCACCACTACCAGCGCGGGATAACTCATCGGTAAGAAGCATTTCGTGGAAAAGATCCCAGTTCTCAGGGGCGACGGATTGAACCCGGTACGGGGTGTGCTGGACGAGGTACTTGACTCCGAGCAAACCTGCAAGGTATCCACGCTCACCCATCTGCTTGTAGATACGATCAGGAACCTCCTTAGCCTCATCCCATTCGGTCACGTATGGCTCGATCTCGGTCTCAACCCATTTCCGGGCTTCGTCGCGGAGGGCAGCATGGGTCTGGTTGAAGTAGGGGGAGTGGTACTATTTGCGATTAGCAATTGAGAGCTCGGAATTCGGCAAGAGGACGAGAACTTACACCCTGATACCATGATGGGTCTGCGAACGGGATTAAATCCCCGTACGGCTCCTGGGGTTCAGCGGACTTTGCTGCGGCGACATCGACAACCGCTGCTTGAGGCTTCACGGCTTCTTTCTTCGGCGCGGGTGCGGGAGCTTCCACCGCCTTCTTCGTGCCCAGCGATCCAACCTGCAACTTGGACTGGTACTTCTTCAAAATCCCCTCGTTGTGATATTTCCAGAACTGTTTTGAGGCGTCCTTTCCAGCAACTCGTGTGAGAACTAATGAAAGGCGAACAGTTAGTCTCAGCAATTCGGGCGCAATCGGGCGTTTGAAACATACTCTTCTTTCCACCTATCGGCGCATCCACGTTAATATCACATGCAAACTTATGCGCGACGAAGTCGCGCTGCAGAGAACATACCTGGATGCTCGTCTTGAAACTTGGTCAAGTCGTACACATCATCGTCGACGATAATCCAGAGATTATCGGGCTTGTTATGTGATGCCACATCGTCCTTCGTGAATGTCTTTGCCATGATGACGGGGAGAGAGTCTGAAGCAAACAAATCTCGGATTTCAAGCGTGGTGCGGGGGACACAGACTTGGTAGGTATGGGGAAGAACAATCTGGGGTAGGAAAAAAGCTCGAAGGGAGGGAAAGGTGGTTTGATATAGGAAGTAGCCAGGGGAGCAACAAGAATGGTCCACCCACGGAGGGAGATTACTGATCTTGAATCTCACATCCAAAGGTGGATATTTAGTCTCGGACAAAGGGCCTAAAAGAGGTTGGCAGACTGACAGGTGCAGATTGTTGGCGAGCTTCCTCGGTGGTGCATGGCACTACTTGATGCTGGACCTTCTTCACATGTCCGTCTGCTGGGCGGCGACCATAATGATGGCACTGTGACCTAGCCCTGACCGATCTCCTAGCTAGCTGGCGCTTCTTTTTCTTGAGCTGACCATCGCCGGCACTTTTCCTGACAATTGCTTGTGTCGGTACGCCTCGGCCAGCTGATGCTCGTAGGTCATCTTCTCATCTTTGATTGGTCCAGGTTATCTCCTTCTGCGTCATCCTGGCAGCGAAGGCGCTAACTAAAAAGGGAAAATGCCGAGGCAGATTACAGCCACGTGACTTTATGAGGTCAAGAGTCGTCGTCGACCTGTGTCAACCTGACTTTTGGCATGTGAATGTCATTCCTTCGGCTCGTCGCATACTCCGATACTGTTACTCCGTTGGTTCGATGGACTCATATCGCATCACCTACCAGTTGAAGCTAGGCTCTCCGCAACCCTGAAGATCGTAGTTAAGTCTAATACCGGTATCTAGCCGATGAGATTCGCGGCAAAAAGTAACCTCATGCTCCCAACCTGGGGGTCGCCCGATTGGCTCACCTCCATGTGATTTGTTAAAAGTTATCCATACAAGAGGCGGGTAGCCGAAGAAATAGTAAACATTCCAAGATGCTATGCAGTATCTAACTACCGCCCTCACTGGAGACATAGATTTATATTAATCTAGTAATACAGCTCGCTCCGATGGAGCATATCCTCCGCTATCTTCAGTAGTCGCCTTCTCCATCGCTGTTGTAACCGAACTCCTCGGGGACAGGCGCTTCTTCTCCATCCTCGTCCTCATCCACCGCCGTCAGTACTCCTACTGCTGCAGTAGCCCCGGACGTTGAAGTAGACTCGGCCACACCGGTCGAACGCGGGGGTGTCTGCAGACCTGCACCGCTGATGGCGGCTTGTAGGCGCTCCTGCTGGTTCTCTGGGGGAGGAACAGGTTGCCGTGTTTCCTTGCTAGCCTTGAGCTCAATGGTCTCGCGGGGCTCTTCCGGCTTGTTGTCCAGAACGACGACCACACCACCAGTGGGCTGTTACGATAAATTAGTATCATCATCATCACGAAAAAAAAGCGGGCAGAGACACATACTCGTTTGACAGGCTCGTACCGCGGATCCGGGAATGTGAGGTACTTCAATTGAGTAGGAAGAACTCTTGACATATTGTCGAGTTCGTAGCCAACCTTTTCGCGCTCCACCTTCTTTTTCTGACCTTCCACGGGCTCCTTTTCGCTTTCCTTAGCCTCTTCCTCACCCTTAGGCGCTGCTTCTTCGGTATCCATCTTGTCCGGGATTTGATCCGAGACTTTAGGGGTTGTAGGGGTTTGGTCGATCTCCATGCTTCCTCGTCTGGCTTGCTTCTCACGGCGCTGCGCCCGTCGTTTGGCCTGTGCGGTTGTAGAAAGAACAGCAGTCTTAACCTTCTCTGGCGCTTCCTCAGCCTTGACCTGTTGCTCAGGAGGGTAGTCAAAGAGGCTAGGCCTGGTGTTACTGTGGAACTTGAAGTATGGAACTTCGAGTTTCTGATCGACGCCAATGACCGAGGTAGGAGCAAAACTCAGCGAAAGGAAATGAGTAAGAGGGAACCAGTACCAGTACTGAGTGAAGACTGCAGCACCCACAATACCAGGCATGTTGAGGTTGCCCGTCTGAGTTTGTAGGCTGATTGTGCAGTTCCGACCACCGGCGTCGATGATGCCAAGAGCGACAGCACAGCCAAACTTGGCCATGGCATCTTCGTGCCTATCGCCGACCATCTTGAGCATGGTTTTGCGTAGGGTGCTGACGCGAGGATTCAAAGCCTCGTTCTGCTGCACCAAAACCATCGCCAAAGCAATCAGAGCTCCCTGTCGTACGAAGTCGGTAGAGTCCTTGAGCATCGGCTCAAGAAGATCAATGGCTTCGTCAAGACCAGTGCCTGCGCATGAGATACCGAGAGCCATTGCCGCACCATAGCGAACGTGAGGGTTGTAGGATTCGGAGAGCAACTCCACCATTCGCGGTACACTTTGGTGCTTCCTGAATAAAATGAAACCCAAGCTCAGCACGGCAATTCGGCGGACATCATCGTTCACATCACTAACGGCCACGTGGAGGAGCTTGCGAACGGCCTTGTTGCTGCTGGTGCCGCAGTAGGCGAGAGCGATGGTCATAATACCACCGTAGCGTAGAGTTGGATCAGGGTCACCCAAGAGACCGTTGATGAGCTCATCTGCGGCTTCCTGACGACCGTACATGATAAGCGCCATACCAATAGCGAGACCCCGCACAATCTTCTCGTGTTGTGTATCATGAGCATACTGAATCATGTCTTCGAGCACCTTCATGTTCCCGGTACCCAGCATGACCAAACCCATAGCGAGACCGACAGCCTCACCGTTGAGAGCAGAATCAGTGTAGAGAACGTTTCGGAGATCTTCGTAGATGCCCTCATCCCCAGTAGCCATGCCTGCAACACCGAGACCCAAAGCACCACCATGTTGGACAACTTCCTCGGTCGCGTTCTTAAATTGATCACGGATGTAATCGATAGCCATTCCGCCGTGATTAGCATATATCAAACCGAGCGCGTACAAAGAACCACCGCCGCTGTAAACGGATCCAGCACCGCCAACGCCTGCAATGTTATCCTTGGGAAGATATGGTTGCAAAAGCTTCTGACCCTGGCTCAAATTACCACGATGAATCACACCTAGGGCTGCTGTAGCGGTGAATTTGGACCAGTTAACTGCTTTGCCGAGCCACTCCAGATTGTCGCGGAAGAACTTGTCATGTGCTGTTCCAGCATGCATGAAAGCATTTGAGAGGGTCACTGCAGTGTGGAAAATTGAGTTGCGAGGTTCCAGACTGTCCCGGACCTTGTTAAGGACGGCTATGTCCACCCTGTTATTCCGGTGCAGAAATTCCATGTTCAACTGAATGGTCTTCAGACCATCGAGGATATCGAGGATATTCTTGAAGGCAGTCTGCGCCTCCGTTGTCAGTTTCGAGTCGTTATTGCCACCGATGGATGAAGATTGGTTCTCTAACAAGGCATCGGACTCTTTGGGCTCCTCCTGATCATCCTTTTCTTGGGCATCTTCCTCCTTTTCCGGTACCAGCTCGGCGATCTCTTGGTGAACCTTTTGGAGGAACTCCTGGGTACTGTTATCGTATAAATCAAAAGAAATCTGATAGGCAACAGCCAGCGACCGTGCATCGCCCTTTTCTACCAGCTGACGAAGAATAACAGAAGCCATCGAGTGTTCATTGAGGTATACGACACACTTGGCGATCGAGAAGTAATCAGGCGACGGGATTTCGTTGAGCAGGTCGAGAATGAGTTTGAGAATCTTGAAGAGGCATTAGCAGAAAACATAAATTTTCAAGGACCATGAAGTACCTCATTGCGGAAGCCTCGCTCTTGGACAATGCCCATACAGATGTCCAACACGTATTCCATCAGCTCCTCGCTTCGGCGAGATTCACTGTCCTGCTTCTTCTCATCTGTGCTAGCGCGGATGATAGCCCGGCGGAGGACATCCAGGTTCTTGGCTTCAATTGCAATACCGATAACTTGGCGATAGCGCTTTTGAACAAAGCACTGCTCGAACAAACGCTCGATCACGGATTGCAACTGGCCCTGAACACCTCGTTTGAGGACAAGAGGGATTTCGACATCCTTGACGCCGGTTTCTTCGGGGATAGCACCGTCCGCTCCCGGCCCTTCCTGTCTAGACAACAATGACTTTGACGGAAGGGCAGATTGTGAGAACGGCGTGATTGGCGACTGGAGGCTCGCAGACGTACTGGTGGCGCCTTCTACGGAGGTAGGGAACGCGGTGTTCAGGTTGGCGGGCTGGTCGCCCCCGATAGGCCGTTGGGAGGCGGATAGCGTAATGAATGTGTCGACGCATTTGGCTAAAGAGATGTATCATATGAGCTAGATCCGACCTGACAAATTCCAGTGCAAGGCACATACCAATAATAGTCTCCTCGAATTCACCGCCATTAT
This sequence comes from Aspergillus baeticus, assembly GCA_027569055.1. NCBI lineage: Eukaryota > Fungi > Ascomycota > Eurotiomycetes > Eurotiales > Aspergillaceae > Aspergillus > Aspergillus baeticus. The sequence continues at coordinate 990,545 of JAPDEI010000007.1, forward strand.
CCAAACTGAAAAGTTTGCCAGCACCTAGAGCAAACACCATACTCTCGTTGTATTCTTGAAGGTGGTAGTAGACCTTTGCGGCGACCAGAGCGGCAAGGCCGCGTTCGGGGAAGGTTTCATCTTCGTAAAGCGCCTCTCTAAGAAATGAGTGTTAGCAGTCTCAACAATATGGCAAGGCGATGAAGGAATGAGAAGGGACATGAGAGGACAAACATTTGCGGAATGGAGTCGACGACCTCTGTCCAGAGCAGGTCAATCTGTGAATCCAACGTCTTCAAAGCAAAGACTCTTAGCTCTGGATCAGGCTCCGAGAGAAAGCCGACCAGACCTGCTGCTGAAGCAAGTCCAACCATGTTTATTGAGCACCACCGGCTGAAAGAAGGATGATTATTGCTGGCGAGGAGGCGAGAGCTGCGACGGAGCTTCGCGCGGACGAGTCGGAGGGAGAGAAAGGAGAGAAAATAGACCTCGGGTAGTTACAGAGACAAAGAGCAAGTAGTACAGTGATCAAAAATAGAGAAAAGTTGAAAGTACAAGAAGAAGGAGATGTGAAGAGCAAGATGGAAGCACACGTCAACGGACGCCAGGCTGATGGAAGCTGTCCGAAAGGTTCCCGTGGTTCCTGCAGCCGGCCGTATAGCTATCACGTGACACAACTATAAGCCGCGTGATGGCCAGTGCGCATGTGAGCTACCCTTCAGAAGACGCCTTAAAAGCAGAGGGCCCACAATCTTGTCTTTAGAATGTGCACTTTCTTGACTATTATTACTCTCTCTTACTTTAGATAAGCAAGTCCTGGATACTTTGTCACTTGAGTGCCTTTTCTTTGTGGTTGGCGCTCCCGAAACTGCATTGTTTACTGCATAATGTCGACTATTCTTCCACACAGCCTGCATCAGAGCTTAGTGCCATTGCCTCTTAGAGCCTCTCGATACCATCAGGACCCCATGATTTATATCGAGCGACAAGCAAAGCATATACAGCGTAATTTACAGCGGCTCATAGACGCCCAAGGCGAAGGCCTCTTGGCTGGACTAAGCGGCCAACAACCTGAAGAAAGCGTGCCTCTTGAAAGTCATGTCTCTTTTTTGGAACCCCTAAGCTCTACAGGGGCTTCAACGGTACCTGTCCGGCAGCCGGCCGCAAAGAAAATAGGCTTACGTGCCGCGAGGGAGGGCATTTTTACATCCATGTATGACCTGCTGAGGCTCCGTGAGGAGGAACATGAGCTACTTTCTTTCCGATTGGAAGAGCGAGACGTTGGGTTGCACGGGATTGAAACGTTCAGCACTAAAAGATCTGCCCTCGAAAGTTCGATATCTGCCATCAACGACAATAGAGACTCTCAGCTGTCCCAAGAGCTACGAGAAAAAAGTATCAAGCTGGAGACGGAGATACATGAGATGGAAAACAAACTGTCACAGATGAAGGCAAGGCATCACCATGTTGTCCAAGAGCTTTCCCAAATCGAGAACACTGTCGAGTCTAAACTGTCTTCGTACAAGGAGTCATTGTCGCTTTTGGATTCGGACATTCGAAGGTTTTTGAAGAGCCCTCCCGTCAAGCCGTCGGTAACGAGCACAGATGGCGAAAGCTTCTACTCATTGAAACCAAGCCGGCGCACTCTTGAAATGGCACAGGAGTACTGGGAACAAGAACAATCCGAGTTGCAACACAGACAGAAGGAGGTTACTACTGAAATCGAGGCCCTGGATGAAGGTGGCGGGCTGTGGAAGGAAGTCGTTGAAAATATCTCAGGGTTTGAGAAGCGCTTGAAACGAACAATGCGTCAGTCAATCCTGTCACAGTCCCAGCTTCTACAACGGGACATTTCTTCGAACAGCAATGTTGAAAGTGACATGATTCGAGCTATCATGGAGCACCTTTCACAGACGACAGACCTCGTAGAGCAGCACTTGGACTATGCGGAGGAGCGGAATTGGAAGCTTCTTGTCTGCTGCATATCAGCAGAGCTGGAGGCGCTTCGAGAGGCGCGCGGCTTGCTCCTGAGTGCCTTCAACGTATCCCAGGATGATAATTGGCCGTCTCAGGAGCAGAAACTTGTCGACCATGGCAAAGATGCGGATCCTAATTCGCATTCAGACCCCCTTGGAGTTGATGATTCGGAGCCTCCAGCTGACCTATTGAGAGACGTGCGAAGCCATACTCACGGAACGGCTTCGAAATCGGAAGGCGAGGAAGAAGACGACGAGCCGGATCCTGCATGGCTTCTTCCAGAATCATAGATGGGCTATAGCTACCGGGATAACTCCTGTACCCCACCTTCGTTTGACTATCGGATAAGAGAGATAGATAGAACTGCTGCACAGGCTTATATCCAGTCCTGCTCGTGCGTCACAGCAAATATAAATAGCGAAAAAAACCTTACATGTACGAAGCCTGAGTGAATAGATAGAACTCCCATTTCACCTCCGAAGCTTCCCTTCTGACCAAACAATAACCTCGTCCGCATCCGAATAAACGTCATTTGAGCACCCCCACACCATGCACTGTATCAACCGGCCCCGTAAACTTCTTGCGCGCCGACGTAATCCAAGTCCCAATCCCAATAAGCGCAATGACACCGATCGCTGCGCTCGTATAGTTCATATTCTCATCGTTGACCGGCGCCATGGAGGGAAAATTAAATGTCACAAAAGCGAAGAGGAGGAATAGGAGACCGAGGGCATTAAGAAACAGCGATAGCGAGAGGCTGAGTGCGAAGGGGCCGGTGAATGCGGTGGTACGGTGCTTGGTGATATACCCGAGGAGGCGCGAGACCAGGGGGAGGGCGTAGGAGATATCTTCCTCAAAGTATTATAGAGATGCGGAAATAGCAAGGTAGAGCTACATACAAAATCCAGTTGTGGCAATCGATATGATAGTGTTGAACCCAGTGACTGTGCCAAAATAAATAGAGTTGAATGCAATCTGGACAAAAACTGTAGTAAAGATGGCGTTTAGAGGGATGTATCTTTTGCTTGTAACTCTGGACAGAATGTCCGAAAACGGTAACCCGTTGTCCCGCGCAAAAGCGAATAAGGATCTTGAGCCCTCAGCAAGCAAGCTCACTGCACAGACAAGGTTGATCACCGTGATCATGCTCGCCATAAAACATGCACCGACTTTGCTACCTGTGGAGTCATAGAAAATCTGGATGACTGGGACACCGGTATTTGATTCAGTGGTGTTGTTAATGTCACCGATACAGAAGCACAGTGTGAGGAGAAAGATAAAGCCAGTCACGGCTCCCATGCCCACAGATACTATCATTGCTTTAGGGGCATCCCGGGACGGATGCTTCATCTCTTCGGCCATATGGCTAGGGGCATCATAGCAGCACATGCCAAAAAAACTTTGCAAGATACCAATGATTGTGGTCATTGCCTGGCCGAAGCCCGTGGAATTCTGAAAATCCTTGAAGACAAATGAGGGGGCTTGTTTGCTTGAGTTCGTAGCGAGGAGAGTCACGGTAATGATTACGAAGGAGCAGATGTTCCACACTAGGATTGTCCGGGATAGACGGTTTAGCAGATGCGGTGCGAATACGTTGATGGTCAAGGACCAGACGGCCACTGCGTATGTGACCAGAACTGTGTGCCAGCGTTCGATTGTGAAACTGGGAAAGACAAGGTTCGCCTGGCCGAGGATAAAATTGGCTGCAAAGGAGTTGTTGACTGCACCCATGGCAAGGAGACCTTGACGGAAGTCAATAGGAGTATAGGCATATCACAGATAGGGGATAAGCACCTGTCAGCATGAACCATCCTGTGATATAGGACAGCTCACGAGATACTTTTGGAGGCGCCAGCAGAGCAACCCAGGAGTATTGGCCTCCAGCGACAGGCCATAGTGAGCACATTTCTGCCATAGAAAAGGCTACAGTCAGCGTTAACACACATACGCCAATCCATCCAAAGATCATCACCGGAGGTCCTCCAGCCGTGACTCCAATGATGAAGCCTCCGCTAAGGGCTGTCCAACTAGAAAGATGTTAGGATTGATCAGGAATCATAGATCTAGCAAAGCTCACCAGGTAACAATGCTAAAGCTGAAACCAACCATGTCCAAGAGGCTAAATGTCCTTTGGAGCTCTTGTTTGTAACCGAGATTCTCAAGGGCAGCATCCTCGCCAACAGCTGACGCAAAGACATCCTGGCCGGAAAGGGGGTTCTTCGTTGCAGCACCCATTTTCGAACCTCGATTCCCCGAATCCTCTTGTCCTCTTCACTGGATAATCGTGCAATTGACACATTTATTTACCATCTTAGGCCGACAGCGTCAGGAAAGCTTATCAGAGTCTCCAATTCCAGACTGATAAGGACGAGACATTTGAGATCCGAGGAATCCATTCATTTACCCTCTGCAGTTAGTCGCTGGAGATCTTGTCCGCCCTACAGCCAATCCGTCATTGTCGATCAGAGTTTATCTCTTGCATTTGATTTGTTCAACCACGTCATCTTCGATGTACGGAGTAGTATTGCTTTGGAGCTCGGCCGACGGGTCAGATCCCTCGGTCTCACATTTTGAAGGCATGTCCAATATTTGGTCCTCACCCCACCATCTGAGAACGCAATTGTAAGTACGGAGTAAGGAGCGTCATTAGTATGACTCACACTAACCTTGTATCCCATAAAGAGTGGAAGTCGTCTCTTGCCTTACATAGATACGGCCAACACAGCAGGAACTCTAACCGTTGTCCGTGCCGCTGATCCCCGCATCTTGCTTCGTTTTCACAGAAACCTTTTGAATGGTGCTCTCGACCCTGATCGCTCTCCTACTTGGAGGCATTCTCTCCCTGTGTCTTTACCGACTGTATTTCCACCCCATCTCGAAGGTCCCGGGGCCAAAACTCGCCGCGTGCACCTCTCTCTGGCTCGCCTACCACACCTACATCGGTGATGAATGCACCGTCATATTCGAGTTACACAAAAAGTACGGCCCGGTACTCCGCGTTGCCCCCAACGACGTCGACATTGCTAGTGGCGACGCGATTGAGCCAATCTACCTGAGCCGCGGCGGTTTCCCCAAGACGCAGGTTTACTCTAAGTTCGACATTGATGGCCATACGACGATATTCTCAACACTAACTCTATCTGAGCGCGCAAGCCGCGCAAAGGCAGTAGCGCCATTATTCTCGACTGCGTCGATCCGCGACTCTCAGGACGCATTGAACGGCGTAGTCAACGAATTCGTCGAGCGAATCCGTCGCGATGCGAAATCGGGCCAGCCGGTGAATGTTCTTCAGATTGCCCGAGCTTTGGCGATTGATGCCGTGACGATGTACCTGTTTCAGGAGCGCTATGGTGCCCTAGCCGAGAATGTGGATGTCATGTCCGCGTCGCCATTTGTCGATGCGTATGTCGGTGTGGGCGCCTTTTTCAACTTTACTTGCGGAAGAATAGGCGAATTCCTTGTAGCTCTCCTTGAGCAGTTTACACAGGGGCCGGAGACGTCTAAGTCCTTTATCGCCATGGACGAGTACACCCGCCGGCTGGTCAAAGGTTCTAAACCAAAGAGTGGTAGCTACCAGAGTCGCCTGCTCGAACGGGTCTCAGAGACCCAGTCCCAGATTGAGGTAAAAGATGTCTGCTTCGCGGGGACAGACTCAACAGGCATGAATACAGCTACGGTTATGTGGTATCTAGCTAAATACCCAGAGATGTTGGTTGCACCTGTCATAGCCCTGTTCGATCTTCTATAGAGCAGCACTGACCAGAAGATATCCAGTTATGAACGCCTCCGCAACTCACTGGAAGGTACAACAGCGTCGAACGCCTCCCCACTCACAGACCCATACCTCCGTGCCGTAGTCCGCGAGGGCCTGCGCCTCTCTTGGGCAAACCCCATCCGCCTTCCACGCTCGGTTCCCGCGCCCGGCTGGCAGTACAAGTCTTACTATTTCCCCGCCGGCACAAGCGTCGGTGTCGCGGCATTCCAGCTACACCAAGATGAGTCCGTGTTTCCCGACGCGCAAGAGTTCAAGCCCGAGCGCTGGCTGAACCCGACGGACGAAATGCTGAACAATTTCTTTGCATTCGGAAAGGGGACGAGAGCATGTATTGCTCAGAACCTGGGAAATATGGAGGTTACGCTGGCGATTCTGGGTGCTGCAAAGGCGGACCTGCTCGCTGGAGCGAGGGCTATCGGGGATAAAATTGAGATCGCAGAGTGGTTCAATTCGAGGGTTAAGGGAGAGAAAATTCTTATCCAGTGGGATAATCAGCAAGGATAAGAAGGTGATGCTAGAGATGTGTCGGAATTGTACGTTCCATGTCATGTGGCTATAGACAAATACACAGAGCCGGCTTTGGGGAAGTCGCTCTGGTAGCGAAGAAGGCACAATCGAACCGAGAGAGCTTGCGCCTTCCCATTTTATAATAGGAAGTAACAACTATGGATGGTCGTTCATTCGCTCTAAGTCTTAAGGTTACTTTAATCTTTTGCGGGAAGGAACGATCCGTGGGTTGCTCCTTCCTTTATACCAAGACCAGAATGACAGGATGAGGAAAGCACAGCCAGTCCCTAGCCTCGCACCTTCCTCGAATATAATAGGAAAGAGCGGCCTTCATGATCTGAGTCGCTCCCATGTTGGGAATGGGCGACTCTGCTCCGCAGGAAGGAACGACCCTGGGTCGCTCTTTCCTTATGAACGAACGCATTAGCTGGACAAGGAAGGCACGGCATTATAGACTGCAACGCGTGCCTTTTTAATGCAGAATAGGAAGAGGGCACTAGTTGTTCTTGCCATTACTCGTTGTCCATAAAAACGGGAAGGAACAGTATGTGGGTTGCTCCTTTCTAGTACGCCATGTTGGCGTCGCTAACAAGGAAGGCACGACGGGGAGAAGCTCTTTCCAAAAGCAAAGTAGGGAGGAACGAACCTTGAACGTGACAACTGTCGACAGTGCGGGTCGCTCTATCCTTGTTTGGCAAGCCGCGCGTCGAGAGGGTGCGAGTTAGATCAGTTCGTTGTTTTGTGATCTACAAGCAGATAGGTAGATGGTCGCTTTTTCTTCGCGGCGTGGTTAGGTACTGTTTGAAAAGGCGCAAAGTACCAGTTGTAGCGGCCCATGTTCTTCATACTTGTGATATTCATCTGATTTGGATATATATCTATGACGAACCAAGACAACTTGTTTACCAACTAGTGAAGTCAAAGGACTACAAATGAGGATACCGGTAACAGAATCAAAAGTCTCCGGTGGAAGCTCCCCCTCCGTTGCCACTGGGCACATGCACCCCATGGAACCCAAACGCCACCACCCCATCCACACTGGCCCTCCCAACCTCGCTGAGTGTCCTCGCATCAAGAACGAGCAAGTAGCTATTTCCACTCAGCCCGTCGAGCACAACACTCAGAAGCACTCCGTCATCTTCTTGTGCGCCCTGCGGATTCGGCACGAATATCGGCTCACCCGGAGACTGCGCGTGTGCAGACCAGATGAGCGTTTCCTGTGCCGTGGAGTCGAATTTCGTAATTCCGTCAAAAAAGGTCGAGAGACCCCGGTCTATTATCGCGTAAGTGTACCGATGAGATCGGGTAACGTAGAGGGGATTTAGGGTGGGGAGCTCCGGGGAAAGTGTATGGAGAGAGGTTGAGATGAGGGTTGCTCTTAGGGCGGGCTCGAAATTAGATACATGTGTGAAGGGGATATCAGGAAGTCTGTAGCGTGAGATCCGTGACTGCATCTTGCCACCATTATTTCTGACGCTGGGAGCTGGACGAGCTTCTGGGTCTGTAGAGGATGAGATCAGGAGCTCATAGTATAACTTCTTCATAGCGTCTGTGTTTTCAAAGGAAACACACTCGGCAACGATATCCTTCTTCGTGGAATCATCGGGATTCTGCTCCTCCCACGCATTGATGGTATGGAAGCAAAAGAAGGCATCACTTTCGTAGGTAGCAACCAACCCGCGACCTTGTTTCCGATCAACGACGTACCATTTCGCGGGAAGGAGGGGGTCGAACTGCTTGAGTGCACCCATGTACGAGCCCTTCGCGAAGCCTTCGGGCGATAAGTGCGCATTCCACGTGCAAATAATAACATGGTCACCTGAGAGGAAGAAGGAGTGTATGTAAGTCGGCGTACCAGGGAATGTAGCCAGAATAGTCGTTTCACCGGTTGTCGCCGAGACGCAAAAGACACGGTAAGTTGGCTCAGGGGCGAATGAGAGGTTATAGTTGTACATGTCGCCCGTGTCCAGGTCCGACTTGGCGTGGGAGGCCGAGAGGGGACCGTTGAGGTCTGGATGGAGGGAGGCCTGGTTGGCGATGCCAAGAGGCTCAAGGGTTCCGGGGTCGATTTTCTTGTAGTTGGAGTTGTCTGTTTTGGCATGCAGAGTGGTTATTTCCTTGTATCGGTGGGCTTTCTTCTCTCCGTCTGAAGTAAAAATAGCGGATGAAGGAGCCAAGCCGGGCATGTTGACGGAGAGTGTCACGCCGATATTGTGGAAAGTGGTTTTATCTTCCTCTGCCTCCTCAGGCTGCCCTTCCTTCTGTTTCTCTCCTTCATCATGTTTCTCGAACGTACTTTGCACCTTCTGATACATCACCTTGCAAGGGTCACGCTCTATACCAAACGTAAACCGCTCTAGGGACCCCGTTCTGCGCGCCTCCTCGATCAGTTTATCAGTCGAGAAGCGAGAGTTGTAGAAGACTCGCATACCCGCGCTAGGATCCTCCGAGGGGAGAAGTTGAAACCGATGTGTCTGGCTGAATCCATCGAACCAATGCGGGACTTGGAATGTGTTTCCATGCTCTGTGTCGACTTTGTATCGTCCCGGTCCTGTCCTGTAGAGGGCGCCTGCGGCGTACGGCGGGATGTGCCCCGTCACAGTGAGTTCCACGGGAGACTTTTGCTCATGGTTCCCTTCGAACTGCAAAGTGTTAGCTAGTATTAGTGCAGAAGTTGGATTGGAAGTGTGATCTACTCCTTGATCGTTAGGCCAGTTGTTGTAGTGGCACGAGGTATCGATAGTCTGAATGCTAGGCATTTCTGGAAGTTTTCAAGTAAGGTGATCGAAGGGTGTAGAGAGGATCTTTGTGAGTGATACGTCTGGGGATACCGAAGGCATTTATAGACGATTTTCTCTTGACAAATGGCATGTCTCCGTGACTTTTCCTGGCCGAGGACTCCGCGGCGGGGCCTTGACCGAAAATATGGGAGGTAAGCTGAGACTTCTCTAGGCGCATTGGCATGGAAACGATTTACGAATCACCGCGCCGGTTATTCAATCTCTCGCTTAAAGTGTCGGATGAGCCCGCCCGCTCTTGATCTAAGCAGAGGTCCCTGTTTGCGGCTTAGTTGATAGGACTGTAACCATATTGTAGGTAGTTCATAGATGATGTACAAACCAACGAGCTTCTCGCTATATGCTTCATAATACTCTTTTCGCTAAAGCTTCAAATAAAAAAAAAAAAAAACATACCAGCATGAAGCTGCTAGGGCAGTCGACTGTACGCTCTATAGCAGACATCTGCAGACGCATACAAATTCTGAGGACCAAGATCCCAGGTACATCGGACTGGGTCGCCTAATGGCTGGACACTGGTAGCAGTAGCCCCCATATCTGAAGTCTGAGCGGGGCCCATGCCATATCCCGCAGCGGATACCCCCCACTCACATTGTGGAGACGCTATACTGCTCCTAACCCCCAGACGTTCATATGAGCAAGCTCTCCCTCGCGATTGGCACTCCGAACATGGTTGCCCTCCCGAACACGATCTCTTCAGCCTTGCGCAACCATCACAAGCGTGTTTCTCTTTGCCGCCTAGTCGGGGCTCGGGAATCGCCTGGCCGGTCTGAATACGGACATAGCACGATTTCCAGTGTCGTCGGAGTACGTCACTATACAGGCGGTACATGCCAGCGGTTAGTAGTGCACAGGCGAAAATGATCACGGGAAGGCGAAATAAAGCTACATGCAGGGGCAAGTACGAACCCTCGTTTGTATAGAGACCCACAAAAGTCGCACATGAAAGGTCGGTCGGCCTGGTCTGGTAAGGTTTAGCGAGCTTGTGATTTAACTGCAGATTTTCTTCCTCAGGGCTTCTTCACATACGCGTAGCGGTGTGGCGCTTGAGATGGTCCAATCGCTGGAAGCCGGATGAGCAAATATCACACTTCCATGATGCGTTCAAGCTTGAGGGGTTGGTTTTGAAACGGATGGTATCCGGCTGCCCGTAGGCGAGATCCATAAGCGAATCGCTTGGCATGTTAAAGGTTATTGCCCAGGTCTTGTTTGTCAGATAGAAAGTACAATGTCGCGAACAATCTTATTGAAGGGTGATCACAAGCAAGGTGATGGACGAGCGGAAGTCATCAAATGGTGTGAAAATAGGCTGCCGAATAGATAGGGACGGATGAGCCCGGTAGAGGACATGATAAACGAGAAAGCGAGTAAGCGAGAGATCATCATAATCGTCAAAGGGTCCTGCGAAGCAGAGTGGTTGCTGACAAGAATCGTGTTCTCGGGAGCTGGTTTCTGGCGGCGGGGACAGAAAAGACCGGCGGGATTCCCCCACATCCTCGACTCGCATCACGCAGGGACCAATCTCGTTTCCCCTTTCCCGAAGAAGAGAATGCGTCGCCCACTCCGAGTTTCCCAGTCTCTCCAAATAATCAAGCACATTGTTCAGAAGCTGCACAACCGCATTCAAATAAGAATTTGCCGATCGTCAGATATCCCCCACAATGTACCGTTGACAGCCTGCGCAGACAGCCACTCCTGGCATATTTCAATATCCTCCTCATCCCTACCAAATGGGACTCGCAGCGAGAGATAACTAGCCACTGACCCGGATTCTGAATCGCTGTCCCCAGCATCTGCATCTCCGGAGCCTGAGCTGCTCCGCAAAGCATGCAGCCGTCCGACAAAAGACTCCTCCCACGTCCTCTGATCGACATGGGTGCTGTGTAGAAACCCTTCTGCGGTATTCACAATCACAAGTCGTTGAATTGCAGGCAGAAATTCCGGGCCAATCTGCTCTGCGGGGATCCCTTCGGCCAGGCCGTCGGGTCGGACAAGGACCAGGTGAGTTAGGCTTACACACTGGCGCAGACCCTCAATGAACTGGCTAGACTCGATTGCCACGTTGTACAGCGCCAGACGCTGCAGACGCGGCCAGAAGGACCAGATCGCTGGCTCCTGCATTCCCTCCTTGGTGCTCAGGTAGAGCTCATCTCGGACGGAGCAGAACTCTTCGAGCATTGTCATGCGCTTGAATGCCTCTCGGAGTATCGGGCGAACGCGTAAATGGTCGTCTTCAGGGTAAAGATGTCGGAGCGGCATGTCGATGACGAGTCGTGCAAGGCCGCTAGATACAGCGAGCGATAGATGGTCTAGTTGCCATGCTATGGAGGGGATGTTGAGGTTCTCTTTTGGAAACGGGGAGAGGAAGAGCCCAGCGGGGAAGGATGAACAGTGCGCGTTTTGACTTGCAAGTGCGAAAGGAGAAGTTACCTCTAGCAACCGGTCTAGACGATTGCCAGAATCAAGATAAATACAGTGCTTGATCAAAAGGTGTTTAGCAGTTCGAGATACCAGCTTGCAGACCAAGGTCAAGCTGCGTAGAGTGCGAGTCACCATGTGTTGGGGGCCGAACACCACTGGGGCAGCAGAGGGTATCAGACATTCAACAATATACAAGATCAACTCAGCAGGCAGCTCTATTTGAGCCATAATTATCGGGGATGGGAACGTTGGAGAAGGGCCAGATTTGGATCTCTTGTGGTGTTACTTGCAAGCTGTGTTTATTTGAAAACACTGTACCCCAGATCGATACCCATGCCTAGGTAGTAGCTCCAACCTTCAGCAACCAATAACGACACACCGAGACACTGAGCCTCGTTCTTATGATTCACTCGCTCATGTGCTCTAAAGCCCCCAGGTCATCTTGACAATCGCGCTGAGAACCTCTGAACTTTGACTAAGGCCCCCAGATTTGTTCTGCCCAATACAGGTATTGTCATTTTCATGCCTAACTTGCCCGAGTGCCGCGGGGAACTCAAGACTGGTCCTGGTAATTGCAGGTAACACCCAACAATTTGCTTCTCATTACCGCCAAGAGCAACACTTGACAGGCCTCTAGGGATGTGAGCATCGCAGTTTGGCTTCACCAACAGAATTGTTTTTGGATGAGCTTCCTCCGATTTATTCTAAACACAAGCGGAAAAAATGTGGACCCAAACTTGTATCGGCGATTATTTCCAGTCCCGCAGATCCCGACCACGCGAGCGCCCAGACGATGCATCTGCTGTCCGACTGACCCCAAGCACTGTCCGTTTTACGAATAGAAGCACATCTTTGATACCTCTTTTCGTTTCGATCCTGCCGGGTCAGAAGCAGTGAGGAGGCCTCAAGGGCAGGCGGTTTTCTTCGAAGGCCCGGGGAACTGTTCATGCGGGCCCCATCGCTAAACTCTATTGTCCTTTGGTTCGGGCCCGGGGACCATCCTTGTTGACGCCATATTGACCATGTCTTCATTCGCTTTCTGGTCCCCGAGCGCAAAATGAAAATGTCCTCTTCCTTGGCCGGGTGGATCACGTCGACTGACCCGGGACCCCTTGCTCGCACTGCAACTACTGCCCCCGGTTCCGATTTGCAAGGATGAACGCCTTGGCCATTGCACTCTTGCTCTCATATAGACCGCACCCATAATGTTCACCCCGATTCATACCTCGCTGGGGGCGCTATTGCTCTATCAGAGCTCCTCTGCCCTTTTGCTTCATAATGGTGCGGTTTTTGGGATTTCCTCGCTTCTGTCTGGTGTCATGTTAAACCCGAGTCGAGACAACATTCCAATAATTGCAGGACTGCTATCGAGCGTGATCCCAATTTATCTCTTCGCGCCGACGCTGATACCGAGCTACCCGGCTGCGCCGAATACGGTTGCATCGTTGTTGTCCACAACAGGCACCGGATTTCTGCTTGGTTGGGGAACAAAGGTGAGAAATCGGCCCGCGCAGAAGAGACTGGATATCTAACAAACTGTGGTGTAACAGAGTGGTCGAGGATGTACATCGGGCCATATGCTCTGCGGTATTTCACGTTTATCGGCACGCTCACTGATTGCAACGGCGATCTTCTTCACAACCGCCTTGTTGACGGCCAACTTCGTTTCCGGAATCCCGCCCTGCCCATACGGCACCCCTTGCTACACACCTGTCTATCCATCAAAGTCGGACTTGGCATTCATGGTGGGCACAACGGTCATTACATTTGTGACGAACAGCTTTGTTATACCACGGGTAATGGACCGCTCAGAACGGTCAAGGACCATCTTCTCCTATCTGGCCGGACTTCAATTTGGAGTTGGACTCTTCATTTCTGGCATGGCAGACCCAGCCAAAGTCCTTCGGTTCTTCGCATTCCTCAGTGATCCCGCTCGATTCGATCCCTCCTTGGCGCTCGTTATCCTCTTCGGAATCGTCCCGTCGCTTATCACATACTTATCTGTGAAACCTGGCCAAGATAAACAGGACAAGAACGGAAAGCCGGTGAAACCCACTCTCGCGGAATCATGGAAGCTACCCACTGCCACAGTGGCTGAGATTGACTGGCGATTTGTGTTCGGGGCAATGGTCTTTGGTGTGGTCTGGGGGTTAAGAGGAGTATGCCCCGGTCCCGCAGTCCTGCGTTCGGTGCTGCAGCCGGTGTGGGGACTTGCGCAAATGAGTGGCTATATGCTAGGTAGTTCGATATGATGGCGGGATTTTGGATAGGTGCAGTATTTTCGATAGAAAAGGTCACTCGCCAAGGGGCAAAGGCCACAGTCGTTATGTTATAGACTTAGATGATCAATTTTACGTTTCAAAGGCTCTGCCTCGAACCTCATAAGCTAAGGTCCGGTAAGGATCAGCGCAGCTCACATCGAACGCATGGTCGCCATGTGTATTAGGTAAAGTGGGAAATATGTCGTGTAGATACATTCGAAGAGCGAAAATGGGGTATCATAGAAATAAATCAGGTAAGGCTTACAGCTCAGTCTTGTCCGAACGCTTCTTTTTCGCGGTTGATTCATCTTCTGAGGAGCGTTTGGCCTCTGTGTCTGGCATGAGACCCTCTAGTTCCATCCATTCCGCAGCGAATCCGGTAATGAGAAGGCTCCAATCTTCGACTGTGTCCATATCCAAGTGTTCGCCATCGTCTTCAGGTTTATGCCAGACTTTGGGGAATCCATGACTGGGGGAGTAGTCGATAAGATGTAAAACTTCCACACCGCGCCTGAGAAATGGAAGATGGTCATCCTCGACACGGCCGTTGGTCAAAAGTTGATGCTCATTTTTAGAGCTATCGGGAAACCAAAACCGGCCTCCGGATTTGAATATATTAAGGTCTCTCAGTCGACGTTCAACATTGGCCAGTTTCTGATAGGCCCAGTGTGTGGTTGGATAGTAAGATATAATTGTTGGACTTTTGGCTCCCAGCAAGTCCAAAAGAACGAAGAGCGATATGGAAGAAAGCGGCGTTTTATAGATAGACATGGCTGGGTTTACCTCAGAATCCCAGTGTTGAGCTAGAGAGCGAGACCCATACAGAGAATCAGTATCAGTCCAATGATTAAAGGCTTCTTCTCCATCCAAGAAAAGGACTTGGATTCCAACGTGGTCGTCTAATGTGGAGTGGTGGTCTTTGGCTTTCATTGACTCCCATTTCTTTGTCAAAGCGTCGTCGATGCTTCGCATTGCATGCATAATCATAGCACATGGTGCTGCGCTATCCGTGGCACCAATGAAGCCTTCAGGTTCATATTTACTGTCGTAATGGGCCACAAGCGTCAGCCTCCCGACATCACCCTTTGATGCCCATGGGGGGTCCCGAGATGCAATGAAATTTACAAATGGAATCTCCTTTCCATTTGAAACGGGGGTTACAGAAGTCGAATTTTGAAATTCGATATTCCATGTAGGGAGCGATGTCCGGAAGAAGTTGACAAAGTGGTTCAGAACCGTGGTGGACCCCGGTGTACCAGGGACACGTGGGATGAGAATGGGCGAGAGGAGAGCGCCGTCGTAGATATCAAAGTCTTTCCCAGGCCGCGGCAGTGACTTTAGCGTTTTGTCCGAGATATCTTGATATGCTTTGCTAGGAAGTAGAACAAAAGACACAGCAAGGCATATCGAGAGTAGCTGGCGAAAGAAACCGAGGTAAGCAAAATGCATTGCGACGGATAGGTTGGAGCGTCAACGCGAAGCTGTGATGAGCTAGCCAGGTATCTAGCAAAGGCTCCAGACAGCTTCTGTATATGACAAATATGGAGGCCCCGTAGAATGAAACTGAGCGATGGATAGACAGAGGAGATCAAGAGAGAGCTTGGGGGCTCTTGCAACTTGCAAGATGTTCTTCTGTAGGAGGCTAACCCCGATTGGGGTGTTGGCAGCAGCCAAGACTAGCACGGGCGGAGTTTCGGAGATCCATCGCTGGAAACTTTCTTGACCTTTCATGAGCTTCCAAGCTTGCTTGACATCAGCAACAGGAATTGTTCGAGCTGCTAAAACCTTATCTGCTAGATAACTGGCTCTTGCATTCTCTATTTGCCGTCGAAATGAGATTCCCCATAATGTTCCACGCGCAATTGCGCTCTGCGCTTTCCCGACCCGTGCGGAGAGAGCTCTGCAGCAGCTTGGTCTTCTTTCGACTAAAGACAACACATAGCGCGCCCCGAGTTCCCAAACCAGAGGCGCCAACCGTTAAATCCAAAGAGAACACATCTAATTCTATGCGAAGCTCAATACCATCCTCTCCGCACACAAAGACCACTATCCGAAAAGGTGTGAAGCGCACCAGCGTCGCGCGAGGGATATTAAATTGATGCTAAGCTATTACAGGACCCCCGGAAAGGATCTTGATTTATCATGGAGGAACTGGCCGTACTATATTCTTGGGAGTGCTTCGGATAACAACCATCTTCCTTTTCGGCGTCACTTGTCTCGTGGTTGCTCCCGCATTCATGTCATCCGACTTTCCATCATATATAGGCCCAGCCAGTAAGGAATTCCATTTTGCGCATAATACATCTGCTACAGTACTGACTGCGGACCCTCAAGTCATCATCGGCGGCGCCATACCCATGTTATTCGTATCCTATACTTCCGCTCCATTCGTCAACTTTGTTCACCTCGCCCTCCCCGCTTCCGTTCGACGATCGCGTGAGCAAGCGCTACAATATGCGAAGCAACTCCCTCCAACAGCCACGTTATATATAAACACGATGAAATTCACAACAATCCCTAGGCAGACACAGGTACGGCTGGGAGATCTCGTGCCTGACAAGTCCAAGCTTCGCCCCGTGAGCTTCCGTAATCAGAATCCTGCCCCCCTGCCCTGGTGGAGAGGGAGAACCCTACGCCAGTTCTTTACAACAGAAAAAAGCAAGCCTGGGAGGGAGTCAACCACATTCTATCCAGAACTCTGGGAGCATGTCTACACACAGATTCGCGATCGCCCCCCGAAGAAAAGACATTGAATATTATCATTGTTTTGAAACAAGTGTACAAGTAAAATGAATTGCGGAATTCGCAACAAGTGTTGCTTTTGTTGCATTTCCTGATGACTGTAATTAACCCCAGCCAACTGCACTAGGTGAGAGCTTTTGCAGAAGACCTGAAAAGAGCCTGTTGAGCAATTATCAAAAAGGTCCACGCCTGCAAGCCCCCATCTTGTGAATCCTCAACTTCATTTGACCTCACTTCCCTCTTTTCCTTCCCATCTCAGGTGTCCTGTATTTTCCTTCTCTTCATATCCCCTTTCAACATCCTCTTCCAACAATCTCTCTCACTCACCCAACCTTCTCCTCTACACCCCGCTCTCGCCCTTCAGCCTCTATCCGCAAATATCAACGCTATCTGCGAGCAATCAACGCCTACTATCAGTTATGACGAACCCTCAGAAAGGAAAACAAGATGCCATCCTGGGCGTCACCCAGAACGAGGCCAAACTAGTCCTCCTTGGCATTCTCTATGCCAATTCCGAGGGCAAGGTATGTTGAATTGCTGCCGTGCCAGCACTTGTCGCTGGACCTTTCCTTTCTAAACCTTGCTGACTTTTGAAATAATAGGTTGATTTCCAAAAGTTCGTTCAGACTGGGAATTACAAGAATGTTTCCTCTGCTGCCAGCGCCTACCGCCAGGCGAAGAGAAAGTTTATGGATGCCAACACCACCTCCGGAGATGCAACTAACACGTCTACTGCCGCGGCCCATGGATCAGCTGATCCTGCTGATATTCCTACTTCGAACGGGAAGTCAGACGAGGTGACGCCCAAAGAACCTCCTACCAAGCGCAGGAAGGTGGCCACCGCCACAGCAGCAGTTGAGGACACCTCGGATGGCAATGCAGATGGCAAAGCATCCTCTGTTGCTCTAAATAAACGCACACAAAAGACTGCATCGAAGAAGAAAGCGGCTGCAAAGAAGAAGGGAGATGACGTTGATGATGACGGTGACGAGTAAGCATGAAATCTGCCATCTCCATGGGAGGTGCGATAAACAAGTCGAAAAAGACTAACCCACGGATTCATTAAGGAACATGGCCGCTACTATCTCCAAGAAGGCGGCACAGAATCCAGAAACCAGCACTGCTCCCAAAGCTGAGAACGAGGACACCCCGATGGACACGGGTACTGAAAGCAAGGTTGATGCCGAAGCTGCAGAGGACGAAGTGATGGAGGAAGCCGGCCCCGAGGTGGAGTCGGGAGCGATTGAAAGGCCAAAGGGCACAGGAAAAGGAAAGGGAAAGCAGAAGCAAGAGAAGAAGGAGGTGAAGGAGGACGATGAGGAGATTGAATCCAACGATTCCTAATCTGACCCATTGTTAACTTGGGTGTTAGCTGCACGACATGCTTTCTCGATGCCCATTTGCACGCTCATACATCTGGCGCGATTGATGCCCATCTCATCCTCTACATTCCTCTGCTAGCAAGGTGATCATTGGTATCCGTGAAGTCTAGGTCGTTTGCAGGATTTTTTTTAACGAGAAACATGCGTGGCATTTATTTTTCTTTTCCCCTTCCTCTTTTTATGGGCTTGGAATTATCTAGGTGAAACCTGGCTGGATGGATTCTTTCAGTTACATCCGAGAATTACGAAAGATCTAGTCAATGATCATTCTTGCTTGAGCTATTTTTTGCCCGTTAAGCATCTCAGTGGGAATTTCAAGCACCGAAGTGATCCGCGGGAATTTTGTAGCGGGGAAAATTAACAAGAAGAAAAATGATATATTCTACTTCTATGGTCAATGTAAAACATCTAAAAAGAATCCGAACCTTTGCAAGAGGAAGCCGTTTGGAACTGTCATCACTAACGCCGGCACAACCACTTTGACCAAGGCCAATATACTGTCAGAATAGAAAAAAGAAATAGAAATAGGAGGTATTAGATACTTAAAACATGAAACGAAACGCAGATGACGAACAAATTATGAAAGATAAAGCATGTGTAGTGAGTGCATCACAGAGCCTCAATTGCTCTTCGGAGCACATCGAGTCCCCTATCGGTAATCTCGCTGGCGTTATCATCATCAGTTTCCTGGCGAGTAGACTCACGGAGAGCCCAGGCAATATCACTCCACCACCCGAGACCAATGAGCCCGCCACCCTTGCGACGCTCAAGACTCTCCGTCAGCCGGCTCGTGTGCTCCCACTGCTTCGCGGCAACTTCCGCCCTTTCAATCACAGTATTCGAGATGCCGCACATGGCAGCGCAGTGCATACCAAAGCTACCTTCGGCAACGCCAGGCTCGAGCTTGTAAAGAAAAGTGACACGCCTTTCTGCTTCGTCGACGTAAATCTTCATCCGTTTCGGTGAAATCTCGGGGTGCCCCTCGAATTCCGCAGCAAGTGAATGGTAGTGAGTGGCAAAAAAGCCGAGGGCACCAATATGGGTTGCAACGTGATGAAGGACAGCTTGGGCGACGGCAACGCCGTCGTATGAGCTGGTTCCACGGCCAAGTTCGTCGAGAATGACGAGTGAGCGCGGGGTTGCTTCGGAAAGGATTTTCTTGGTTTCAGAGAGCTCGACGAAGAATGTGGATTGGGCGGCGAAGATGTTGTCGTTTGCTCCTAGGCGTGACATGATTCGGTCGACAGGGGTTAGGCGGGCAGACTTGCAGGGTATATAGCAGCCAATCTGAGCCATGATAACGGCAACGCACGTCTATGGTTTGTCGTGTTAATACCTGGAGGGCAAGTTAGGGTTGGGGAGGGGAACGCACCATGCGAAGGAGAGTAGATTTTCCGGCGGCATTAGCTCCAGTGAGCAAGTCAATGTTTGGAGTGCTGCCACCCAGTCGAACGTCATTAGGAATGAAATCATCAACAGAGGAGAGTAGACAAGGGTGCCGAAGCTCCTCAAACTCAAGCACACTTCGCTCGTCATCGACAAATACAGGGCGACAGCTGGGTTGGCCCAGGTTTGAGGACGCTTTTGCCAGGCTGATCAAGCAGTCCAGCTGCGAGACGACACGGACGGCGGCTAGCCAGGTGGAATAATGCTCGTCGAATCGGGCAAAGAAGCGTTTGGATACCTCCTTGACAATTTGACTGTGCGTTTCCTGGGCTTCCTGCAACTTGCGGATGGCAGTGCGCAATTCGGGAAAGTAGTAGCGTTTGACTTGTTTCGTTGCTGACATTTGATCCCAGCTCTTCGGTATATTCTTCACCTTGATTGGAACTTCCATTTGGTAAATCTCCTTGCCGTTGTCTTTGTAGACGATGGCTGTGGAGCCCAAGTCACGACGAACCTGTTTCAAGAGGTCATCGAGGGCTTGATGCAGTTCTTTGATATATTGATGGGAATTATCAAAGTCTTCTTCAATACCGGGCTTGGGCACCAACAGGCCATTCTCCCTTGCTTGAGAGTGGTCAAAGGCAGTCTTCCAATAATCTAGCAACTCCGTCAAATCAGGCATTGTGCTAATCAGCTGTCCGATAACGCCTTCGCCGGACCCGCTATCCCTAAGAATGCTCATAGTGTACTCGATTTGCTCGAAGCCTTCCAACACCCGTACAAAGTCTTGAGCCCTACAATTCGCCGCATGGATACGCGAAATTAGGCGCTCAAGGTCGGGCATCTTGGTGAGCTGTGAGGAAAACTGATCCCGAACACTAGGATCTGCATTTAAAGCATCCACAGCATCCAGCCGAGCGTCGATTTTCTTTGCATCCACCAATGGGTGGCATACCCACTGCTTGAACATCCGTTTCCCAAAGGGGGTAATGCAGCGGTTAAGAAGTTGAAAGAGAGTTCCATCGATACCACCGTCAAAGGAGTTTGCGAATATTTCCATGTTGATCAAAGTCTGCCCGTCTAGAACAAGACTGGAAGCCTTCTTGATTGGATCATACCAAGAAAAGTTTCCAATTGTGATCAGATCACGTTCGATCTTCAGCAGTCGGAGATATTGGACCATTGCCCCAAAAGCCGACATCACAAGTTCTTTGTCGCGAGCCTGTCGAAGGGCCTCTGGCCAAGAGTCCAGATTGTCGCTGTCTTTTGAAGTGAAATATTCGCTCACATCGAGTTCCTTTACAGTAATGTCTGCCTCCCAAAACTCCCTGCCTGGCTTGAGATGATTCCAGATTGTTGTCGGGCCTGTATTATTCTTCAATATGCGCAGAGCTTTTTGCGACACAGTGGATTTCTCAAGAAGAAGTTCTTGTGGCCGTGTTTGGGCAACAAATGTCTCAAACTTGGTCATATCCGCATCATCAAGAAATTCCGATAGGAAGAATTGACCCGTTGCAGTGTCGACAAAGGCAAGTCCAAAGGCCGGGCGATCCTCGATGATTGCCTCTTTAATGGCGACGCAAAAGGTGGACATGTCGTCCTGGAGCATGGAGCCTTCAACAAGGGTACCTGCCGTGAGAACACATGCTAGCTCCCTTTTGATGACTTTGTCCTCCTTTGCTCCGGTCTTCTTGCCACCCCTTTCCCGCATCTCTTTCCCAAGAGCCGACTCGGATTGATCGACTCTCGCAATCTTGAATCCTTTCGCCACAAATTGATTGGCCCAATGGTCCAAGCTCGATTCCGGGACACCGACCATGCGCATGTTGACACGGTCAGTGAGTTTCAAGTCAAACAACTGATGGCCAACTGTCGCGTCATTTTCGTAGAGTTCGTAGAACTTGCCCTTTTTAAAAAAGACGACAGTGTCCCAGAACTTTTGCTTGATCTCCCAGTACTGCTTCTCAAACGGAGAGAATTTGGACCATGCCAAAGGAGGAATATAAAGTGTACGAGGGTCGTGTTCAGGGTGACCGATAGGATGACCGTCAATATCACGGATATTTGCAAGCCATGCATAACGCTGCTCCGGTTCCGTGGTATGAGCTTTAGGTTTGGTGGTTTTGGCCGTAGTCTTTGGGGTAGCGGGCGTAATTCGTTCCTTGCGAGGTTCCGTATTTTCAGGATCAAACGTCCATTTCATTGCTGAGCTCGATGAAGCATCAGGCAGGTCCAAATCGCGGTCTTCACTATCAGCAGCTGGTGGAGGTGAAGATGAAGGCTTGTTATTTGACTGGCTCGCTGGTTTCTTCCGCTTGTTGGGCCGTTTTGCCTCATCTTCCGAATCGTCAGGAACAACGAAATCGTCCATTTCTAAAAGGGGATCAATAACCACGTAAATAAAGAGGGAATGCATTAATGAAGCTTACCGTCCTCAGAGTATCCTGCCTCATGCGCGTCTTGTTCAAAATCATCGTCAGTATCGGGTGATACCTTTCTTCTCTTTGAAGCCCTGTTGTTTTTCCGAGATGGACGGAATATCTCTTCATCATCGTCTTCACCCTCAGAGCCGGACTCCATATAATTTACTTTCTTTTTGCCCTATTCGTAGAGATTGTTAGATAGCTTGAAACCGAGAAAAACAACGGGGGACATATGAAACATACCCGCCGCGACGGAGAATCGGTCTTTGAAGCGTCTGGGCTCGCCTGCAACTGAAACAACACCAGTTACCATCGTTCGTAGCTATTTAATCAAATAAACATTAACATACCGGCCTCTTGTCATCTTCCTCCTCTAGAAACCCTAGGTCGCTACTCGGCACAGTTGTCAGGTCTTGCGTAAACTTTGAGACGGATTTCTCTTCGCGTTTCACGGTCGATGGTCGAGACTGCGAGGTTCTGTGGGTGGGGGAAGAAGCGGGTTCATGGGTTCTTGTCGAAGGCGTAGATGGAGAGGATTTCTGAAAGAATCCTAGGATGGACTTTTGGTTTTTCATGTTCTGTGTGCTGGACGTGGACTTTTTGAGCGGAGTCGCCGTAGGAGGAGACGAAGCCGGGGCTCCTTTGGCCATTTTGAACAACGCCTTCAATCAACAGACCTGTCTAGAGCCAGATCAGCCTACCTCAAAGGGGTTGCGGAGGAGATTGGAACGCGTATTATGATTTTCCAGAGGGTTGCGAGGGAGAATGGGGTGGGAGATGTGATGGATAATTTATCAATTGCGCAGCGCAAGCGTCACGCGTCGACGCGTTTAGTGGTTTCCTCGCCGCGGCCCTGAATGATCAGTCAGCTTGTCAACCATACTGAGTACTCTAGTCACGAGACGAAATGTTTTCTATCGCGATCCAAGGTATTAACTAAGAGTTATGTGGTTATTGCTAAGGTTTAAGAGTGGCTTAAGTGCTATTGTTAATGGTACATGTGGTCTAGATTTTACAAGACAATGGTAAAGTAGTTTATAAGTACATGATGGAAGTGTGTAAGAAGACGCTGATTAAGGTAGACTCCAAAGTATGCCGAAACTTATTAGGATGATTTCGGTCCTTCTGCTGTCTCCGAGTGTCTCGGTTCTTCTGCTGTCTCGCTCTCAACGACATCAGGTTTCTCAGGTCCTTCTGTTATCTCAGTGGCGGTGCTCTCAACGACACCTGGATCCCATCCAGGAGCTTCCAGACCCAGCGCTTTGAACTCCTCATCAGGGACAATGTTCACGATCTTCAACTTCCACTTGCCCAGCTTCAGGAACAGAAGGTCGTTGTCAATGAACTCCCTTGTCTTGGTTACTTCCCACGACTTTATTGGCGTAAAAGTAAGCTGATCTGGCATATCTCCACCCACCATTGATTTTTGAATACCAGGTCGGCTCCCCACGTAGGCGCCTTTATTCACGATAATACGGTGGCCCTCGCCCTTGGAAGCCACCATTCCAGCAGACCACAGGATTTTGGGGAATGGTTGGTTGTAGACTAGTGACTGAGGGAGAGTCACTCGCGCTGACGGCATGTTGGCAAAGGTGGTGTGAGGAGCAAAAGGATTTCCAGCCTGCGGGTTGATGAAGCCAGCGACTGATGGCCTAGGAGTTCTCGTATCGGCGGGTCTAGGTATACGCAGAGGAGTGGGCTCTGCTGTCGAGTCCCTTGGGCGGAATAGGTGTCGATGTTGAGCAGACACTGCCTCAGCTTCATGCCTACCGTGTATAAGGTGAGTGAACTCATAAGCGAGAGTGTGCTGAGCCACTCGCTTAGATGGGTCCTTGTTTTGTTCTTGCATGATTTCTGAAATTTCTGTTATCGGCAAGAAAGTAAACATCTTGAGATATTTCTCGACAACGTCGTCGGGGGTGCGGACGAAAAACTAGCAAGTCAGTGAAACTGGTCTTTGGCTTGGCCATGCTTGTATTTACCTGGTATAGTTCAAACGTCGAGGTCATATCCTTGTCCAGCCAGATAGCGTTACCCGCTGACTTTCCGAATTTTTCGCCAGACGGTGTCGTTAGTAATGGGGTCGTAATGCCCATGGGTCTGTCCAATTCATTCGACAAATCATTACGCTCTTCCTGCATCACGGAATTCCGGCTGATAGATTTCACAGCATCCATTCCGAACAGAATATTTCCATACTGGTCACTCCCTCCGACCTGAATCTGAACGCCTTTGCGGAAAAGTCTCCACCAGTCCCAGGCTTGCAGAAGAGGGTAGCAGAATTCGGCAAATGACATTCCGTCGCCGCTTGATAACCGAGTCTTGACTCTGAATGGGATAAGCATCCGTCACTCTCAGGGACAATGGTAAACTCACGTGTCTCTTCCTAACATTGGGCCAAGGCGCATATAGAGGCCCAGATCTCGTAGAACCTCAAAAAAGGGTTGCTTGTTCCACCAAGTATTATTATTTACTAATGCCCGTCTCCAGGCCCATTTTCGCCGATACCCATGTACTTTGCCATATTCATTAATGCTTTGACCCAGCTTCAAAAGCTGCATGTGCATGCTAGCCATATTGGCCTTGCGAATGGAGGAATGAACTTGCTCTCGGCCCTTTATCCTCCCCGTAGGATCACCAACTCGCGACGTCGACCCACCGAGCTGTTATGTGTAAGCCAGAGACCTTGTAAAGAAGTACAACTTATGGGATACTAACTAGGAAGGTAACCGGCAAACCCCACACATAACCCCAAGCGAGGACCATAAATGGAAGCATATGCCCAACATGGAGAGACGGAGCTGTCGGATCTACGCCTGCATAGAGTCCGACTCTTTTCTCGGTAAAGATGCGGTGCAGCAAATCTCGCTCTCTAAAGATCCGTCCCGACAGTCAATAAAATGTGGTTGCGTCTGGAGAATACCCTTGTAGCGAAAATAGCACATACCCAACCACTTCCTTTACTAAGCCACGCTCCTCCAGGTGCTCGAGAAAGCTGTTTCTTTCCCCATTCCTTATTTGTACGGCGAGTTCTTCCCATTCGTCTTCTGCCTCTTTCATTCGCTTCATGTGTTGTTGAGTAATGCATCGTTGCTGCTCGTTGCACCGATTTATGGAGGTAATATGCGCGACAGTAGGCCGAGAAGTACTGGATCGGACGGTGGCCGACTTCGCGATTTCCGTAGTCCGTACATACTGACGAGCGCCGCGGAATGGCCGCGGTAGTCGAACGGGTGCTGGTGCGTGAAGACGTGCCGCAGGGGGCAGGGTAATTGGGCGTGGCCGCATGGGACCGGACATACAGATGTGCTCGGTTGCGATACGTAAATGGTAGGCAGCCTCTTGCAAAAACAATTCGGCTTGAGAAAGGGTTAGTCGGGAGGCGTCAATAATAAGAAACAGGCCGATCAACTTTTTTGGCGGAGAATCTTTAATGCGGAGCTTGATCCCAGAATACCAGAATTTATTGACAGCCCAATAACCGCCAAGTTGCAAGACGATCATTATAACAGTTCTACAAATCATAGCTAACTGGACTAGAACCGGATGGAATGTTTCATTACACGGAGGTCCGCGAAAATATATTTACTACTCGACGGAAATAGTAACCTAACGCTAAAGAGGCTGAAGAGATTCACCAGCTAGAATAAGTTGGGATTTTTCAACATAGTCCCGAATCCTGTCAGGGAACTGATGCGAGTTACCACCAGGATACCAAGCATTTCAAGGGTCATGGATACGAAAGAACCAGAGAACACCGTCAAGTTATGTAATGGATCAGAGATGCCTTCATCGCGTCCGCAAAGTAACAAGGTTGGTGTGCCGAACGCCGATATCATCCTCCCCCCATCCGAAACCAAGCAGCCCTTAAGCCCCGAGAGGAGAGCCAGCGAGGCCCCAAGAGGGGAGATGGATCAAATAGAACACACTAGGCTTTCATCATCTGCGCGATTGTTAGTATTCAGGGACCAAAGCCGGCGAAGGCGAGGCAAGGTAGCACTCACTTGTACAAAACTTGGAAGGATGAAAAAAAAATAAAGCTCCGCGGATTTTAGCGAATTTAAATTGGCTGATCCGTCATGCGCTAGTCTTCTCTAAGCGGGCGGAACGATTCTGCCAAATCAACTGCCTCTTCTTGTACCAGGAAAACATCATCAGATTCGCGCAACAATTCTCTCCAATCTGTTCGGGGCTTCAGAAAATGTTTGTGGCTCGAGCGGCGCATAGTGGCGCTCGCCTGCGTGCGAGCTATCTTGAGATCTTCAAATATGCCCACCGCAGACAATCGACGCCGACTGCAGCATCATACGCTCGCATCGCATCTTGCGCAAGAGCTTTCCATGGAGCTTCCTGTCTTCGCCAACAAGCCGAAGGCTCTTCGCAAACATCAGATATCGCACAAAAGCTGAATACCTATAAGAAGACCCGTACGTTCAAGTACCCTGGGTTGTGAGACTTCGCATACTCTGCTGTCATCTTCGAACCTAGTACGCTGATAGCTCGATGTTGCGACAGTTGAATTCCCTCCTGCTACGTACGATTTTGCCAGGTTCCTAGCAGAAGCTTCCGTTGGCCAAGAAATTGTTTTGCATGGCTATCTTGGAACCCAAAGCTATTTATCCAAAGCGGTATCTTTCGCCCGGTTACAAGATCCGACGATGAAATACAACATACAACTCGTAGCCATTACGGGCAAAGGACCCTCTGAGGCCCTGAAAAAGATTCGACCGAACAGTCCAGTGGTAGTAAAAGGGAAGGTGCAAAAGAAAAGGGCAAAGTCTGCCGAGATGGCCCGCCGCGACCCTTGGGAGGTTATCCTCGACGACATCCAGCCTCTCAATGACTTTCCAAATGATATCTGGATGGCACCAGACATGGTACATCCTCCCAAACACAGGCACCTACAACTACGGACAAGCAGCGAACTTCGTGACGCTCTTCGATTCCGAGCAGAGGCGCGCACGATTTGCAGATCGGTACTAGATCAGAGCCGGCTAGCTTTTGTGGAAATCGAAACTCCTCTGCTCTTCAAATCCACCCCTGAGGGAGCCAGAGAATTCTTGGTGCCCACTAGGAAGCGGGGCCTGGCATATGCACTACCTCAGAGTCCACAGCAATATAAGCAAATACTCATGGCTAGCGGGATGCCCAGGTATTATCAGTTTGCGCGCTGCTTTCGTGACGAAGACCTTCGCGCAGATAGACAGCCAGAATTTACTCAGGTATGTCCATCCATGGCTTTAGCCAGTTGACACAGACGGGTTGATATTTTCCGGATAGCTCGACCTCGAGATGTCCTTTGCAACAAGCGAGGATGTGATGCGAGTAGTTGAAAATCTCATTCGCCAACTCTGGTTAGAATTGCTGGATACAGAAGTTCCCAACGGGCCGTTTTGGAAGCTGCCCTACCAGGAGGCAATGAGGCTTTATGGCTCAGACAAGCCTGACACTAGATATGGAATGGAAATCTACCGGATTGAGCATCTACTACCCGCGGATCTGGTCCAAAAAATTACACCGCTGACAAACCCCATTGTTGAAATATTTAAGATGGATGGCAACGACAATTATGCACCAGCCACGTCTGAATTCATTACCCATTTCCTTGACTCGCCCGCTGGCTCATCGTTCAATGACAACCCAGAAGGTGCACCAGGGATCTTCGTTTATGATACGAAGAAACCCCTATGCGGTCTCCAGCCATTTGGCTTCCAGGCCTCTGAGTACGTGGAAGAGCTTCTCAAACCTGAGCAGGGCGACTTGCTTGTAATCCAAGCTCGCGAGAACGCTCCGTTCGCGGGTGGTTCAACCCCGATTGGAGACCTCCGTCGAGCCCTGCACACGGCTGCAGTTAAAATCGGGTTCAAGCAACCACCAACAGGATTTGACTTCCTCTGGGTCGTCGACTTCCCTCTATTTTCCCCTTCTACCGAATCAGAACCCGGCCAAGGCGGCGCCGCCGGAATCTCCTCCACTCACCACCCCTTCACAGCACCAAAGACCGCCGCCGATGTTGACCTACTCCTTACTGAACCCACGAACGTCGTCGCTGACCACTATGACCTAGTCGTAAATGGCGTCGAACTCGGCGGTGGCAGTCGCCGTATTCACGACGCCGCAGTACAGGAATTTATCCTCCGAGATGTCCTCAAGATGCCTCAGGAGCGGCTCGCCGACTTCTCACACTTGCTCGAGGCCCTTCGCGCCGGATGTCCTCCACATGCTGGCCTGGCTCTAGGCTTTGATCGCCTTGTGGCCGTTATGCTAGGCAAGGAATCCGTGCGTGATGTCATCGCGTTCCCCAAAACTGGGAAACTGGGAGAAGATCCCATGGTCAAGGCGCCTGGGCCGGTAAGCCAGGAGGCACTCGAGACGTATCACCTTCGTCTGCTCGAAGAGCCCGAAACTACTGGCCCTTGAAGCGCGGTTGTAAATGAATAAGTCTCTGTACTATAAAAACCACTTGTAAACTAGTATAATAGATAGATGGCTACATCCAATTGTGCCAACTTGGCTGCTCCTACACTTCGACCATGCACGTAATACGAATGAAAATCCCTAATCTCTTGTTCGATCGTCGTTTGTAACTGTTCTTCTATTTCCCCATGAGAGATAGATACTTGGACCTCGCTGGCATCTTAGACGTAGATTTCTCTTTTGCGTCTTTCACTAACTGTTGCTAACCCTAAGTTACCACCGGCCCGGGGGGGCTATCTTTCTGATTCATACAGGTTTGGAAAGGTGAATGGTATTAGTCTTTCTTGCATTCGCCAAGTATATGTACATAGAGTTAATTCAGAGAACGAAAAGGCACCATTTACCTCATGCATAACGCCAACCTATACCAAAAGAAGAATAATACAAGGCTGAGAAGGGGAGAAAGACCAGAAAGCCTGGCATTCCGCACCAAGGGATCGTTGCAGCCTCATGAAACAGCGCTCGGCCTAGAGTTGCTGGTGGGCTCAACTGCTTTTCCAGAAGCCACCTCATAGTATACATAGTCGTCATCGTCATCGTCTTCAATAGGTTGACCAAACGCCCGCCTCCATACACCGTCCCAGAGACCCCTTTTGGTGACAAGTCCGCCAATAAGAAGAATAGGAAGTTGCCAGATACTGGCCCAGAAAAGACCTCGCGCACTCCCATTGGCACCTTGATGCTTCCAGAATTGGTAAGCTTCTTTCACCAGCCAACCGTTTGCGAGTGTGCTGCTAACTAGATAACCATGTCCAACAACACCCACCCACCAAAGACCGATAGAGAGTGGAAACATGAGAACAGAGTATCTCAGCGCGACGCGAGCATTTCTGGCGGGATTTGTCCAGCATAGCATCTTGTATCCGGCACCCTTGTACTCCTCACGGATGGTGTGAGATAAAGCATTGAAATGAGGAAACTGCCAGGCAAACAGGATCCCAGCCAGAAGCCATCCTCCAATGCTATCTTCGCTGAGAAGCATGTCACGCCATGTGTCATGTCCTGTCGTGGCTGTCTGCCCCGCTGCCGCAACCCACCCCATCAGGGGCGGAATCCCACCCACCACAGCACCCACCCACGTGTTTATCACATGGATCCGCTTCAACGGAGTGTAAACGAAAGCATATAGAGCGATGTTTGCAGCGGACAGTCCTGCTACTGTGGGATTCGTTCCAAAGTATAGCAAACCAAGCCCTATCGCTGCCGTTGCAGCAGCAAAAACAACAGCTGCTCGGCGAGTGACAAGCCCCCTAACCAAGGGCCTATTGCGGGTTCGCGACATGAGTGCATCGTATTTCGGTTCAAACACCATGTTTAGGGTATTAGCGCTGCAGCAGGACAGGAAGGTGCCCGTTGTCAGGTAAAGGAAAGTGAGGGTGGATGTTGAGAGAGTCGGAAGGTCGGTGATGGATGGGTCAAGTGTGAGCAAAGTAGATATTGGGTACATTCCATATGTAGCTGTTGTTGAAAGTAAAATCAGGAAAGACAGACGAGGTTTTGTGAGAGCGAAGTACGCCGCCAGCTTGCGGCGGAGCGATGTTTGCGGAAGAGCTGCAGAAAACTTGGACAATTGTGCAGAGGCGTCTGGTGGAAGTTGTTCGGCACCATCGTTTTGTACTGCGGCTTCCTTTAAGCGTTTTCTGCGACGATGCGGTAGCTCTGGCAGGGATTCTGTAGTTGATGTGCTGGGGTTTGACGGTTCGTTGGTCGAAAGGTGGGAGGGCTTTGAGGGCGAAAGGGACGTGAACAACGCCGGTTGAGAAGTTGTGCTAGCCACGCCCTTGTGTGTTGAGAAATAGTTCTTGTTTAGACGAGACGAGGGCGACTGGCCTGCAATGCTCGATTGTAGGCGCGAGATCGAAGCGAATCGGTTGACTGCGGGGACAATTAAAGGACCGCGATGGAGGCATTGGGAACATAATCGAGGCGCATCTCGCACCGTTCCTAGCCCCCGCAGAGCGGAGCGAGCGATTATCATGACGGCGGGTGACACAACGCCGGGGAATTGGTCGCTACCCTGGCCGATTCGAGACAATCGTGAGGTTCAAGACGGTGTCGGGAGAAAATGGTCGGCAGGGCGGCAGAGACCACAACCGCAACAACTTTTTTGGAAGGAGCCGCCAATCAAGCTCTTTGCAATTGTACGACTTCCTCTCCATCTAATCTCTCCATCAGCCCGCTTCCTTTATATGTCGACTCCTGCGCGGAATATATAGTCATGGACGCGATTCAAAAGACTATCGTCGATCCCCTACAGCCCTACCTGCGCCCAGTCGTGTCATCGGTGCCGAAACCGGTCCATGATGCCATCATCTCGCTAGTTGGCTCCAGCTGCCACAACACGCTCGTTGTTAACCTCGACCTTGCTCAAGACCCCCAGTGCACCTCTCTTGCAATTTCTAAGGCTCTTGGTATAGGAATCGTCGGCGCCAGCGGTATTGTAAAGGTGCCACAGATTTTGAA
The DNA here is from genome assembly GCA_027569055.1 of Aspergillus baeticus. Lineage (NCBI taxonomy): Eukaryota > Fungi > Ascomycota > Eurotiomycetes > Eurotiales > Aspergillaceae > Aspergillus > Aspergillus baeticus. The sequence goes on from JAPDEI010000007.1 coordinate 1,021,136, forward strand.
ACTGATTCGATCGGGATCTTCTGCTGGCGTGTCCTTCGTGTCCTATGCTTTGGAAACGGCCAGCCTGTTGATTACCCTTTCCTATGGCGTCCGCAACCAGTTCCCATTCAGCACCTACGGTGAGTCTGCATTTATCGCCGCGCAAGATGTCTTGGTCGGAGTTCTGGTCTTGACGTATGCTGGCCGAGGGGCCGCCGCTGCCGCGTTTGTTGCGGTTGTGGCTGCGAGTATTTATGCACTGCTGGTTGATACCACTCTTATCGACGCGCAAACGATGGCATACCTCCAAGCCGGTGCCGGAGCTTTAGGTGTTGCTAGCAAAGTGCCGCAGATTCTCACTATCTGGCAAGAAGGCGGAACTGGACAGCTCAGTGCTTTTGCGGTATGCCCACTTTATTTCTGGCTAGATATGCTTATAATAACCCTCGTTAAGGTGTTCAACTACCTTGCAGGCTCTTTGTCACGTATTTTCACCACCCTCCAAGAGGTCGACGACAAGCTTATCCTGTATGGTTTCCTCGCCGGTTTCTCGCTCAACCTCGTCCTCGCAGCACAGATGCTGTACTACTGGAACAGCCCGGCGCAGTCCAAGAAGCAGAAGCAACAGTCGCAGCTGCAATCTAAGGAGAAGCAGGTGCGCGAGACAAAAGCGACTCCCGCTGTCACCCGGACCACAGGCGCGTCTCCGTCCCCGAAACCCTCCGGCAGGACGCCTACCACTCGCCGCCGCGGTTAGATGTGGTCTTGCCAATTTTCTTCCTATACATTAGTTTAATCCGTTGACACATTCACAAGAATGCCAATTTGATTCAAAGCAATATTCCCAGTCACCGCTGCCCAGGTAGAACCCCGGTAGTCATATACCGTAAGATATCATCCAACGGCACCAACGACGCAACGCCCTCTAGCCCAGCCGCCCCAGCACCAGCCCCGGAAGCCGCAATATCAAACTCAAATCCAGTCCCAGAAATTGACTTTCGTACACCGACAACCTCCATCTCGTCGGCCTCCTCCTCGTCTTCTTCCTCACTACTCCCCTCATCGTCTTCCAAAGTCCTTCGAAGCCCCAACTCCGCCGCAACCCCTTGAATACCCCTCTCCCTCTCCTCCAAGGTAAAATCTCCACCCCAATTCCTTCTCCGCGCCTCCATATTCGCCTCAACAGGCGCCCATTCCCACAAAGCCGCCAAATCCCCCTCGCTTAGTCCGCCCGTATCTCCATTTCCGAACCCACCAACCCCCGAGACACTTCCCGGGAGCATATTGTTCGGTTTCGCAAGCGCATTCGCGTCACCTTTGCGTCCACGCGACACCCAGTCTTCAACCCGTGGATCCAGCTTGGTTCGCAGTAATTGCTCGAGCATATTGCCGTGCGTCTTTGTCGGGAATTCGGGGCCTGGGTAGGCGGATATACTCCGGAGTAACTCGTGGTTCTCAGAGAGGTGTGTTGAGAGGGTTAGGAGGTTTGAGGATATGATGCTTGCTTGGGATTGGAGTGAGGGCCTGCGTAAGGCTTTTCGTTAGTATCGGTTGTAACGAGACAGGATAGAAAGAGAGATTATAGGACAGGAGTGAAAAGCGCACCATGACGGCAACGGATCAGACTGATTCAGACTCGTGATGAGGGACGCCAGAGAGTGAGTGAGTTGCACCAGGCGCTGGCGGGATTGCTCCAGTGTTTTGATCTGGTCGGGGGTTGGAGTTGCCATTTTTTGGTTCCCACTGCTTCTTCCTATCCTCTGCAATAGCTGGAGAGGAGTTGAAGGGATTGGTAAGCCGGTTATGTTAGTGGAGAGTGACAGTAGCGAAGATGAAGCTCTGGGCATGGACAGCCTCTGTGCAGCCAAGCCGAGGTGTGAGGTCGATCCAACTCCGCACAACCCGCTTTTCAAATGAACGCCGATTGTATCTACTCCGTAAACATCACGAGTTAGTCACGAATGCACTACATTACTATCGAATAATAGCCTTCAAAATACGTGACGATATTTTTAGGTCTCTATCGCTGGCAAAATCCTTCACTATTAATAACTCTCCCCTCAATCATTGCAGGTGCAGTAGCCTGAAACGAGCCGGCGCCTAAGTCCCCCTCCTCCATATATAGGAGCGACTAACTCACCTCAATTACTCAGTCTCACTTCTTTTTTGCGTATTTCCAACTCTCCTCTCGCTTTCTGACTTTGGCTATGCTTTCAATATGTCAATGTTCTTCCAAAGGATATTGTATTAACGAATTAGTCTTCGAATGTTAGGGTATCTATTCAACAGCGGTTGGGACAACATGGCATAGTATGTATGGCGACAATAGTACCAAACGAACAAGCGGGTAAAGGAGGAGGTAAGAGAGGAGAAGGCGGAGGATGAAGATGAAGAGGTGAGGAAACACAATGATGTGCGAGAGCAGAATGGCAATCACACAGGCGGTCACAGGCGGCTGTCTGAGCAACATAACTCAGGTGTTCAACAGTGATACAGAAGTGAGGATTATTAACTGCAAGAGGTCCAGATTGAAGCGGTTTACTGAACCGCTCTCATTTTTCCATTATTTGACATGGACGGTGGCGGGGGAAAATACGTCTGCTGAGCCTGCGGCACCTTCTCCTCAGGCGAGTATGCTGTCGAGGGCGACGCAATCACAGGCTCAACGAACTTGGAATACCCCACATCCTGCCCTCGCCCATCATTATCAACAAAACCGAGTCCAAACCCATATCCTGGGTGCGGCGACGAGTATACTGTTTGTGGGGAGTATATACCGGGGCTATACGGACCCTGCGCCTGCGCGGGGTACTCCATAGCCCACTGTGGAGTGCTGATGCCAGTGTCGTTCCAGCGCGCATGCAGGTGGCCCGACTGGTGGAGGCGGCGAACCTTCTTGCGACGCGAGCGGATGAAGAAGAAGCAGCCTAGGGCGAGGATGCAGAGGAGGATGACGAAGCCGAGGATTGGCATTGCGATTATAAGGGCGAGGTTGCTGGGTCCGCTGGAGCCCGAGCCGGAGATGAGGTTTGCGGTTGAGGAGGGGAGGAGGGACTCGGAAAAGATGCGGCTTGGGGAGATGGGGAATTCCTCATCAGTGGGTGTTTCAAAGTGGCAGTTGTAACGGAGGGATTCCAAAACTACACATGCACGTCTCTGTGAGTACAAAGAGGGAGATACGGGTGAGAGGTTGATGACGTACAGTTTGCCAGGTATACTTGGCGAGTGACCTCGTCGTACGTGAGGTTATAACAAGTATTACAGTCGGTGATCTCGTTGTCAGCGAACGACGAGGTACCGCACCATGTGTCGAGACTGAGAGGAGAAGGTTCTTTAAGTTCAAACTCGAGCGCAGACTCCAGCTCCTGGCATGCAACAGGACACGAATTGGAGATGTTGGACACCTTTTCCGGGTACCCGTACACACACGAAGTGAAGGCATATCGAAGGTTATCTAACGTCGAGGCAGGTTAGTCAAAAGGCCAGCAACTTCACTGCAGCACTTCGCAGGACATACAGAGACCCCATTCCACATCTGACTCGCCCGTTGCATCGTTCGTGAATGTACTCTGGAGCTGGCACTGAATGCAGTCCTCAAATTTCCTCCCTACTTGGGTTTCCCCAAACTCTTGATCCGTACACACGATCTCCTCTGGGGTTGTTGCGTTTGACGGACTGCACGTATTCTCACACGGTGAGCCCGATGTTGTGCGCAGGCCAGAGGAAAGTTGACCGAGAAGTAAGAGGACCGCCCATCTCGAGGCAGATCCTCGGATAAAGCCCGAAAAAACCATGTCAATACACTTCGCACAAATCTAACGAATGAATAGAAACAATCCACACTTCAATCACAATGAGATTCCCAGAGCCCAACGGCAAGCGACAGTCGGCTCCTCTAGCATCGAAACCATACCCCTCTCAATCGAGAGCGAGAGATTCAAATACCAAGTAGGTAGTAATTAAGCGATCGAAGAGAAAGAGCACACCGTAGCGTAGAAAACCAAAGCGCAGGGCGAGAGTCCTTATTTCTTTCGGTTTAAGTAAAAAGTGCGTGTGCAGGTGAGACTAAAGTCGCACAATCAGCGGCCGACAGGCATCTCGAACTCGAACTCGCAACTTCGCAGGAAGATCCAGGATAGCCCTGGTCGGAACAGCGAGAGGGGAAATTGATAAAAAGCCCAGGGGTGGTGCGGTCGGATTACTAGCTCCCAGGAAGAGAAGTGTCAAACTCAGCAGAACCGGTCAGACCGTCACAAACCCGCCGTGCGATCAGCAGTTCGAGTGCGCGAACACATTGAGGGAGGAAGAATAAACAAGACGTGCTGCAGTGTGCTTGGGGGCGCTACTGCAGCTGGAAAGGGCCCCTCGCCGGGCCGGATACCCAGCCATCGAGCTAATCAAGAAGCTCGACACTGCGACAGGGGAGTGCCGACAACGACGGGATGAGAGACAAAGGAGCAGAAAGTCAAGTGTGACAAGCGTGATGCGGGAATCGGGGATTGGGTGTTGGCGGGGATTGTGATGTGACAGAGACTGCAGCTCGATTACAGCGTGTTTGGCGCATGTTATTCGCTGACGGCTTCGCCCAAAATGACCCCTCTTTTCGAAAGCGTTGATGCGCTGCACAGTCGCTGGATGTCATTGGCTAGGCCCCTCGCAGTAGCCTGTGATGGAGGGAGCAACTCGGAATTTGTCAACGCTCAAAGGATTCGGAGCAGAAGGGGGGAACGGGAAGCTGCCAGTCAGGCCCCAAAGCGATTGGAAGATGGGCTCTCCGTGGCTGAAATGTCACTTTGATAACTGCAGTGAAGAAAATCCTCGTCACAGAATGCTCGAGTCCCTTCGTTTTCTTTGGAGGAGACTACTTTGCTTGGCCAAGTTTTTATTAAACGGGCTGATCTGACAGGGGATCAATCATGTATGATGAATCTGGCTTGGCCATCGCTGATCATCTACCAAAGCGGGGGTTTGTATCACCACAGCACTAGTGAAGCAACATTAGCCACCTAATAAGTACAACGCCAAGGTATAACGCCACTATGCAGGTTGTATCGTCGCTCGGGGCCCAAATCAAAGCAGCAACAGAAGCAAAAACTCCAACACAAAGAAAACAGTCATCCACACATTGGCTCAGTTCAGTCATATCTCAGATCATCCGTGATACAGGTATAAGCAAGGGGGCTGCGCTGGTTGGCGCGAAATGCAAATCCCAGCGAACAAAGAAAATGTCCAAACCCAGCCCGACTTATCGTCCCCAATAATTAATCATCCATAAAGTTCGTCGTACGAAGGGACCAACTGCTGCTGTGGTGCAGGGACCGGTCCGGCGTCCCGGGCTTTTGCTCGTTGGGGAGGTTTCTTTTCGTGATGCGGTGTTGGTATTGGTGTATGTCGTGCGAGGCGAGAGTCTTCAAGGCTGAAACTTGTTCGTTGCGAACTGGCCGTGGCCGGCGCAGAGAATATTGCATCGGTGAATGTGCTCTGCCCACTGAAACGCCTCATTCGCGACGTGACAGATAATGGGGGCGATTTTGAGCCCCCAGATTTCGCGTCATCTGCTGTTCCCAGCTTGCCCGGTGCGGATCCCAGCGCCGAGATGTTGTCGTCGGCTTCGTCTGCGGAGCTGTCTCCGAATCGCTTCTCCTCCCAAGCCTTTGGTAAACTGACCGGTGGCCGTTGCCCTGTTTGAGGCTCTGGAGAGCGAGTCTTCGTTCTGGATCGCCGGCGTACTCGCGCATCGTAGTAGCCTGTAGGCATTGTTGAAGATGAGTCGAGGGATGCCTTTCGGCTCTCTGTGTGTCGACCGCTGGCGGGTGTGTATGGCTCAGAAGACTCCCCAGGGCTGTGCCTCCAGGTGTGTCCGTTGCCATGCTCTGAAGACTGTGCGGACACCGGGCTGGCTCTCGTGGAAGCGGCGTCATATTGGCTCCAAGAACCATCGTTGGGACTGGATATGGCCACATCTCCCCATCGCGAGTCAAGCTCGGACGCGAGCTTGCGCTTCCTCCGAAGCCGTTGGATGATAGCCGTCATGACCTTGAGAGGGTTCTTCATGAGGTGAAATTCTGGATAGCGGGGTGATTCGGTCAACATGGGTACGCGACTGGAACTCCAAAGCACTTGGAGATTGCGTCGTCACTATGTAGAGCAGAAAAGGGGTGCGGAACATGCCAGGTAGTTTGACAGGGGTCGCGAATGGGGCGACATGCAACCTTCACCACGCAAATATGTACAGGCCAGACTACCGCTGTTGACGGTCCCCGCGTGCAAAAAGCGGGCTTTCGGCCAAGGGCCAAAAGAGCCAAAAGCGGCTTCAAAGAAAGGGAGACAAGTGCTGCAAAGCCGCCTTCTTGCATGAGGGGGGAAGCTTCTATCGAAGCATAACACAAAAGTAGCCGCGGCTACAACAAGAAGAGTCTAAATCTCTGGATTGGAATGACATCTGCGCATCGAGATCTCCAGGATGAGAGCTCGAATAGGTAGAGGGACGGACATTCTAGGGACAACGATGGGGTGAGGGAGACGTGGACCGGACCCGACAGTCTGGTTCAGCCACCCTCTTTGTGTCTCCTCGTCGGCAACAATTTGGAATTTGAGCAACAACAGCGCCACTGGGGGATCACCCGAAATAATACCCTCGGCTTGGGCATCCTAGCGGTATGCAGGCGCGTCAACAAGCGGTAGCCTTTGATGGACTGATCATCATGCCAGATTGAGAGAATGAGCGCGGTGTCCGTATCCGGTCCGATTTGACCCTGGATGGCTCGATGGTGCTGCGAGCGAAAGAGGGGTTGAGATTTCTGCGGCACAGTCAACTTGCGTGAGGAAGATGTCAATCATCACGGAAAAGGAGCTGCACGTAGGCTGACGGTCATCTTGGCACGGCGCTTCGTTGCATTCTGGCCAGGGGTTGGAGAGAAGATGCTGTAATGCAACCTGTTTACGAGGGGAAGAGCCGGGGTGTGAATGGAGAGAGAGAGGTTCTCGACCAGGGTCCTTCTGCCAGTGAGAAGGCTCGAAAAACCAACACTTGCGCTCGTTTCCTGTTGGGCAATGAGCAGAATAAGCACCGGCTGATCGCCCTAAAATTTTTTATGGCGGTGACCCATGATCTTATTGATCCTACAATTATTTCTCTCAGACGGTGGAGCCCCAAAAGTACCAGACAATCGTCTCCCATTTCACACACCTCGCGCGCCCAGTTCCTGCTTCTAGCTATCTACAGGTAAGAGATCGCATTCCCAAAAGCACCTTTTGGATCGGCCCTCTCCTTGACCCTGCGCAGAAACTCCAAATTCTTCCCAAAGACTTTCTCATGATCCACTTCTTCCTTTCGCAGAAACGACAGATATGACGCCGGCACAATATTTCGCTTCTCCGTTCCCAACAAAGCCTGTTGGAACTTGGCTCCCCATTCGAAGATTGCATGGAGATTGTCCTCTTTCTCTGCAATGGCCAGGATCTCAAAGAGAAAATGCCCCTCACGTGCTGCAAAAACCGAGTCATGCTTCTCTTGCGCAGATACTGTACCACCGCGCAGCTCATGCATGCCCCAGAAAGTATGTGGGTCCGTTGGGATGTTCAGGGCATAGTCTGCCATGATCTCCGCAACTTCGTTTGTAACTTTCTTTATGTTAATGGTGTATACACCGCCGTGCGTTGTTGCAGGCACAAACTTGGCTGCGTCTTCAAGCCAGGCCGTCGGTGTGGTCAATTGCACCGCCGTACCTACTACCGGGGCGAGACCAGAAATCTTCTCTAGCCACTGCTTTCCCATTTCCATGTCTGAAGACGCCCAAACAAATAGCACAGCAAATGTTGGGCGGGGGATTTTGATCACACTTTGCTGAAGACTGAGCTGCGCCGGGATTCCATCTCCTTCTGTCTTGAGAGATTGGTAGCCGCGGCTATACTGCGTGATCGTACTCCGGAGGTCCTCGGAGTTGTACAAGACCGCGCCTGCGAAGATCTCCCCTCGTATGTTAGCCCTATGTAAACAGTTGCCGCAAGACCAAAGTTAAACATACTTTGTCCAGCTTATACACCCTAACTGTAACCTCCACAACAACCCCAAACGCTCCTCCACCCCCCTTGATTGCCTTCAACAGCTCCTCATCAGCTTTGACAATCTCCCCATGGCCATCCACAACCTTCGCTCCAATGATCTGATCAACTCCCAAGCCAAATAGCGGGCTATACGGTCCATATCCACCGTACATGGCCCAGCCCACATACCCTACGGTCGCAATAGTGCCGACAGGCGTGATATACCCGTCCGTCTGCAGCGTGCTCACAACATCACCTTGCAACGCGCCGCCGCCAATCCGGGCGGTCATCGACGCGCCATCGAGCTCGACGTAGTTGAGACCTCGCATGTCGAGCGTCACCACGTTTGACTTTATGCCTCGTGCCCACATGTCGTGGCCTCCACTGCGGACTGTGAAGTCGATGGCGTTTGCCGAGAGGAAGCGTATGGCCACTGCGACATCTTCGGCAGTCGAGGGGCGAAGGATTGCTGATGGGGTGGTCTTGGGCGGGTTTGTGAAGACTGCGCTCTGCGATGAAAACAAGGGAGATAAGGGGCTGGTGTGCTCGATGTTTGGGTGGGAGGAGAGGAATGTGGTGAGTTTCGAGAGTGTGGCGTTGTCCATCTTGTCTTTTTTTTTTTTCTGCCGTTGATCAGAATATGTATACTGGGAAATGCTAATCATGAGGTGTGCATGAAGGAATCGGCTCTTATATATAACGACAACCTCACCCCTCAAATCAGGCCCCCCAAAAGCCACCTCGTTCCAATCCTCCAGGCGAATACGTTTACGAATCCGCAGGTCTTGTAACGTAATTCTCGGTCGATCCGCCCACACCAAAATAAATCCACGCGAAGAGACCCTGTAACTATTTAAACAATAACCATGCCACCAAAGGCGCGTTAATTATATTAAAAGTTAGTGGAGCAAGAGGGCAGGATGCAGCTCGCGATACAAGCTTTAAAAAAGCGCGAAATTCCAAGTGTTCGCCGAGCAGTAGAGGTTTTTAATTTGCCTTGTTTAACTCTGCGGGATTAATTAAAAGGCATAGAATCTTAACTAGAACTCCGTAACCATATATATTAGCTCTCTATAACTTAAGAATAGTTATTAGTTAAATGGATACTACTATAAAATTAACGTGGAGTTGCTCCCCGAGTCTCTTATATACGGGAAATGGCTAATATTCTGCTTTAACGTAACACAGCAACCCCCCAACCCCAAAGGCTGGTTAGAAAGAACTAGCCTATGGAGTTTATTAAGCAGTATAAAGTAATTAAAGCTGATTTGGGCGATGGTATAACTATCAGAGAGCTCTCTGTGAGGATCCCAAGGTTATTTAATAGTGGTTTGACTAGTTAAAGGTAGTTCGAAATAAGCATGGTATTCTAGACAAGGATATCTATAATTTTAATAAGACTGGCTTTGCTATAGGATTAATTATAATTATAAGAGTTGTTACTAGGGCTGAGATGCCTGGAAAGCCTTATCTTATTTAACCAGGCCAACGAGAATGGGTTACTGCAATTAAATGTATTAATTCAAGGGGATTTAGCATTCCGCCTTGCATTATCTTTAAAGGAAAGGTCTATATAGAGGGATGGTTTAAGGAGCTTGACTACCAGGTAATTAGAGAATTAAATTAAGCGCAAATAGTTGGACTACCCATGAGATAGGTGTTACGGAAGGGCCTTGACCTCTCAAGTACTCTTCCTAACCTTGGTGTCGCGTTTGACCTAAACCCCGATAATCCGGATGGACTTACCTGGGTCTCGCAAGACTATTGCTCAACGTCCAACTAGTATGAGGACTAGTCACGGCCGGGTTGGGTAAAGGTGGAACGATCCAAGGCCAGCCTTAACCACGTGTGGAGAAGCCTGTAGAGTTAAGTGTTTGACGAAGTATATCGCAAGGTGGGTTGCAAAGGTAACTCTATGAATAACGGTAGTAGAAGGGCCCCACTATGCACCATACCAGCCTTACTCAACGCATATCGTACCCAGTTACTTATGCCACTGTTAGTAACAAACGGTGTGCGTATAGTGGCTTGAAATACGCACACTAAAGCTACTACACGCCCACCAACTGCCTTCAAGTGCTTGCCTTTAATTGTACCTTGGTAAGCAATTCGATGAGCATCTTAATGACCTAAATAATCGCCTGCTTAAGGGCAGCTTAAGGGGGGGGAGAGAGGGAGATAAATGGGTTGTGGCTAGCAGAGACCGGTGTACGCATACCGGGCCCCATATAGAAAGGGCCCTTTGTTCGGACTACATGGTCTGTTTATCATTGATGCAGATAAAGTGACCGGTATCAGATTAGGGCTAGTTCACAGGCTGCATTTTATTGTACGAGACAATACAAGTAAGTGAAAATGAAGAGAGAGATTCAATGTTTAGCATGAATCATATTTAAGCCTAGGAGGCTGCCGCCAACGAATGTTGCTCGTACGCCTTGTTCATCCGTCGGCATTACTATACTGTTGCTCGAGGAGAGAATTGGGGTCTTGCGCTGGTACACGCCAAGGTGTCTGGTATTTGACTTCTTGGTTTAAGAGATAGTCTTGTCAAAAGAACTGATGTTAAAGCGACTCCTGAAGCTCACCTCATCCTCAGCGCCACATCTTCGCATGCGCATATTCCCTATCATCCCCCCTGATATAGGTTGAATAAATCTGACGCTCGATTTGTAGTTGAAGCGATGTATTGAAATATTCCCACCAACGAAAATCTGGATTTGCTATATCCCACGAATTCTTCCCATCAGCTTTTGCCATCCTTAGAGCAGTGTTGAATGAATTTTGTATATCCGAGCCATTAAGTCGGTTTGGCTCCAGGTCTTTCCATCGAAATACCAGTTCGCGAGCTTTAGTAGGGTCATTGGTTTCGCCTCGTCAGGAAGTGCAGGAAGCTCTATCGGAATACTGATGCGGGAGATAATGCTAGAAGCTAGTACCCGATGCGGTTTGTTGTGAGGAATACCAGGCCACGATGAGCCCCCAGTGTCCGGAGGATAAGGTTCGCGCTGGGACTACGGCGGACCCCCCGCTCTCGGAGAATGTAAGCTCGATATTCTCTAGCAAAATGACCGCGTTCCATCGAGTTGCCTAGTGCAAGATTTGCGTGAACATGGCCTCCGCTTCTCCCTCGTTCTTGACGATGGTGGCAGATGATATTGAGAGGAGAGGGCATTTAGTGCGCTCAGCAGTGGTAGCCTTGTCCACACCTGGTCCGCCATGAAGCAAGATGGAGGTTTGACCAGAAGGCGTATAACGGGGCTCTTGGTAAGGTCCAATCGCAGCGCGTAATATCTCTTCACGGCCCCGAGAAAAATAAAGCATTCTCAGAATATTGCTCGGAAATGCGGCGTTTGAATGCTATTTATCTCCAAATGCTCTGCACGCTGGTCAGAGATCTAATCGCTAGAAGCAACTAGCAAAGATCGACATGAGGGAAAGATCCAACGTACTCCAAGTATTATCATTAAGGCAATACGCAGGAATCTTCGATGGGCAAATAATGGCAAATAATGGTTTCAGATCCGAATGAACGACTTGTCCTAGTTCAATGTCAAGTTCTTGTATCGGCCATGCCTTGTCCGGTTGTAGATGTTGATCGATGACGATACGCCAAGTGGTACTCTGAAAGGTGTCAGCGAGGCTCTTCAAGGAACAAGCATACGTACACGCAGAACGTTTGTATACTCCATGTGGCGGACTCCGCTTCCCAACGCCTAATAGTGTTGACCGCTCCTGATCAGCTTGAGGCGTTGCAGGTGCCCTCGTTCGAGATAACCTCCAGGAACATATTTCAGGTCCTTCACATCGACCTCACCTGCAAATTGTTGTATGCTCAAATCATAAAATCGCTTCACAAAATGTGTTCCATTTTGGCCGATCGCCCAGGCCCGGAGCACAAACGGAGTGTAGATATTGAATGGCTTTGGATCCATTCCCTAACACTCTGAAACAACATGGGCCTGGATGGTGCTAGTCTCGCGAACATAATCGGTGGAGTTTTTGACATAAAGCAAGGGCAACTCTGCGAATAGAATCCTTTGGTACCTCCTCTCCTGAATTTGTATTAGTTTGTGAGGGACCAGTGTCAGCTGGTCTTGAATTATGTCAGTTGAAAGTGCTCGCTCAGGTCGGTGTTGAAGCGCAGAGAAGACTGACTGCACTGCCAAGGTGCAACCAGTGTACTCTGACTCCGTTTTGGGCGAAAGACACAGGCAGTCAACAGGATTTTGATAAGTGGGTTCGAATCGTTGACAAGAGAACTTGGCTCCTGCAAGACAAACACCCTTTCCTTCGTTACCGTCCTCAGTAACTTGGGAGACCAAGAAGTCGATGCCGTCAAGAATGATAAAGGTGCACTGGGCATTGACGTTCTTGAGAGCCTTTACAAAGATATTCCACAGTACGCAAATATTGCTTGCTCTTCCCCCAGTCAAGTCATTCGAGATGGCACTCCGGACTTCCGGGCGCTGCTTCAGGAGCTGGCGAACAAGGGCTTGGACCAGTGTCCAATAGTTGCTTGACTTCGTTGATGGACCGTCGCCGCAAAAGTGCCTAAGAACCAGGCATGTCTCGTAGTTGCCTTGTCCAAAAATTAAGAGCGGCGCTACGAACGAGACATCGAATGTTTCCTTCTGGAGAATGCCATTTCCGTCAACCCACAAGGAGCTGGGATGTTTTCGCTTCCACCTAGTCTATCACTTTGTCGACTCTTAGAATGTTGCGCTGCGTCGATTGATACCTCCGTATCTCTGGGACCTGTTCTAGAATGCTCTGCTGCTGGGCACGCTTCATCAACTAAGTTAGGTCTGTGAACAATGCTGCCATCTGGCAGTCTAAGTCACTCGTCATAGCCACCCCACTCTCTTGCCTTTCAAGAGGTGGGGAATTTGACACAGATGGTTGCTCTATTTTAGCCTCTATTCGTTGACGAAATAGGTCACCGGCTTCTGTTATGTCGCTTTGTTTGGTGAATTTGATCGATTCGCCTTTGAGCTCCAACATCTTGGATACCCTTGCAAGAACTATTTGGCCAGTTATGTGGTTTGACAGGTGAACTATGTCTATAATCTCCGCGTAGCTCTGCTCGATAGATCTGACTATGGGCTCAAACCCTTTCCAAGGCTTTTTCAGTGCTCGAAAAGCCTTCCCTGCCCAGTTAGCGCCCGAGATTTCGAAGCGATGTAGGAGGTTCCCATACTGAAGCGGCTTCTTGTGTAGTACTTCAAAGCCTTGGCTAAGAGCCTTTGAAACCCATCATACGCCCTCCCAACGGCTCCGACAAGCTGCGCGGAAGGAGAGTAGGTCGTCAAATGATCGATCAGAGAGAACTTCGTCTTTATTGAGTCCATATACTCTTCCATATTCTGCTTCATCTCCTCATAGTTGACTTGAACAACTAAAAGAATCTTGACGGTGCCGTACGTTAAAGCCACATACTCGGAAGCCTGACCCATGAGCACGTCCATAATCTGTGTGATTCATAAGCCGTGACGCAACTCGCCATCTAGCCTTGACTGACTCGACAAGGCTCTTTTCGGACTCAGACGAACGATCAGGCTGCTTGGTTTCATGAGCTTCCTTTGCTTGCTTCATAATTTTGAGAACCTTGGCTCGGGTCTCCTCATACTGTGTCTGCTCTTCAAGAGTGGCCGTCTTCAAGAACTCTTCTAGACGTCTATCAAGCTTTGCCTTAGAAGTTTGAACCACACTCCTGTTACCCAGAGATGATTAGCGCAACTTGCAGAAGAAGTATAGTGCTCCAGATCGTACTGTTGCTTGTGTCCAGACTGCCGAGTCCCAGATATTGTTCGCTTTTTCTTCTTGTATTTGGAGCGCCTACTTCAATGTTTTCTGTGCGTCGCTCCGTACATGTTTGTTCGTTTCTGTCAGCACTGATTGTTTCTGGCTCAAGAGTGTATTCTGGTGATTCGAAATGTAAACCAGGCATCTTGTGTACCCCGAGTTGGCTGGAGTAGTATGGTATGCGGGATAGTGAATGGAAGACTTGTCGTGCCTTTGCGATTGACGAATCCTAAAATTGATAACCTTGGTTAGAGTTGCGATGTGTTGGTAAGTTGGCGTGGCAGCCTATCACTTGTTTATTTAGCACTGGGGCGCTCAGCCGCAAATGAGGTTGTACAAAGTTGGCCAATCCCTGACTTGAGTGAAAGCGACCTCCGCCTCAGTAGTAAGGTTCATCAAAGGAGGTGAAAACCGTATCAGTCCCAGGGTGTGGAGCTGGGGACGAGGCCATGGTCGGGTATAACTAGGCGGTCACCAGTGCTCGAGAGTGACAGCAAAAGTTAGCGCCAGGATTGTAGGCTGAATTTGCCCAAGCTGTTGCTCCTGGGAAGCCTACAAGGCTAAACCTGCTGAGCCACGACATAGCTTAGCAGGAATGGAGAAGAGGTATCATCATCCCGATGTCTCCAAGTTCTGGGTCAAGTCTGCCTGATTCAGTGGCTCCAGCGTCTGGTGCGAGGACATCAAAGGTTGATCCCTGGATACAGCCTCGCCATCATTCCACGTGTGTCGCACCACGTTTTTTGTTCATTTGTCAGGGCATTTCGTCGAGCTTAGCCACCGGGATTTGGGATAAGAGAGTCAATGATTTAGATTAATGTGGGTAGTAGTACTTGGTCCGTTATTCACAATAAATCCATCAGTCAAGGAGCGAGAAGGAAGAAGGTGCCTAGGTGCGGCCACGCACCTTCCTCAATGGGAAATCCCAATTCACTACCTCCCTATTCACCAGTACTCTTTAGTAATACAGCGTAGAGCTTACAGAAGGGGACCGCTATCTGCACATTGTGTTGGCCTCATAAAGTAGTCTGTTACAGTCTCTCTGTGAAATGCTGGGTTAAGCCCCGCCTAAGGCACTCACCAGGCAGCTCACTATGGATGGGGCTTACTAAAATGCCTGGTTGTTGTGTGTATAGTAAAGGCCATACACACACTGGTATTTACTGGCAGGGGCCTAATTTTGGTAGGGAAGGTTTGTGAATAGCCTTTGAGGTAATCACCTAGATACTGCATAAAGATTTGTGTCATGAACCCATTATCATTATTGCCTCCCACCTACTCTACCCTATCCTACCTAGGTAGGCAACTCCCGTACTCGGCTGAGCAAGGAGCAAAGAAAGTGCTAATCGTATATCCCGAACAACATACGAGGTATAGTGCAGCGAAATGTATCCAAATAACGCCAGCATTATTTGCCAGGCGAATCCAAACTCCAAGAGAAAACAACGCTGAAAGAAGGAGAAAAGAGGAAAGATACTGATTTGATCAGACAGCCTTGCTGGATATGCCACATCAAGCATTACTCATGAGGGCAAGGGCGACGATGTGAGACGTGAGACGATATGACGTGGGGTAAAGCTATCCGAAGTTCGTGATGATTCGGGATAGAACTGGCCGTGGGCGGCGAGGGCCTCTTGTTGTTTCTCCACCTATACCTGACTCGGAAGCTGACCTCCTTGCAGACCTTGTATTCGACCGAGTATTTGACCTCGAGCCCGAACTAGAACCTGACCCCGATACCGCCGCTGTCTCCGTCCACTGGCCCCCCGAGCCAGCCAGTGCAGGCTGGGACTGTTGAGATTGTTGATGGCTTTGTTGCTGCTGCTGATACCATGTCGAACTCTCCGGCGGACTAAAGCTCAAGCTCGAGCTCTGACCATGACCGTGACCCGGCAGGACCCCTGGTATCAGATTCCCATTCGTGCTCGTGCTCGATCGTGGAAAGTCGAATGAGGAGGAGAACCGATTGCTCATCTGCGAGTAACGCGAAGGGTCATACCTCGGGTGCAGGGACTGGTACGCGGGTGGAGGCACTTCGAGACCGGGACCTTGGCGCGGTGTTGTCGACGCTGGTGCGGACATTCCCCTGGCCCTCATTCCTGTCACTGCCCCTGTCCCTTGACCTCCTGGTGCAGCCATTCTCGGATCCGACAAGCCATTCGCCGGTGAGTACGGATACGGCGTTGTGGTCGTCGATGTCTGTTGTTGCTGCTGGGCTGCCAGCATGTTCATGTATAGCTGGTGATCCTCTGGCGTGACAGACCGGGATTGCAATTTCGACGAGTACCCCGTTGCGAGTTGATAGTCGATTAGGCGCTCTTCACATTGGCGGATCCTGTCCCACCTGCGCTTCTTGACGAAGAAGAAGATTATTCCTGCTGTGACTGTTATGTGGAACGGGTGTTAGCTGTCGGCAGGTATCTGCTATTGCATATAGTTGATAGAGCGAGGAAAGTGAGGGAAGAGGATGGACGTACTAGCTATAGCAGCGACACCACCAACCACAGCGCCGATAATAACAGCCGTGGTATTATCGCCAGAGCCCTGACTGTCTGCCGCTTCGTCTGCCGTCTGAGGCTGGCTGTATTCATCGCGAGGAAAGAAGAGCATCAACATTTTGAGAATTCGTCAAAATAACCGCCGCCGAATAGGGTAGAGCAGGGCAGGATTTGGATAGGTGAGTAGAGAAGGATCAAGCCAGCCACCAGACCAGACGAACAGCCCCCCAGCGTCGAAGCTTTCAAAGCCTCAAGTTTCAGTTCTGACCTGGATGGCAGAAGTAAGCAGCATAAAAGAAAAGGACGCAAGGGCAATCTGATGCAGGATCCCCCGCCTTATGAAGAACCACATGGACCCTTAGCCGCCATCGCCCATGGCTCCAAAGCCAAGCTAAAGCCCACACAGCTATTTTAATCGCCGAGCGATTGAGTTTAAAATCTGAAACGACGCCAAGGACCCCTAGAATGGACAAAAATAGGAGGAATTGAGAGCTAATTCGCCCTCAGGGTGCCTTTTTGGGCTGGGGGACACCGATCCATTGGGTCTCGATGCTTCTTGAAGAACGGCGCTAACGAGAGGAGGCAGTTTAGTCTGGCGCTCTGACGATTGCGTGGGTTAGCTCAATTAGCTACGGCGCTAAAGGATGCGATTGTGCAGCTGAAGGATTCAGTGCGAGCTCTGTGCCGGCCGAAGCGGCGAAAGGGCACTTAAAATAGGTGGTTAATTAGCTGCATTTAGACATGTTGGTGCAAGTGAGGGGCCTGGTTGGTTAAGTCGGGTTAAGTCTGCAAGCGCTGTTGGTTAGGCGGATTTGCTGCTGTATCTAAGAGTTCGAGCGTTGGTGCTAGAGTTGGAGTAAGGCATCTTCCACTATTATTGACACAATTAGATACATCGTATTCTGGTCATGTTGGTGTTGGTGCTGCGGTATGTTAACACTGCCAGTGTTGGGTTGGTTCTGGTCTGAGTTGAGTTGAGCGATTCGCCTCACTCAGCATACGGCCGATAAACGTCCATTCCCACGCTCGACATAAACTCGATGGGAACTCCATCGCCCACAAAGAAAACTGCTCCCTCATGTATATCTAACTTTTTCTCTCCCTCAACAACCATCTCCCCATTCCCTCTCGTCACAACCACGATGCTCGGCCCCGCAATCGGCTTGTGCCTTTCCTCCTCCCCCTTTCCCAGTGTCGTTGCAAGCACATTAAACTCGGAAAACGGTGGCGCATACTCAACTGTGCGACCCAGTTCGCCTTTCTCACTTTGCTTGTGCGCTAACGTCGCTTCCTTTGGTCCATGAGGGTTGAACGAGAGCGCTCGCGCAAAGAGCTCGACGTTGTTCCGCGTCGGCCGAGGACAGAACCCTGTCGCGAGCACATTGTCCGATCGAGCCATGCACTCGAGGATATCCCCGCGTAGGTATGCATGGATACTATCGGCAGGAACACACACAGCCTCACCCGGCCGCAAGGTCATATAATTCATCAACAGCACAGCAACAAGCGACCCATTATCCGACTCGGTATACTGCTTGCTCAGTCTCTCCAAAAGATCAGGAACATATCTGTGCTCGGGAGGAAAAGACTCCGCCGGCAGGGACAATACCGCCGAAACAGTCTCGGACACAGTCTCCGGGGGTAGTTGCAGGAAAATGCGACAGATTTTACGTAGAAGCTCGTCGTCGAATGTTGCGTGGGCGGGTACGAATTGGTCCAATGGCTTTATTGCCAATAGAGACTTGATGTCGGCGAGCGGCTTGAAACCCGCGAAGAGCTCGAAGTCTGATAACGCAACGGCAATCTCGGGCTTATGGTTTGGGTCCGCGAATTGTTCCGGTTTTGTGAGGTTCAGTTGTTCGGCAAGACGCTTGTCTGGGTGCACTTGGAGGGGTAGCGCTTTGGAGAAGGAGAGGACCTAGTCCGATCGAATCGACAACCGCATTAGCCTACCATCCTGAAACAAACCCACACACCGCGGTGTGTCAAACAACGAGGGCCAGGGCGTGCTAACCTTGGGCAAAAAGGGCAACCCAGTGTGAAACCTCTGCCTCACCGATTCCCCCACAACCTCCGGTTTTCGTTTTAGATAATTCTCAAGTGTTTCACCTGTCGAGAGGAGACGCGCGGGCACAGTGGGATATGTGCCCATCCACATCTGCATGTATCGTCAGAGATTCAATTCCATCTCCGCAGTGCTGTCCCGTAGATTGACCATGCACAGAAAAGCATGGTTGAGGCATGTAGTTTGGAGATACTAACCTCCGAGTATGTTTCATCCTCTGAGATCCCGGTCGAACCGGGCGTCTGAGCCCATAGATGGCCCGCGAGCGACTTCTTGCCTTGCTTTCCCCAGGGATCGTGCTACAGCAATGGAATAATGATTAGCGACAAGCTCAATCGATCAGTCAAGGTCCCATCGCGCAAGGTACTCGGGATCCCCGCATCGTATCATATCAATTGGATGGATGAATTGAGAATAAACAAACCTTAACTCCACACTTGAGTTGAACGACTCGATCTAACGACATTTTTTTCTAGCTATAATCCGTGATTCCAAGATAAAAGTCAAATTGAGCCTGAAACTAGGTGGATCAGACCGTTCCAAGAAATCCAGTTGACCCTTATGTATGTATGAAGGAGCTTCAACGGCAAGACAAAGAGAAACTACAACAACAACTCCTGTCGTCATGGATGCTACGACATGGGAGTCGAGAACAAGTAACCGATCCGATCGATCCACTTTCATGGTTTCTCGACAGGGGACGTGTCTCTAGTTCACTTCGCTTGTGAGCAGAACTGGGCGGTGGTTCTGCCACTGTCGTAGTTTATCGGGCGTCGGTGCGCGTCATTTTGACGTCAGACGTTCTCGACTCGAGTCAGTTGGAATGTGGACGAAGTATACGCCGTTCGGAAAGTTTGAGGGGACTAGGTTTATAGAAGTATTAAATTAATAAGCAAGGCGATTTTGTTTTGAATGTTTTCATTATCTTTTGATCTGGTTGAATAGAAGTAAACCCTACCCGCTCAAAACGCCCGCTATACTCATGCAATGCACGATAACCCAAGATTAACTCCATAACGCTCCATAAATTATTATCATTATCATAATATCACCAGCCATAGATCTCATCAGCGTCAGGGACCATCACAGTCGTCAACCTCTTCGCTGCCCGGCTGCGTCGCTTCTCTGAAGCCGAGGTATACGTCTCGCCAGCAGCGCCAGCATATTCACCCCTCTGGGGACGGGCCTGCAGCGACGCAAGAGCGCGCGCTCGCTCGGCGTCTCGCGAAGAGTAACCCGATTGTTCGTCAAGGTCATCGTATGGATTGCTGTCGCGACGGTATCGCTCGCTGGGGGCTTCTTCCCCATATGCTCCAGAGTGGTGGGTCCTAGACCGAGAGCGGGGCTGAGTCTCCTCCAGAGTTGGGTATCGACTTCGGCCGGTGGGGATGTAGTTATACTGATATCGCGAGGCAGGTCGTTGGCTTTGAGTTTGTGCTTTGGTCTCCGCAACGACGGTGGGGTAATTGGCTCGGTGCAGGGGCTTGTAGACGAATTCGGGGCGGCCCCCGGCACTTGAGCTTCCTGCGCCTGCTGTCTCGACGTGTCGTTGTTTGTGTTCGGTAGTTGTGTAAGAGGGAGAGGAGGATGAGGAGGATGGAGCGCTGTGGGAGTGAGGCTGCGCCTGAGGGCGGCTCTTCAGGCGGAGGGAGAGACGGCGCGGGTTGAGAGTCTTCATGGAGAATGAGTTCTGGCGTGTAGGGGCGGGACCAGTTAGAGGGATGGCCTCATCGTCAATTTTATGTGAGTACGAGGATTTGTATGTGCGAGTGTGAGTAGGAGGTAGGGTGGAGATGTTCCCCTGGCGTTCTTGGAGGGGTTTGGTGGTGGAGGAGGAGGTAGGAGTAGAGTGTTTGCGAAAGCGGGTAAAAGACATTATGTAGAAGAGATAAGGTGAGATGAGTTTGAGGGCGATGGTAGATATTAAGTAGTAGGAATAATAACTCTTGCAGAAAACAGGAAGGAATGCCCAGAAATGTCAGTTCAAGCCAAGTTGTTTGATCGACGGAGTAGAACGAGGCGGAGGGTGAAGATATAGGCTTGGGCGTTGTTGACGAACTTCAAGCGACCATGAAGCGCGAGGATCAAAATTAGAAACATGCATGGGTTGTTTCATGGCTGTACGCTACTGCTAAGACGACTAGGAGGCCCCAACTCTGCAGGCATGTATCCCCGTGTTGTCACGGACAGAGACGAGGAATAGCCGCCGTGCTCAGACCTCTCGGCCGGGGAGCTGCATTAGTGGCTGAAGATCCTGGTCTATGCTGGAAACTGCTGGTCGAGATTTGGTCTAAATTAAGAAGGCATTAAGCCCTAAAAACAAGACTAATTAACCATGCATATTGCAGGCTAATCGACAATTTTAGAACAGTTTGCTGGTAGCAACAACCGCTAAAGTCGTCACATACATTATCACACTGCAGCTGTCGCACTATCTTCACGCACTCGCAAAAGCGCTATAATTAGTCTCTACAATGTCAACAAAACAATCTGCTTAGGTCTATTAGGTTCTCTAGCGAATTGTTAATTTCACCTCTTCGGTTTGAACCACTCTAGCCATTTCTCATCTAGTAGTAGTCGAGTTATGCGGTGAGCACAAACACAAGCACACGCACACTGCTCGCGCTGGAGCCTAAACGCGTAATCCACCGAGGATCGCTTCTATCCAACGCCGTCATGCAAATCTTCCGTGAAGAATTGGGCCAAATGATGATGCAACACAAAAAGCAAAACTGTCCAGGGTCCAACCGAAGTGCCCGCTGCCCCTCGCGGGTATCAAAATAGAAATAAGCAT
Source organism: Aspergillus baeticus (assembly GCA_027569055.1). Lineage (NCBI taxonomy): Eukaryota > Fungi > Ascomycota > Eurotiomycetes > Eurotiales > Aspergillaceae > Aspergillus > Aspergillus baeticus. Next base: position 1,042,320 of record JAPDEI010000007.1, read on the forward strand.
CGTAAATACCGTAACATGTGTCGTGACGCGTGTCAAGAGCGGAGATATAACATCTAGTCCCAGTGAAAGCGCCGTTCATGTAACAGTCCCCTCCTGAGACGGCACAAGACAATTTTCGTGTCATATAAATTGTTTAATTGGGGCGAGAGGCCTCTGGTGAAGCGGGCGTCATTCTCAACGAGAAGCGCGGTGGAGATATTGACCTCATCGGATGTGAATGCCTCCTTGGAGACGTGGGGATCGCAGCAGGAGTAGGAGGCCGGTGGTCGAGGAAATTAGCCGCGCGGACAGGAGATAAAGATGACGATGAGGATGTGGACGCAACTTGCGAACAATCCATGCTGCACTCGGGATCTGGGGAGAAATAACTCTGTTCAAGGGGATACGAGTCCAAAGACGGACCTCCGGTCCCGTACTCGTTGCGGGAATTGACCTCTGGCTTCAAGATTTCAAATCCCGGTGGACGAACCCATAGCCAGTCGGCTTCCTGATCTACTCCCGGGTGATACGACTCAAAACTATGAGACAAAGACCTTCCAACCTTCGCCAGGCTAGGCCGGCTCGATCGGCTTCCCGCCCCTTTTCCTTTCTCATACTCATGACTGCAAGAGCTTCGACGCCGGCGTCCACGATCCGAGCTCCTATCGATGATTATTGAATGATGGTTGAGATTATTTGCCATGAGGGTTGCGTGAGTGTTGCTTAAGGCTACTCGTGCGCGCATTTTCTGGATAGCCGTGTCCAAAGCCAGCTCAATAGAGCAGTGATTTCGTATCCGTGCCAGCTTCGGCCACGTCGCTCGTTCTCCACAGAGACATGCTTTGAGCATAAAGTCTGTTGTCGGGTTCTTCAGGATTCGGGGAAAGTGGGCATACAGGATCTCGGGGTATATGTTGATATCACCGGAATATTTCTGGTTCATTATCGAGATAGTTTTAGTGAATGAATTCGGAAAGACGCCGAGTTCCGTCAAAACCGTCATCCGGTGCATCATTTCATCCTTTGCAAGTTGTGAGACAGTTTGTAAGATCCTAGAGAATCTTGATGTCGGTACGGCAAAGCCTTTCGGTTCGTCGTCTTTCGGAAGAAAGGGCACAATATGTGGGTTAACCTGAGATACAATAAAGTGGTTGACGTTGAACATTTCTGACAGTCGGTTCATAGGCAAGTCGCCATCAACGGAGCCATCTATATACTGTTTATGAAGGTCATTCCAAGGAATAGGTTCCCCCGTTAGCGGGTCCTTGGCCATCAAGGTAAATGGTGAGAATACAACAGGAACTGAACATGAGACCGCACTAATCAAGGTTAGGCCAACCTACCCCGAACGTTAAAAGAGTGGAAACTTACACAGCAGACCAAATCAAGACGTTGGGAGCAGTTATATAGTTCAACAACTTTGGCAGCTCGTACACACCAGCACTCGACACACAAATGTTCAAGATCCTCCGCGTCCGGTTGTACGCCTCCTGAAAAGTGATATCCCCAAGCCAACTTCTCATAACCTTGGCCAGGTGTGTGATATCCAGAAACGCCCCATGTTTGAGGAAACGCGCTGTTTTCTGCAAAATATTCTCTTCATGGTCCTCCGCATCAAACACCGAAAAGTCGCCATACGGAAACGATGCTAAAAGCGCGGGGAGTTCATCTTCGGTGCGGGTGCAAAAGACTGCGCAGACGATGCTGCCAGCAGAGGCGCCCGAGATAATGCGAGGGAGCAAGTTGTTCATCCACAGCGATTTCAAAACACCAATATGATTCATTCCAAACGTGGCTCCACCCGAGAAAAGAAGGGCACTGCGCCCGAACGCCTGTCTCGCTGACAGCAGCTGGTCAAGTATATACCGCGATTCGGCAGCATCGCACCGGTTGCCGCCAGACATCTCCACCAAGGACGCTATTGTCTCGACAGCGGCTGTTATATACCGATCAATTAGATCCTTCGTTCCGACATGAGTGTGCCTATACAAAGAGGCATTGCTCATGCCTCCCAAGTCACGGCTCAACGACGTGCGAATGAGATACAGCATCTGGCTGACATCGCAACCCCCATGAGCGGCTTCTAGCTGCCCGAGACGCTCTTGGACAAGGGGCGCGTTATATTCGTCGCATTCGAAAGTTTCCTTCCAAGCGTTGTTATTTTCCAAGTAGTCGAGTTCGTTTGCGCAGTCCTTCCATTCTTCGTAGGATACGGCCTAGGTAAAACAAGAGGTTAGCAACCGCCTCGGACGCAGTGTGACACCATGGAGAATGAACCAGAGTAGACATACATCGCGCAACCGCAAGTAAAGAACTTGTTTGCGATCTTCCGCCTCCGCCTGTAAGTCCTGCTCAAACTTTTGCTGCTTCAAGCGGCCAACCGAGCTCGGATTCCACACATTGCCAGCCCATGTTATGGGACCTCTCACGACGGAGGCGAGCGAAGGAACAGAGACCAAGCACCCAGGGTGGCGGAGAGATATTTTGCAAGAAGAGGATTGGTTCGTGGGATGCTTGCCCATACGGTGCCATGTCGACGAGATTATTGGGGGATCGAGGGGAGGCGACATGGCAGATTGAACCGCGACAGCCAGGAATCCATGCGGAGAGAGAAGAAAGAGAAAGCAGAAAGGGGGAGGACTTTATCACCGAGTGAAAAACGGAAACGAAGAAAGAGTCAACCCATCAAAACTCGAAAACGCCCAGGAAGAATGGCGCGGTGAGAACAAATTGGAGAGCAGAAAATCCGGGGTGTGTCAGGTGGCACTCTCGACGCCAGATTTTGGGGGAAATTGGTCATTGCGGATATCTTCCACGTCGTCCTTGACCTCAATTTTTAAAGGGTATATACCAAGATTGCCACGGGTTTCTACCGTGGTTTTTGGAAGAACAGTCCGTTGATTTCAAATGGTAACCGAAATTCGACTTGCTGGATCAACTCTTCATTCCTCCGCTTGTTGCCTTGACCCCACATTTTCACTGATTTTATCGCCATCCTGTCAATCGAATTCGTTCAAGCGGCTGCCTTCGTTTACCTCATCCTGAAGTATCTACCCATCGCACCTTCCCTTTGTGTTCCTTCTACTCCATATCAACAGAGGCTACACCTGTCGAACGACAGTTTCGACCAATTATTACAATGCGAAAGGATGTGTAGAAAATAAAGATCTGCCGATCACAAGGCCACAAAATACGCATCTCACATGCTCCTCTCCCCCATGGGGGCTCATGTGAACTGCTCAGCTCACTCAAGAGACCAACCGCACCCCCAGATTCGAGCTGAAACCACCCGAGATAATCACGGCTGTTGGCACAGCCACTGCCGCAAAGCATGCCTTGCTTCTAGCTCAACACCATCTTCTCGCCAGAAATGACCAGCGCCCTCGATCTCCGTCCATGTAAACCGGCTTTGCGGCACCCTCTTTAGCTCATCTGACCATCTGCGTAACTTGCTGACAGAGGTGAATGTGTCCTTGTCGCCATATATTGCCAAAGTCCGATAAGCACATAGCCGGTCTGTGGCCGTGGGACAGGGGATCTGGCGCCGTTGGCCAGAGGCTTGTGTATCAACCTCTAGCGATAGGTCCAGGAATAATGTTAGAAATAGGTTGATCGGCGGGAGGAGAGGTGATATGAGAAGGTATGAGATGGTTGAGCTTGGCGACTGTAGTATGTCTTTCGCGTTGCGAGTGAACATGGTTGGACTGGAAAGGTTTGTCGATGAGGAATCTTCGAACTGCGCGCACACAGTCTTCGCAGTAAGAAAGATTTCGTGAGCCGGGGTTCCCTTGGTTGCATCACTAAAGAGGTGCGCAACCACCTCACTCGACGGCAAATGCGAAGCAACGAGCGAACCGTACGAGTAACCACCTAGGACGAGGTGAGCACCCGTCTCTGCGCCCTCACTGCCCGGTCGCAAAGTAAATCCCAATTCCAAGAGCCGTAGGTACAGTATCATGAATCCATAAAAAGAGACATAATCCGCCAACTCGGGTTTCGCGGTCCAACTAGTGCGACCCTCCGAGTCGCCAGCACCACTACACAGTGTCAAAATCATGCGAGCATAGAAGGGCACAAAAAGGATATGACATACCGAAAATTAAACGTCCCCACCACATATCCGGCATCGAGAAGCTCTCCGCCGATGAAGCTCACAACCGGATCATCGTAGCACCCGCCGAGTGAAGCGTAAGGATGTGCGACGATGGCTCCGCGTATGGGCCATCGGGATGAGGCGTGCGCATCTAGAAGCTGCTGTGGGAGGTAGATTCGGCAAGCGAGCTTGATACCGTCATAGATTGAGGGGATAGTAAAGGAATGTGTGGGAGAGGGTAGATGCTTGGGCATTCCCGTGATCTCGAGGAGATTTGCGGGATTATTCAAGGAAGGGAACGAAGCAGGGATGACAATGCTATATGTTCGAAGAATCTATGACAGGGAGAAATGTGTGGAAAACAAAACCTGAATGGCACTTTGTTCCTCCTTGTTAGGTAGATGGGAGTCGGTGTGCATGAGTGTTGGTGTTGGTGGGGTGCTTCCCCAAGAGGCGCCCAGGTGTTTTGTTCCATTTTACCTCGACTTGACACCACCTTGACTGGAAGGACATCTCTTCGGCTCATCAATGTCTAAATAGAATTGTGCACTGGAAGTTGACTCCGAAGTCGCTTGTTCCCTTAGCTGTAGTTTGTGTTACGAATATATATTTTCGCTCTCTGGTCAGCTTGGACATAGCAAAGTTCCCGCTCGGACGCAATTTTGATGTCTGCTTTCAATTAATTGTTATCCTTACACGCGTCACGTCCCCGTTATATGATACAGATGCTATATACTCTTAAGAAAGTACAGTACGAGCACCAATGTCTGAATTATTATTCAGTCGGGACTCCTGGGTAGCAAGCTGGCGGCGTGTACGACTGTGATTCCAACTTAGATTTGCCTAACTCCGTATACACTAAGTACTTCCATCCAAAAGCATATAGAGGATATCGTATCACTATCAGACTTCAGCTTGTTCACTTACATTACTACACAGACCTCCTTGTTGCCCTCTGCATTGGGTTTAGCCCCCACGTGAGCTGCAGTAATCGAACACTTGTAGATCAGGCTCCTCTTGGGATTCCTCCAGAATGATTCCAAGATACATTCACTGATTTTGCTACACCACCAGAGAGAGAGATAGAGATGGCATGAACCTCACAAGATTATCACTCTAATCTGTTGCAATTTCATGCTGAGCTGTATGGAGCGGCAACGTGACAATGTCTGCCGTCTCCAAAACATGTCAGAGCTGCGCAGATTCAAAGGTGCGCTGTGTCCGGAACACCGATCAAACTGGGGCGTGTGATAGGTAAGGATTCATCCAGGTCATTCATCTTTGGAAGACGGTTGGAACCTTACCAATGCCTCGCAGATGTCGCCGCTTAGGAAGGGAATGTATATATCGCCAAACAGGTCGTCGATTTAAAGGGTTCCAGAAGGACCGGTGAGCAGAATCTCCATAGTGGTTGATCGGTGAGTATGTGGCGAGCTCTCATCTGATGCACAACATAGTAAGATCGCGGCACTAGAGTCAAAAATAAATGAACTCATGGTCAACCGCGCTGGTTCAGCGGACGATAATGACAACTCACCCGACACCCGCAGCAATATATTGGTAGACGACGATGCTGTGCCTGAAGACGTCATCAACCGAGGCCTTCTTGACATAGAGACCGCCGAAAGGTACTTGAACAACTTCAAGACCAGACTTACTCCACATTTCCCATTTGTGGTCGTACACCCGCGTACATCCGCGGAGCAGCTCCGCCAAAAGGGGCCATTTCTATTGTTGGCAATCTTTGCATCAGCCTCGTACGAGAATATGCGACTTCAGCGGATGCTAGGAGAGGAGGTCAAAAGAGTCATTGCCTCACGAATGATTATCAATGGCGAGGTATCTTTTGAGCTGCTGCAAGGGCTGTTGGTATTCCTCGCATGGTAAATACTACTCGACGTAACAGTATTCCGATATCTTCATCCTCCCGGTTCTGACAACATGTTGCAGGACACATTATCACTCACGACCGCACCGCTATACCCAGTTTCTCCAACTGGCTATAAGCCTCGTAATAGATCTGCGTCTGGACAGGCCCCCAGAAACAAGGATGTGGAAGACACCGCTGCGGTTCAGACCTCAAACTGATTTGCAGGACCAGACGTTGAGACGGTCGTCTTGGGGAAGCGACGAGCAGAGAGCCGTCTTGGGTTGTTACTATCTATCATCATCGTGAGTAAGCACCATATGATGTTGTTGGGCGTTGTCTGACATTGGGTTTGAATTAGGGTTGCGATGCTTGTGCAAAAAAAATCTACTATTCTGCGCTTCCCATACCAGGAAGACTGTTGCAAGGCTCTCCGCGAGGCCAACGAGTACCCCCACGACAAATACATCGACTATGTGATACGGCTACAATATATTGTAGAAAAGATCGACAATGTATCTGCAAAGCATGAGCTTGATTTGGAAAAGCCTGGATCCGGGTCAGAGCTGTATATCACAAACCTGAAGTCAGACCTGGAGGAGTTTTACCGTCATTTACCTTTTGACCTTTACGAGAACCGTACGTCTCATTGGTGTCCCAAGCTCACTTTAACAACATTTGGATACTAATTGATCAGTTCAGCTCTGCTTGCTATCCAGTACCACGCAACAGGGCTTTGTTTATATCAACTGGCTCTCAACATTAGTAGACAACGTCCGAGTTCACATCTTGAGTTTCATTCCTGGATAAATGAGATGTCCGTCTCTGCATTCATCTCAGCTAACTCCATCCTCAACCTTTACCTTCAACTTCCGCCTAATGAGGAAGTCGGATTCAACAATACCCAATGGATGCAGATGGGACTTGCTTTGTTAGTCGCTTATCGATATACTGCGGCGACCTCAAAGTCAGATCAAAGCGCCAATTTCCTTCATACCTTGTCAGAATTGCAATCGCGGCTCGGAACATTGTCTACATCTGATGTAGATATGCATTGCGCTCGAGATGTCTTCTTCGACTTTCGAAGCCGTGTAACTCGAATTAAAGACGCTCTGCGAAAATTTGATAAACAAGAGAACGGCTCTCAAACCTCGGAGGGTTTTCAATCCTTTCAGCCAAGTCTGGAGCGAACAGATCTCGACAAGTTTATGGAGGCTGAGGAACATATTGGGTCCCCTCTGTGGAATCTACTCACATCTACGGCAGATAGCGCGCAAGTTTCCTACGATGATACGTCTGCATATTCATTCGAACAGATTATGGGTGGGTGGCTATGATTCTCAATTCAGTATCTAATTTATCCGCCAGGCTCATAGACTTTACGCCATCAAAATCGACCTTCCACAATGACGGGTAAATGCCCCTGAGAATGATCCCTAATCCTCAATGATGACATTCTTGGGCAATGTAAGCAAGTGTAGGTGGCAGTGCTGGCAGTGATGTCCGCCTTAATGGTGGGTCACTGGCTCTATCACCGAGCCGAGATGGACGATCCGCCAAGAGCTTCAACATCACCGACCCGATCTTGCTTATAAGCAGAGGCAGAGCGCCAGAAGGCAGAAGGCAGAAATTGCCATTCAAATAACCCTGTCCTTCAAAATGATGGTCTTCATATATCTGGCGTTACCATCCTTCGTGACATTTTCCTCGGCCCTCTCCTTCCGTCCCTGCCCACTGCTCGGCCCAGCATTTCCTCCTTTCTCGCTCAACGTAAATGACGATATAGTCGCGAATGCCCTACAAAATCTCACGGAGACGTTTGATAACATGATAGAAACAAATACGGGCTCTCATGGGGATGTATCGCCAAATACCACCTTTAGCATCGCCTTGTTCTCGACGGACCGCGGGACCGCAGAAGACGAGGCCTTCTTCTGGCAATATCACCACACTTCTCCTGCATTGAACCAATCCTTGGTAGGCTCTCGTACTGCAAGCAAGGATAGCATTTATCGCATTGGTGGTCTCACTGAGGTCTTCACTGTGTGGAGCCTTCTTCTCACCGAAGACGGAGACCAGATCTTAGACGACCCTGTTACCAAATACCTCCCTGAGCTGGTGAATGGTACCGCGGACCAAGATAACATTCGTCATGTAACTTGGGATGAGGTTACTGTTGGTCAACTTGCGAGCCATATGTCCGGAGTTGCAAGAGACTGTGAGCGAAACACTGGACAAGAATATGCTACTGAGCTAATTCATGATAAACAGACTGTTCAGAGGATGTGACTCTCGAAATAGGTCCGGGGATACCCCCTAGCCGGGATATCCACAAGCCTTGCTGTGGCAATGGTCCTAAGTGTGACAGCGACGGTATGGGAGATGAGCCTGTAGTTTACTGACCGTGTATGCTGATGCCTCTGCAAGAGTTCCTTCGATACCTGGCCAACCAAACCCCTGTCGCTCCACCTGGGGTAACGCCTAGTTATTCCAATTTGGGGTTTCAGCTTCTCGGCTACATAGTAGCGAGACGAGCGGGACAACCCTTTGGCGAAGTCCTTCAAAGAGACATCTTCGACGTTTTAGGCTTGACTGAAACGTCAATTTTCGCGCCAGTCAACTCAAGTGCAGGAATCATACCCACGAGCAAGGAGGCCAGCGGCTGGCTAGCACACCATGGAGGAGACGAAGCGTAAGCAAATACTTCTACACGCAACCCAGCCCAGCCACACATCTAACAAAATAACCCAATCTCTGCAGATCGACCTCAATCTTCTCCACCGTCAAAGATCTGTCCATAGCCGGCCAGGCAATCCTGAACTCAACCCTCCTCGACAAATCCACTACAAACCGCTGGTTCAAACCGGTCTCTCACACCTCCAACCCAGCCAACTCGATCGGACTACCTTGGGTCATATACAGCGGCGGCTCATACCCCAATACATCCATGGTCGACGTTTACACAATTCTTAGCAACGAGGGATACAAGGAGGGCCTCTACAGTTCGTACTTGGGTCTAGTCCCGGACTTCGGCGTGGGCTTTGCCATCCTCTCCGCGGACACTGAGACACCGGCGGATCTCAACGCCCACGCTGATGATATCGGTGACGTTATTCTCGGGGCGTTGATGACGACTGCTACTAAGCAGGCGGGCGAGAACTTTGGCGGCGCGTACAAGGTATCATCGTCGTCATCATCATCAACCAATCTGAATTCATCCATTACGATTGAGTACGATGACCTACCCGGCCTCTATATCGAGGAGTTCATCAACAACGGAACCGACTTTCGCGAAACACTCGCTGAGCTTCTGGGCATTGAAACCCCAGCACATTTGAGTATCCGATTGTATCCCACGCAGCTGGAAGAAGAAGAAGGCTCTGGCGCCGGCTCTAGACAGGCCTTCCGCGCCGTCTTCCAGGACAAGACCGAGCTTGCGGACAACGGGACTCCAACATGCGTGTCGTGGATGAATCTAGACAAGTACCGATATAACGGCCACGCTCTCGACCAGTTTATCTTTTCTCTGGATCAGAGTGGTCGTGCTGCTAGTGTTGAAATTCCGGCTTTGCGGGTCGCGCTTCGGAGGGACTAGAAAGTCTTAGCTGTGCAATTGATGGAGGGCATTGTTGGAAGTGGTTAGAATAATACGTGAACAGGTAATAGGTGTATGATATGTGCATGGTTTTTGAAGCTGGAAGATAGGGATTTATGTATTTTTTTTTTGGGTAGTTAGGAGAACATAAGTCCCTACGATAATACAGGAAGGATAGACACAGAGCAAATTGGAAGCATGAGTCGTCGCGCGGTGGCTTTCGCCTTTTTTTATTCATCGCATCGATTTTCGTAGATTCTATTTACTATATCAGCAGCTCCCTCCTCACCCATCCATCTTATCATCGATGCCAAGGTCGTCAAAGTCGTCCAGGAGCTCATCCACGCTGATTTTGGGTATTTCATCCTCATCATCATTCATCATATCCGTCTCCGCCACGCTCATCGCGTCACCATCCTTCTTCTTGGCATTCTTGTACACCGCCAGCGTCTGCCGCAGCTCCTGGTCCTCCTCGACATCCCGCAGGAACATCTCGAAGTCGTTCTCCACGCGCTCCTTGTCGTTCGGTAGCAGGTAGGGGTCATGCTCGGTGGCCATGCGCTTGAGCTTCCAGTGCCGCTTCGTGTGCTTGCTACGCCGCGGGTAGTATTTCTTCACGAGCAGGACGTCCGGGATCGTGCTGCTGTATGCGCTTGATGACTCGATCTCGTCGAATTGCATGTTGTTGAAGTTTGCCCCTGTCAACATGTACCCTAGCACCGAGTCGCCCGGGTGGATGATGCTTCCGAGGTGTGTGCGCGTGAAGTATTGCTTGTCGCCGCTGAAGTCCGAGGCTCGTGCCACCGTGACTTCCGATTGGAAGTATTTGCCCTTGGAGTGGCCAGTCGGCTCGACGTCGAGGACGATGAATTCGACGAGTTCCCTAGCGTCGGCGAGCGATGTGAAAGGGGCGCGCCAGTATATCCGGGGGTTGAGGTCGGCGGTCTGAAGGGTGTTGGGGTCGAGGAAGCTGATTGAGGTGCCGATGCGTGTGCACAGGACGAGTGGTGAGATGTTTCCAAGCTGTTTTGCGAGCTTGATGGGGAGCGCGACGAGATCGTCCTTGCACACCGGCACGATTTTGGCCGAATACGTGAACTTGTATGACTTGGTCGATGTGTGGATATCCTCGGAAATGATCTGCTGCGATTTCGTGACCTCGACGGGGACGGCGGAGTGTAAGAAATCGAGGAAGCCTTCGGCGTGGTTCCGCTGAGCGAAGAAGAAATCGATTCCGTGCTTGGCCTCCTTGATGTTGATTGTGTTCTGATGTGCGTTGTGCTTGAGGATGAGCTGTTCGAGGTAGAGGAAAGTTCGCTTGTGGAGAACCTGCTGTCGGACCTGGACGGACGCCCGCCATGTGTTTGGGGTATATGACTTGGCGCACTCTGGGCACTGCTGGTACATGACGATGTATACGACCTCGAACGTTTGCTGTAGGATAACGCCGTCGTTCACCGAGTCTTGGATCGTGAGCTTGACCTTGACTCTCCGCGAGTGCGGCTCCGTCCAGATAAACCCTGCATCGATCACACGAATCTTATTCAGTCCCTTCAGTTTCTTCAAGCACAGCGCGAGCAGTTCGCGGGACTCGAGAGCCGCGACGTTCCAGGAGCTCGGGGGGAGGAGCCAGCGCTCGCAGTCTCGACAGAAGTTTAGAACCGCTTCTCGTTGAATGCCTTGGGAGATATCGACTTGGAGCCGCATGCAGTCGTTACATATCGTCGTTCCAACTAGAGGTGCCCCGCAGCTATAGCAAAGCACACTGGGAGAGCGGTGTCAGTTTGGGATCTTCGCGACTGGGAGGAACAAGGGAAAGACTTACGTGGGGACCTCGCCGGCAGACTCATCCTGAGGCGCCAAAGGCACCGGGGTATCAATATCCATGCTAAAATATATCGTCGTCAAAAATTATGGTGAGATGAATCTGCAAGTGAGGGGAGCAATTTTCAGATAAAAAAAAAGTTCGCCCCCGTCGATTAATCAGCGGAGTCAGAGACTGATAAGGTCACGTGATGTAAATCTTATCCTATCAAGCCTCAGGCACCAAACATGCCCTAGCCGTGGAGGTTATGCAGTTGGTGTGCAATAAGAAAGGGAATACATACATAATCTTCAGCCTAGCTATATAAATATAAAAATACACATTCCACTGACAACAGGCGCTTTCAACTGGAGAATGAATGTGTCCTGGACATGTCTATTCACCCCCCCAACTTTATAAAATCCTTGTAACTAGAGTTTCGCCACATCGCCCTGCGCCGCCCTCCGAAATTCCGCTTCAACATCGTGCTCCCCGAGCCAACTGAACCCCTCGACCGCAGCTATGCGGGCCCGAAGCTCAGCATCCGTTTCTTCGACCCTATGCGGGTCTCTCAATTTCTCCAAACGCTCCGCTAGGCCGCTGTGCACAACGTCGATTAATCGGGTCACATGCGGCCGCCGTGTAGCGTCGAATAGCGCTAATGCTCTCTGAAGCTGGGACTTGTCCGGCGTCGCTCCATCAGCGCCCTGTGCTGCTGGCCAGACATGGGCCAGTGACAGGGCGAGGGCATGCGCGTCGTTAATGGCGAGTGACCCGCCGGATGCGAACGCGCCGCCGTGCGTGTGTCCCGCGTCGCCGAGCAACGCGATACGTCCGCCAAACACCAGCGATTCTAGCGATGTGCCGAGGTGGTTTGGGTAGACGCGTGTGGCGGGTGTTGCTTGCAGGAGATTCTGCACTGTTGGATGCCAGCCCTGTTTCCATCCTTGGGTTAGCCATTGTCCCAGTAGGTAGATGCACTCAGTGCGCTGCTTTGAGTGAGAAACGGGGTATAACGTCATGGTAGGGACGTCAGGTACCTTGAATAGTGCCCTCAAGCTCTCCATGTCCCCAGGAGTATTCCACTTTGCGTTCTTATACGGGTTCTTCGGATCCTCGGGGTCTGTCTGTAGTCCTCCCACGACCGTGAACTGATTTCTCCCTTGTAGCAGTGTGTTAGAATCGGCGAAAGAAGCGTCCGCTTACCCGGTGGGAAACTGAGAGCGACATACCCAAACGCGAAGCAAATAGATACTGGCCGTCAGGCCCGCTATAGAAGGCGGCGTCGTCGAGCAGATCTTCGATCCCTTTCACTAGCGATGCATCGAATGTCGATCGAAAGAGGACATCGCCTGTCCATTGCAGGCTATGCTCCGGGACTAACGCCTTCCTGACGCCTGAATGTATCCCATCGGCCCCGACCAAGAAGTCCGCCGTAAAGCTAGTGCCATCCTGGAAAGCAAGCACTACGCCATCGCGATCTGCGCTGGGATCAATCCGGACAGATTCCACCCGTTTGTTCAACACCAGCGACACCCCCTCCGCCGGCACGCTTTCAAGGAGCATCTTCTGCAAGTGCGCACGATGGAAGCGGGCCATGGAATCCCGAGATTCTGCGACGGTAGAATGCTCTGTTTGTTTGAGCACCTCGCCTGTGCGCCAATGGGCATAGACAAAAGGGTACCCACTTGGCTGGCGATAAGCGTTGGCGTCGATCAACGCTGGATCAATGCCGAGCTTGTACAGCGATCGCAGGCCGTTGGGGCTTATTCCAATGCTTGCGCCGATTTCGTCGAGTTTCGTCGCCTTCTCGAAGACGGTTATGTTAACATTTGAGGGGAGAAACCGGGCCAATGCGATGGCTGCCGTAAGGCCGGCGATGCCAGCACCAGCGATGGCGACTCGGAAAGTGGGAGTCGAGTCTGTTTGTTGGGCCGCCATTGTGGTTCGTTTTGTAGGCGATAAAACTGGTCTACATAGTTGATGGCCGGGGCGACCATATTTCCCGTATATGTAGTTGTGTTCAGTATAGTGTGGTATGTATGTGAGATAGGGCTACCACTGAATGTCGGATCGCACCATCACAGACGGGCTGTACTAATGCCGCGAGACCCCGATCAAGACCCCGATACGACCCGCAGTAATCCCGACGATTGTTGTGTAAGCCAAAACGAATGTATTGCTGACCTTTGTAGTTCCCTCCGAACTCGCAGTATCAGACGAAACAGTCTCCCTCTGTACGGGTGTGCGCGTGTGCGTGTTGCAGGTCACTATACAGTGTAATTATGGCAGGAATGACAGACCATACGGGCATGCTACTCCCAGATCGCTTTGCAGGGTTAATTCTGACATCTCCCTCTAGGCGCGCACTTCATTTCAGTCTCGCATCATAACACCTACCCAGCCATCGACCCTGCCAACAGAGACCTCTCCACAAAATACGTCTTTATCACCGGCGCATCAAGAGGCATAGGCCGAGAGACTACACTCTCATATGCGCGCGCCGGATGCACGGGAATTGCGATCGGGGCCCGTGGCGATCTAACAGATCTCGCACAAGAGATTCGCGACGCAGCCACTCGCACCGGAAAGCCGGTCCCCCGCGTAGTATCCTTGTCTCTGGACGTGACAGATAGCCGATCCGTCGACAGAGCGGTCGCGACAATCGCCTCCTCCTTCCCCCGAATTGATATCCTAATCAACAACGCGGGGTACCTGGAACAGCGGCGCAAACTCGCCGACAGCGATCCGGACGAGTGGTGGCGTACCTGGAGGGTCAATCTCCTGGGCCCGTATCTCGTCACCCGTGCGGTGATCCCACACATGGTGGAGCGAGGAGGTGAGAAGACGATTGTCAACATTGCTAGTGTTGCTGCACATCTCACCTCGCCGGGCGGCTCGTCGTACCAGACTAGCAAACTTGCCCTCTTGCGGCTCACCGAGTTCGTGAATGTCGACTACGGCGCGGACGCGGACGGGATTCTGGCTTACGCCGTGCACCCTGGTGGTGTGTTGACTGATATGGGAAACCGATTGCCAGCGGAGACACGAGCCATGCTGAAGGAGACCCCTCAACTTTGTGCAGATACGCTGGTGTTCCTGACGGAGCGTCGTCGTGAATGGTTGGCTGGGCGATACATCTCGGCTACTTGGGATGTGGAGGAGCTCCTTGCCAGAGAAGAGGAGATTACAAATGGGGATAAGCTCAAGGTCCGGATGGTGGTGTGAGGGCTTTTATTCAACAGCGCCGTCGTGAGATATACATAGGTACCGTAGCGAGAGTAGATCAGTTTATCCATGAAACCCTTTAGGGCTTCGACTTGCTTCAACTCTGCCACTTTACTCATAAAAGCTTCAGTCGTACAGGTCTATCGCTCTTTTTTTTTTTTTTTCTTTATTCACGAGAAGAAGCCGCTATTTACTCATCACAAGCAATGCTGGGGTACATCGTAGTCCAACGGCTTATTTTGCGCCCGCACGCGCACCCAGTGGCGCTGCCTCGCCTGCAGGATCTCGATATCGCTCTGAATCCAGCTTTCATCAAACGCAGGCAGCAGATACCCCCCGCCAGGTTCATTCTCTCCCTCCCTTTTGCAACCTGCAAACTCTCGCAGCCAACCATAGTACTCGGCAAAGTCCGGTTTGATCTCGTGGAACAGCTCCGTCGGTCCCTTGTACGCTAACCTGGAGGTTTCCCATTCTCTTTGAGCGGCCTCGCTGGGAAGGGCAGCGGATCTTCCAGACAAAAACCGGCTCACTGCCACGGCCTGGTACTCGTAGACGCGGAAGCTGATCGCCGCTCGGACCTGCATACACGCACTCATTAGTATTGTAGTGATGCCTCACAAAATATAATAACCTTTATGAAGGGGGATGTTCACTGACCTGCCCAATAACAGCCAACGACGGATCCTCCATGTGGAAGATATGCTGGTAGAACCCAGCCAGCCTGTTCTCCGGCGTAACCGCCGCCGCAAAGCGGAGGAACGGATATGAGAGCTTGTATCCTGTAGCGAAAACGATCTTGTCAACCTCCTGTATTCGCGTCCCATCGCTGAATTCAACGACCATGCCTCCCTCACTCGAGATGCGTTTCACAGTCGGCTTGCTGACCACGTTCGGCAGACGCCATGCATCTTCGAGGAAGCCCACCTCGCCCCGTCGCGAGACATACAGTGGGCCACGGACGATGTCGTGCAGGTCCTCGGCTAGGTCTGCGGCAGAAATCCCCCCGCCGATCACGACGACTCTCTGGAAATGCGCAAAGAGTACGGTTAGCGCTGTACCTAGGGCCGGGTTGGAGAAGGGAGAGTAGGCCTCGCCCGCCGCGAGCAACGCACCTTGTTGACATAAGCTTCCTGTGCCCTGTAGGATTTCGAATGCTCGAACTTGCCGGGAAACTCGGCCCAGGTCTCCAGCAAGCCCTCGATGGCTGGTATATGGGGGACGGTAAAATGGCCCGACGCCACGACAACGGCATCGAACACCTCCTGCCACCAATAATCCTTGGAGATGCCCCGGCGCCGCAGCGTGAGCTTCCACCGGCCACCATTCTCCCCCTCGCATTTTTCAACCTTCTCAACGCTCGTATTCAGCACTAGGAGGTGCAAATGGGGAACAAAAAGATCCTCCAGATATCGCAGAACTGCCCGGCGGGGTCTAGATGGATTATCCCGGCCGAACTTCCGGATCGACCCAATCGAATTCTGAACGGGGAGGGGGGTATGCGTAAACGCCATTGTGCGCGCCCCGGCATTGGTGTCGAGGGTGTCATATGCCGCGCCCCTCGTGGACTCCGGTAACGGGGTTTCTGATCCAAACCTGGGAGATGTTGGGCTTAGTCTGTCGGGAATCTCGGTGCTATGAGCGTCTGCTGCCAAGCCTCTTGGGTCAAACGGAGCTGGGTCTGCCTCATACGCCCTATACATACAATAGATCCGGTCTCGTCAGCGGAAAAAAAAACCAAAAAAAGAAATGAGTAGTTAGTGGCTGGGAAATGAGCTGACCATAATCCTCCAACTGTGCTCTTCCTCTCAAAAACTCGAATATAATCAAACGCTCTCTCCTGCTCGAGGGCTCGAACGGCTGCAAGGCCTGAGGGCCCGGCGCCAATGACAGCGACTCGCCGATATTGAGAGGGCATCATACATAACACGCCGCAGACGGTCCGAATAAATGATGAGAGACATTTCTGAGGAATTACATGCGTGTTTATTTAACTCGCGCCACAGACAGAAAGAAGAAGAAGAAGAAAATCTAGATGGTGCCTGGGGAGGATCGATCAGGGCACTAACAATTCGCGACCCATTAAGACCCCGAGTCCCCGATCACACATGGAGGCATCTACCCCCCGGATGCCTTGGATGAACTACGAAGTAGTAAGAAATGCAACTTCGGAAAGAAGAGACGCCAACCTTCTTCCATATTATGTGTTTCCATATAGTGTAATACTCTCTATAAATTCGAACGACAGTCCAGGAAATCTCCCCCAACGCGCCATCCATCTCACCCCGTATGTACGTACCTCCACAGACGCCCAATTACCTGGCTACAGTGGATAAATAAAGAAGGTATTCTCCAGATCCGTAAGATCAAGAACGGAGATATCAACCTTCCTCTGCACCGGATTCCCACCCGCATCCACCATATTAATAAACCCATCCCCAAAGTTCCCCAGCGCCGCTTGTTCCGCGATCCAAGCCTGCCGCTTCTTATTCCTCCGGGCTAAGATAACCCGAATTGTGATCAGAAAGACCGGCGTCAGAATAAAGCTGACAATCGTCTGCGCAACCCACGTTCCATAATACCGCGGCCCACCGCTCTTCCACATCTGTGGCGAGATAATATTCGAGATGCCGTACGCGATCATAAACATGGCCTGCCGCGTGAGCTTCTTGGTGTACCCCGTCGCGCTCGACGCCGCCCACACGAGCGAGATGATATACGTCATCCCCCATGTTGTCACCCCGAGCAAGAGGCAGGCAAGCAGCGGGATGGTTCTATCCCAGGGGAGCGCGACCATCCCGATGCTGCCCGCAATCGCCGGGAGAACCCAGACCGTTGCCCACCAGGCGCTATACCCAGGCCACAGGTGCAGACAGACACACGCGGCCACGGCCACGGCCACTGCAAATCCACCAGAGGCAACAGTAATCAGGGTTGATCCAAGGTTCCCCACGCCCAGGTCTAGCAGGATGAGGCTCTGCTGGAAGGCAAGGTTATTCGCCAGCTGGAGACAAAACGCCGCGAGGAAAAACAGCCAGGAGATGGGGTCTGTTAATGCCTCGTAGAATTGATACTTCTTAAACTTCTTTTGCTCAATCACGCCCTTGGTTGCATTGCGCACTCGCTGTATCACCTGTGCTCTCTCCCGGGGTGTGAGGAACCGGGCCTTGGCCGGATTATCCGGGTACCAGAACCAGGAGAATATGGCAAGAAGGAGTGTCAATCCACCCGTGGTCACCATAAAGAGTTTCCAGGGGCTCACGCTGGACTTGCTCCAAAGAAGTGCATAGGCAAGCAGGCCCGAGGGGATACTTGATCCCACGCAGGATATCCAGAAGATCGGCTGGATCTCATGCAGTTCATGCGGAATGAAAAACATGGCCATGGCGGCTTCCAATGCGGGCAGCATTCCAGATTCAACGAAGCCAAGCAACAGGCGAAGCGCAATAAGGCTCCCATAGTTTGCTGCTCCGCAATGTCCGAATATAAGCACTGCCCAGAGGAAGATTGACGCGGAGACGTATTTGCTTAGGGGCAGCCGCTGGATAAGGAGCTGGGACGGCAATTGTCCGAGAATGTACCCTGCCTTTGTTGTCAGTAAGGGCCTCAAGACAGCTCTATTGGAGTGTCCGAACCGGTATAGAATAGTGTATTCAGGTTGTTATAGTGCGCGTCACTAACTCCAAGGTCGTCGAGGATTCCCAGAAACACTGCCTGGCCCAATGTAGCTTTGTCGATCTAACAATACCGAAGATTAGCCTGATTGACTCTACCTAACGGAGATGGGAGCGCACATAAAGCATCAGGTTAATGGCGATTAGCAACAGGATAAGCCGCGCATAGAGCTTCCTGTTTATACTCCTCAATTCGGCCGGAGTAGTCTCTGCTGTATCGGAACTGATTCCTGCCTCAAACGCAAGCGTTTCATCGGCATCAATTGCAGCGACTGCTTTAACCTGGGGCGGGGGCTCTTCTGGATAGGGTCCTGTCCTGGAGACGGTAAATGTCTCTTTATCGACAGCCATTTCAATTGGCATAAACTAGGCTTTTAGGTAACCAGAGAGAAAAAAAAACACAAGGTTGGGTTGCTTAGAATTCTACAGCATTTGAACGTCCGCAGTGCGCGCTGCTTATAAGTACCTTAACACGTACTAGACAAATGTTGTGATTTCTGATATAGTTTTCATCAGTGCGATACCTGCGAGAGGGCGAGTTTGGGCATATTGTCCTGCTTCCGCCTGTCAGGGCCAGCCTCTTGAGAAGAGCCCGATGCCGTCGGGGTTATGATAAGCACGCCAGATCAGGACACGAAAGTCCCCGACGGCGCCAAGAAGCGTTGAAGGACGATAAGTGTACGGTTTTCCACCTATCTTTGAATCCCTCATCCACGGTATTACCTGTACAAGCGTGGGTTGGTTGGTTACTCGGCGCTCCACCCATTTTGTTCGAGGACCATGGCCGCCCAGGTTGGTCGGGAACCACTCTGCTCTTCCATGGCGGAGCCCGCGGAAGTTGCAGAGAAAACGTGGATAGCTCTCTCATTCCAGTTAGAGATATGCTAAATCTAGACATTATGCGCCGTAATCGGCCGGTAGTGGTAGCTAAGCATCACCGTTGTCCCACATGGCGCCATCGCTGCTTCTGATGTCGTGTGGTTAGCGCAGTACATACGCAATCGACCCTATGTAGGCCCGCGCTACTTTTTTTTGTCTTTTCCCTATCGGCGTCTATCTCTGGAAGACACCGACCGTGCTAATTCACTCCCATGCCATCCCCGAGCGCAGCTCCTTGCCAGCAATGGGCTCTACTGAGGGGATCGAAAAGCCCGCGCTCCTAGCCTGCACCGAGTGTCGCCGGAAACACCTGAGATGCGATGCCACGGTGCCAACTTGCATGCGATGCACCCTCTCTGGTGCGCAATGCCAGTACCTCCCTTCCCGGCGAGGCCTGAAGAGGCGAAGTGTGCTGCACCCCGATCCAGGCCCGCGGACACCACGCTCGCCGCCCAGCTCTGCGGATGGCTTTGCGTCTCTGCATGCTGATGGGATCGACCCAGCCTGTCAGGCAGATGCATTGCCCCGGTCTCGAGCGCTCCCCATCTCCTGGCTTACCAGGCCGAACGGAGAAGACGGGCAGTACGATCAAGCGACAGACTTCATCCCTCCCCCATCCCCGGCGTATGGCCGCCGAGGTAATCCTACACCCACACTGGATTCGTTTGGTGCACAGATCGCAACCGAGAATTCTCACGGTAGTTCCACTCCTCAAAGGGCCCGCCTCCCAGAACAAATCTCCCCTCTATCTCCGCAGAGGTCGCAGTGTCTGCAGGACCTTGCGGTGGAAGACGACGATGTCCTGATAAACCTGTTCTACTCGACCTTCCACCCTGCTCACCCGATCCTCATCCCGCGGCAGCTGTATGCGTCGCAAGCCTACCCGGCGTGTCTCAAGATGGTGGTCCACTCCGTGGGCAGCCATTATTTCGATACAGTCTTGAGCGATGAACTATGCAAGCAAACGGCCGAGCTGCTATCAAGGACCGAAGTCACCGGCTCTGTCCGATCGAGTGTGCACCTCGTACAAGCAAAGCTCCTTTTCTCGATCATTCTCCACGCACGAAACGAGATCCATCAATCCACCGCCGTTCTGGCACAGGCTGTCTCTCTCGCGCTGGACCTCGGCATGCACACCCGCAGCTTCGCAGCGGATCACAATCAACAAAACCCCCACGAAGAGGAGAGTCTCCGCAGAACATGGTGGGAGCTCTACGTGACGGATGGCTTCATGGCTGTACTGCAGCGCAGACCCAGCTTCCGCTGCCACGAAGCACACCCAGACGTATATCTCCCATGCGAGGACAACGAAGACGAAGTGGCTGCTGCTGATGATGATGATGATGTAGAGGGCATCTATTCGACTAGGCCATTGCCACCACCGCGCTCCCTCGCCGAGTTCGACGCCCGGGTCTTCGCCCACGAGGAGATCTCCTTCTCCACATTCACCTACCGGATCGAAGCGGTCCGCCTCCTCGCGCGAGTCGTCGCCGTCGCCTGGACCCACGACGTGCACGCCGACACCCTCGACGCCCTCGACAGCGCCCTTGCCGCCTGGCCGCACCACATCGACACAGCCACCGCCACCAGACAACCCATGTCCGAGATCCTCTTCCAAGCACACCTCCTCGTGCGGTTCGGTCTTGTATACCTGCACTTCCCGCGCAGCGACCTGGTCGCGACCGTCCCCGGCGCCGCGCGCGTCATCCGACAGATCCTCGTCCCGCCCGTGTCCGCGCGCAGCGTCCACGGTGGGAAGGCCCTCGCCGCGGCGAAGCAGCTAAGCAAGTTGATCGCGGCGATGCCGGATCCCGCGGCACCGCACCGGCATACGCCGTTCTTTGTTTGTGCGGTTGCCTTTCCGGCCCTTGTGCAGCTGTCGGCGTGCTCGCTGTACACCCGCAGTGCTGGTGGTGGTGGTGGCAGTGGCAGCGTCTACGGGCCGCCGGGGCGCTACCGGGACCATATTGCGCTTGGGCTGGGGGTTTTGCGGGCGCTGGCGCCGACGTGGGAGCTTGCGCGGGTGACGTTGCGGAGGGTGCGGAGCATGGCTGCGGAGGTGCTTTCACGGGGTGGCGGCGGCGGCGGCGGCGGGGAGGACAACCGTGATCAAGGTGGTAATAATGATGCAGCCAACTCGAAGGGCGTAGTAGTGGTTGACTCTGTGGATCAGAGGCCGATAGTAGGGGAGAGTAGTATCACCTCTTCACGCGGCAGTGCCGGCTCGCTGCATGATTTGCCGCTTGGGGATCTGCCGTGGTTGGACCATTTTCTGTTGGGAGGTGAGAGCGATAGTATCCCACAGTGATAATAATGTTTTCATGTCTCCCGGTATGTAGTCCTGAGAACGTGGTTTTCGCATGTGAGCTTCTATGTCAGTTGCCTTATGTACAAGGGCTTCTAGTACGACTTTAAAAACGCATTTACTAACCCGTGGCCACTACTAGCCCACCCGGCAGGGCAGTTGGTAGAGTGCAGCGTAGGGTAGTCCTTTGGAAATTAGTTGCGCAGCTGAGCGAAGCCAAGCAAAGCAAGCAACTACTTAGGGCAAGACTTTATACAATGTTGTATCCTGGGGTTGAAAACAGTTGAGGTATTTGACTAGTTTAGAGTGGACTTGAATAAATATCTCTCTTTAAATAATGGTAGAACCGAACATAATGGCGCTTCCATAGCCATCGAACCTCGCTGTTTCGCTAACCACCGGAGTATATCAAGTTTGGCAAGGTTGCCCCGACATCACCAGCCCCCGGAGTATTTACTCGATCTGGGCTAGTTATCATTTCCAAGTTCATTTATGATCGACAGACAACAATATTTTTGGGGCGCAAAAATAAGTCACCCGCATCTGCAGCCCCTCGCGCCAGAAATCTTGGCCGCGGCACCCCCGTGCCCTAACCCAACCGCCTCCGTACCTCTATCCTGACCACGTGCAATGAACTCTGCATCTCCAGGTTCCCCGTTGCCCTACTCCGTAATCCACAGCGGACTTCGGAACCGGAAGTCAACCCCAACCAAGATCTCACCCGGCCACGATCCGCGCCCTTGCAACCCCCAGCCCATAACCTTCAGTGCTGCCGTGTTTCTGCATGGACGAACGATCCGCGCTAATTGGCTGGCGCCGTGTTTCTCCTCCTGATGATCTGCACGGGACCAGCCTATAACCGGCTGCAGAAACACAACGTGCCAAGACTTCGAACCCCCCCAATCTTTCGCTCTAGCATCTGTCGCTGCGGATGCGATGTAACCTCGTTGAGTTTCACGATAGGAGATGGCCGATGGGGGAGATCAGCTCGATCTGTTGGAGTGAGGGGATGGAAGGAGATAAATAGCTGCCCTTCCTAGTGCTATCTTGGGCTTTCAAGCGCAGGAGAAGAATAAAAAAAAAAAACAAAAAGGCAGAACTCACTTCGCAATTCTAAGCAGACAAGACACAGGCAGCCACAATGTTCCAAGTCAAGGTACTTTCAGAGACAATTTTTTTTTTCTTGCTCCCCAAGCCAAACAAAACCCTATCTATACTAACTCCTGCTAGACCCTCGTCACCATCCTCCTCACTAGCACGCTGGCCCTCGCCTCCCCCATCGAGGTCGAGTCACGCCAGTCCTGCGCCTACACCTGCGGCAGCGTCTGCTACACCTCGTCCGCGGTCTCCGCCGCCCAGAGCGAGGGCTATTCGCTGCAGTCCTCCGGCGACGACGTCAACAACTACCCGCACGTCTACAACAACTACGAGGGCTTCGACTTCAGCGTCTCGCCCACCTACTACGAGTTCCCGATCCTGAGCTCTGGCCGTATCTACAGCGGCGGCTCGCCTGGTGCGGACCGTGTTGTCTTCAACGAGGACAACGAGCTGGCCGGTGTGATTACGCATACCGGCGCCAGTGGGAATAACTTTGTTTCTTGCTAGATTTGGGTTGCGTGTATTTAGCTAGATTAAGATCTTTCAGCTGGCTGAGGCAGCGTTGCAGAGAGATGGCATGAGAATGTACTACGAATTTCCGGGGCTAATTCCTTGCTGGTCACAGGCACCCTTGCTAGTATCAATCAAGAGGTAAAAAAAAAAATAGGAAAAAAACCGCGGTATATCATCTTTGAAGGAATCGCCTAGACACTTGTTGCTTCAACGCTTGAGTAACCGCACGACTGGCGCTGTATGGCATTATCTCCCTGGAGCCCTAAAATGCGGAGACGGAAAGCAGCTTTTGAGGGATAATTTGCCGACTTATGATTGTTGTCTTTCAGCAACATTGGAACAATAGAGCGTTTAGAACTTGTCCTCGACACCTAGGCCATACTGCAATGATATTGTGGGAGCCGCCTCGTGTATAAGAACCCGCGATTCCTTAAACGGCAAACCAACCTACTGATCCAGAACCTCATCCAGAAACTCCTCCACGAGCTTATTGTAGTCCGTACAGCAATCGCCAGACTCGATTGGCACTTCGGGGAACGCGTGCGGCGCCCTCGGTACAAACCGCGTGACGGCGCGGCCCTGCGCCATCTGCCACCGCGCCGACATGAGAACCGTATCATCGACGAGCGGGTCTGCCGTGCCGGCTACAAAGAGCGCGACTGGCAGCCGCGAGGCGATGCTCTCGAGGTAGTCGAAGCTGCGGTAGAGTGGGGAGAAGATGGGGTGCTTCAGCGGGGAGTCGTACATCGTGTCTAAGTCCATGTCTGTGGCGCTGGTGGCCTGAAGGGCGCCGAACTCGGTATCGAAGGCGCGCAGGGTAGGGGTGGTTATCGTCGGAGCAGGGGTCATGGTAAGGTCGCGGAAGACGGACATCTTACGAGGGTTTAGACAGACGGGGTCCGGCACCGTGAAGACGCTGGGGAGGAAGTACCACGTGTAGCAGCCGTAGGCGAGGACGAGCGCTTTGACCGTGTTAAGGCTGTGGTACGTTCTGAGGAGGTGGAATATGACTTGCATGATGAGGAAGGCTCCGGCAGACTACAATGGGCAGGCTAGGTGGTCAGACGGCAATCCTGGAAGTAAATCGGATCATAGAAATGGAAATGCCGTCAACTGACCTCCCCACCTATGACCGTAACCGGAAGGTCACTCTTCTGAACATTATAGTCGGCTACATCGAAGCAATCCTGCACGCCGCTAAGATACGGACCCTCTGGGGCCAGACGATAGTCCACAGACACCACTCTGCAGCCGGAGGCGTTTACGTATCGTAAAAGTAAAACGTCATTGCTATAACATTGGTCAAGAATCTCACATGAAAGAAAGGCTATAGGTGAGGGCCGTATACTGACGAATCATGGTGGTCAGCCACCAAGCCTCCGCCATGGAAGTGCAGGAATACGGCTGTGGGTGAGGGCACATTGCTCGGGTCGAGCATTCGGCTATTAATCATGCGTCTAGGATCGCGAGACGGTAATTCAATGTTCTTCGCTTCGGGGAGCTGTCCTTCCCGGGCTGGGAACAGGCTGTGCATCGCGTCTACGTCCCCCTTTGGCATGTCCTCTGCATGAGCCTTCATTCGAGAAGTGGCAAAGAATGCGCGAGCACTTACGAAGATTTTGGCGAATCCTTCATCACCCGTGCGAATTAAGTCGCACACCCCTCCCGTGCTCCTGGTGGCAGACTGGGGTTGCCACCGGCTGGGCTCGAGGACGAGGTCTGATTTCATGACTAGGGCAATACGAAGTTACAGGATATAAAATGTACTCTTGCAAAACAAGGAGAGAGCAGATATTTGAACTGTATGGTCTGAAAGCCGTCTCGATTTACGCGGAGAAAGGAGGACATATGGGCCAGTTCCATGTCTAGTGACTGAGCAGAATATAATAAGCTCGGTGGCCTAATATCGGGCCAACGGACGTATAAATAAGGGCAATACAATAAAGTGATGGGAGGACATTCCCCGAGAGGATTGGAGACAGATAATCCGGTGAAAACGGGGGGGGGAGTGGCATTGTGCGGATGAAAGTGGAAGATGTCTTCCGTCCAAGAGTGATTCAAAGAGTCATGCCAACAGGTCATGAATTCAATGAACTTCCGCTGGGGATTCTATTTCTCTTCCCTCCCTTACGTGTTAGAGGTCTTTGACTTGATCTTATTATAGTCTTAAGGACCTATTATTACGTGTCTAAGCAAGCGACTGCTAAACAGGGCTAAACAATGTGTATATAGGTTCCTATTCGAACCAGACAGGCAAGCCTAGCCACTATGTTCTAGGTACAGGTTTAGAGCACGTAAGCAATGTCGGAAACAGCAGGTCAAGATGTTGGCTATTGTACGCCAATATAGGCTAACCCAATTGATAAAGCGCAGTAATGGAGTTATTGCCCAGTTTGAAGCTTTTAAGGCCGTGCCATTTGCGCTATCAGTATTCGGCTAGGCTGACTTCGAACCTTGCAGGTGTTGGAAACCACGTGGTAGCTGGTATGCATGTTTATTATGATTGAGCCCCTAAGAATGGCATGTTATGGCCCACCGCAATCTAATCTCATCTCCAACCAACTGATTGTCACCACTCAAGATCACCGCGCCATGCACGTGGGACTTAGCGCTCCTTCCTCCAACCACCACAAAGAGCTTATAAAGGCAGCGCCCACAGCGACTCCTCAGTTGTAGCCGGTGTATCGTTGGATAGCGAAATAGCAGCATGCGACATACATTTGTCACACTCGGGACAGCGCTCCTCGCGCACAGCGCGCGTGCTTCCCTCGGAGGGCCGCTTCAGTTCTCCGAAGAGGGCACTTTCCAGATATCTATCTTTGAGGATTTGCATTTTGGCGAAAGTAAGCAATTGTCCTTCTTCCGTTGTCGCATGGAGCAAAACTAAAGAACTCTGACAGATGCATGGGAGCCCTGGGGTCCGGCACAAGACGCCAAATCAATCACCGTGCTAAACAAAGTCCTTGATGCTGAAAGCCGCCCGGACCTCGTTGTGCTGAACGGCGACCTAATAACAGGCGAGAACACTTTTCTCGAAAACTCCACCTGCTACGTCGACCAGATCGTCGCCCCTTTTGTAGCTCGCGGGCTTCCCTGGGCCTCAACATATGGGAACCACGACGGGCAATACAACCTCTCGAGTAGTGCTCTTCTCGCTCGTGAAAACCGCTATCCCGGTTCGTTGACACGATCTATGGTCCCCGGTCGCGAGGCGGGCGTGACGAATTACTATCTCCCCGTGTACGGCTCGGGCACTCGGTGGCCATGGAGCGCGCCGAAGTTGATATTGTGGTTCTTCGATAGTCGGGGCGGCAGTTATTTCCAGGAGCGGGATGACGATGGTAATGATGTGCCCAGGCCAAATTGGGTTGATTATAGTGTTGTCCGCTGGTTCCGGAGGACGAATAACTATCTGACGAGTCGATATCGCAAGACGATTCCTTCGCTTGTTTTCGTGCATATCCCCACCAATGCATCGAGGGCTGCACAGACGATAGACGGGATCAATGAATATAGGGAACCCGGGATTAATGATGACTATGCGCTTGCGCAGCAGGGGGAGGGTTGGTGCGAGGACGGGACGAATGATAATGCGGAGTGTCCGTACGGCGGGCAAGATGAGCCGTTCATGGAAGCGCTGGTTGATATTCCCGGGATATTGGGAGTGTTTTCGGGCCACGACCACGGCGACACATGGTGCTATAAATGGGACACGCAGATTGAGGGGATGAATATCAAGGGGAATGGAGTAAACTTGTGCTTCGGACAGCACTCAGGGTACGGGGGATATGGTAACTGGATTCGAGGCGCAAGGCAGGTGCTGGTAGAGGAGAAGGCGCTAAAACGTGGGGAGCTGGATACGTGGATTCGACTCGAATCTGGCGAGATCGTTGGAAGTGTCTCGTTGAATGCAACATACGGAGAGGACCTGTACCCAGCAACGCCTAATGATAAGACCTATCTGTGATAGTATGAGTAGATAGTTCTTTAGAAGGAGGACGCGCATACTAACCAATTTTTACAACAACTTTCAACCTATGCCCGCTTATTCGCAACCGTGAACCGACTCTTCGCCCTAAGCACATGCCCAAAGAAGTACAGAACAAAATTCCCTCCCACACAGACCACGCAGCAACATCCCAAGAGTGTCATACCCCACTCGACGCCCATGTTATAATACAGTGGCTGAGACCACAAGACCCCAGCAAACGCCACCGAGCACCTCACGAACCCATTTCCACTAAAAAGCGAGGCCGTGTATTGTGGATGGGAGCTCCCTGGAGACCAGGCTCGATTGATTGAAGAAGTCGCTGCTGTCTGTCCTCGCACAATCGTCGTCGTTCAAGCTGGAACGCCAGTCAAGGCAGAGCCATGGATTCACAAGGTCCAAGCCGTTCTCTACTGCTGGTACCAAGGTCAGGAACTCGGAAACGCGGTATCAGATGTCATTTGCGGTCATTTCAACCCAAGTGGCCGGCTTCCTGTGACCTATCCCCGCCGCGTCGAGCACGCGCCGGGCACTTCTCAGCCCTGGTAGCCAGGTACCAACTCTACAGTCCTATACGGCGAAGGAATTCACGTCGGCCATCGATGGTTCGATTTCATTGGTGTCGATCCGTTGTTCCCGCTCGGGTATGGGCTTTCATACTCCGAGCTCAAGCTATCAGACATTTCCATAACAAACGGTGTCCTCAGACCGCACAGCCCGATCACACTCTCTGTGCGTGTTACAAACTTGGGCGGTGACAACCTATCTACCCGCCAGACCATCCTTGCCTTTGCTGCGCCGGCATCTAAAACGCGCCTATCCCGGCCAGTCAAGCAGCTCAGTGCATTTACAAAGACTCCGGAGATCAAGTTCGGGGAGTCTCATACCGTCAACCTTGAAATTGGCGCGTATAGTTTGGGCGTTTATTATGCGCTTGTCAATCGATGGGTCATTGATGCTGGGTCCGAATTTGATATCTTGGTCGGTACAAACGCTGGGGATGCGACAGTGGTTGGCCAGGCCAAGGTTATAGAAGAGATCACTTGGGTACACACTATTCAAAGTGATCAATAAGTTATAGATCTATCTAGAGTACTCTTACCCTTCTACCCAAAGTTCTTCGTGGTACATATCTTGACAAGTAGCAGCGGCGCATCTGGACCTCACGGGGTCTTTACGCGTCAGACCCGTTAAGTTTGATTGAGCTGAGGCTTTTCTAGCGGGCTCCAAGTTCCATGACCGGGTTCCCCTTGAACAGAGGAAAGGTGATGTGCAGAATAAAGAGAAGAAGGCTTGAAGTAAAGATTACAGTACTATTGCTTGCATGCCAACTTCATGTGTACTTAGTGACTACCTATGTCTGCATAAAAGCAATGTAAGAGTGATATGTACGCTGGTATGCACTTTTACCTGCTGAGAACAACTACCACTACAACACTTGTATTTGTATCCTGTTTTGAAATCATTTTGAAGGCGCCCAAGTTAGTTGTCACATCTTATAAAATAAAAACAATGCAAGAAGCTCAAGCTGCTGGCCAACAAACCATGATGCACTGTAACGGCGCTCATTTCAAGGTCAAGAGACCAATTTTGACCCAAAGCCTTATAACATGTTAGGGAAACGGGGCAATACTTTGGCTGAGAGTTTAATTAGACTTTGACATGGCAGTTTTGTTGACAGGTATCTCGCAACAAATTCAAGAAACTCGTGTTGACATACATGTGACATTATATATAAGCGCGCGGAATTCACATTACAATCTCCAGCAGTTTTTAACAAGATGTCCTTGAAAAGTATTCTCTATATATGTAGTGCCCACCGTTATAGCACATAAACACCCATTTACAGGTAGTTAGTATCATGGACATTGTTTATGTCTCTACAGCCCCACGATCAGCGCGGTGGCCCGACGAGCCCGTTTCGATCGCAGCCCAGAACCGCCACTTTCTATTATAGACAGTACGTTCTAATTTTCTTTTCTCTTTTTTTAAGACAGGAATAGCTTGTAATGAACTTATGTATATGTTAAAATATACGCCAAATAACCCTTAAAGTTACTAACTCACCAGGGAGTAGGCGGCATTTCAAACAAGTGCAGCGCTAGTAGGATATAACACTACGAGTTATAAATGGTCTATGACCCTGAAATGAGCGCCGTTAGTATAGTGGTTAGTATTTCTGCTTCCCAAAAGGGTAATGATCTGCATGATTATTCACCCTTATAATTGGAATAAGCAGGGGACCCGGGATCGAACCCCGGACGGCGCACGTCTATTTTTTGGTGGTTCAAAAATCTAGTTTGGGGCGCAAAATGCCTTAATTTTATACCTGATTTATCTTCTTGATGGATGGGAGCTATATTGTTGTCTTGGAGAACTGAACTTCAGCTGGAGGCTGATATATTCTTGCCAATCGGGAATCTTTTATAATAAGCCCTGGCAAAACGTTGCTCATTTAGGTAGCCTTTAACGGACCATTTTCTTTCTTGATACTCATGACTTATCACTACCTTTTATATCCTTATTGGTTCAAAACCACCCAGAATCATTTATTGCGCCGCCTGTTTTGTATAATAAAAATAAATGCTCCTGCTTTCGGTTGAAGGATTACTTTAAGGCCTGCTTACCTAGAGATTTACTACGAGGTTCACTACGAGATTTACTACGAGGTTCACTACGAGATTTACTACGAGATTCACTATAAGATTCACTATAAGATTCACTATAAGATTCACTATAAGATTCACTATAAGATTCACTATAAGATTCACTATAAGATTCACTATAAGATTCACTATAAGATTCACTATAAGATTCACTATAAGATTCA